>JADLZL010002362.1:0-369554 GCA_015844335.1 Chrysopogon serrulatus | reverse complement strand
AATAATTTGGTGCGGTTTGAGAGTTTTTTTTAAGTCGTGAGTCGTGAGAAGTCAAGGGGACCGACCGCACCTCCCCTTGATTGACAGTTCACACCACAGCCCATGACAGCCACAAGCCTCCCCCCCCTCCCCTCGTCAAATTCGCGATGGCGAGACCGCCGCCGCCCTTCGCAGTGCCCCGGTCTCCGCCCAGGAGTCCTCCGCCGTCGACGAGAAGCACTCACCAGGTTCGCCTGCCCTTCCTCTTCCTCCTTCCTGGGCGAAACCGATCCCCGAACCCTAGCTTAGCTTAGGCCTCCCCTCCCATTTGTGTACTTGTTGCATCCGGATCTGGTCTAGTTACAAGCGTAGCATGCTTGCATCCGGATCTGATCTAATTACAGGCGTAGTGTACTTGCATTCGGATCTGATCTAGTTACGAGCGTAGTAGTACGGTTGCATTCGGATCTGGCATAAGAAAAGTCTTTTGAGAGTTCGGTCGGAGCTCACTGTGCTTTGAACTGGGGTGGGTTTCAGTTGAAGTTGCTGTTGGTGTGATTCCAGTGAAGGACATTTGGTCTTTGCGTCCGGAAGTATGCAGCCTTATTGGAATATCATGTTGCAAACTTTCAGTGCTATATTAGTCATGAATAAATTGTTGTCTTTGTCTGAACTTTTTTCTGTACAACAGTTGAATTTAGTGCTTTCAGTTGGCATGTGTATTCAAATCCAGCGTTCCTTTCAATCATATATTGAAAATGAAGAATAACCTCTGATGGATTCCCCTTTTATGCCAGCAGTTCTGTAGAAATGGCTGACGGTGAGGACATCCAGCCTCTTGTCTGTGACAATGGCACTGGAATGGTCAAGGTAAGTCCTTTCTCCTGTAACTTGTACAATCTTTGTCTGTCTCTCTCCCTTTCAAATATGCCACTGATTATGCCTATCTATCTTCCAGGCTGGTTTTGCTGGCGATGATGCACCAAGGGCTGTATTCCCTAGCATTGTTGGCCGCCCTCGCCACACTGGTGTCATGGTAGGGATGGGACAGAAGGACGCATATGTTGGGGACGAGGCACAGTCCAAGAGAGGTATTCTCACCCTCAAGTACCCGATTGAGCATGGTATTGTGAGCAACTGGGATGACATGGAGAAAATCTGGCATCACACTTTCTACAACGAGCTTCGTGTCGCCCCGGAGGAGCACCCTGTGTTGCTCACTGAAGCTCCTCTGAACCCAAAGGCCAACAGGGAGAAGATGACCCAGATTATGTTCGAGACTTTCAATGTTCCTGCCATGTACGTTGCAATTCAAGCCGTGCTCTCACTCTATGCTAGTGGGCGTACTACTGGTATGACCTGCTTCTCCCTTTAGTTTGGTGTTGTTTCAGTTCCGTACTAATAATATCTCTGGTTCCATTATGTTGTTATCAAGTGTTTATCTGAGGTTATTGTCAAGTTCCACTGGTTATTTTTTATCTTCTATCTTGCTTATGAGATTTTATAACTCAGATATGCCGCATATGTGGTTACCAGCTCAGTCTGTGTGTTGATATGAATTCAGGGAAAAAAAGTATCTCAGCTAATATACCAAGAATAAATAATGAAACTTAATTGTTCACATCAGTGTGGCTGAAGTTACCTCTTTTTTTTTTATTTTCTCAATCTATAGGTATTGTTCTCGACTCTGGTGATGGTGTGAGCCACACTGTGCCCATTTACGAAGGATATGCCCTTCCTCATGCCATTCTTCGTTTGGATCTTGCTGGCCGGGATCTCACAGACTCCCTCATGAAAATTCTCACTGAGAGGGGTTACTCCTTCACAACCTCTGCCGAGCGAGAAATTGTAAGGAATATCAAGGAGAAGCTTGCATATATAGCCCTTGACTACGAGCAAGAGTTGGAAACTGCCAAGAACAGCTCCTCAGTTGAAAAGAGCTATGAGCTACCTGATGGCCAAGTAATCACCATCGGTGCAGAGAGGTTCAGGTGCCCTGAGGTCCTGTTCCAGCCGTCCATGATTGGTATGGAGGCTGCTGGAATCCATGAGACAACATACAACTCAATCATGAAGTGTGACGTGGATATCAGGAAAGACCTCTATGGCAACATTGTGCTCAGTGGAGGTTCAACTATGTTCCCGGGTATCGCTGATCGTATGAGCAAGGAGATCACTTCCCTTGCACCAAGCAGCATGAAGATCAAGGTTGTTGCACCACCTGAGAGGAAGTACAGTGTCTGGATTGGAGGGTCGATCCTAGCCTCGCTCAGCACTTTCCAACAGGTATGTCTTGTTTATATTTACTTTCAGCTTGTGCAGTTTCTTTCTTTTAACCTGTAATATGGTTGAAATGGAAACACTTCTGAATTCTGTTATGATGTGGCATTGATGTTCCAGATGTGGATATCGAAGGATGAGTATGATGAGTCTGGCCCAGCAATTGTTCACCGGAAGTGCTTCTAAGTTTCACCAGTTCCTTGTTGTTACTTAGTCTCAAGTCATGCCCCCTTTATTTCTTGAGATATGTGTGGCAAATTTGCATGCTATGTTTATGTGCATCGGACCTGAGTCTTCTCTGGGATAGACCCCCTCTTTGTGTTGTGGCTCCATGTGCGGTTTGTGAGATTAGTTGTTGTCAAACATGTTTGGCTTGATTTGTTGTACCTGTAAGAGCTGATAGTTATATAAATTGCTTGGACTGTGCTGGTGCTATCTAGTCATATGTATCTTGAATTCTGAAAGCATTGTTATCTGAGCATCCGTGCAAGTGCGAACTTCAAGTAGCTTTTGTATTGGCGATATTGACTACGAGGATACATATGCTTTGGTAGTTTGTCAACTTTTCTTGTCCCGTAGACAAAGGCCATATTCTCATATTTGAACAGTATACCAACTGGTGATTGTACAACCATGGAAGCCTTGGTTTGGATTCATCTAGTTGAATCACTACAAAAACAACTTGTATTTTACATAGTATCTCCGATTCTATGTCAAACAATGTAGTATTTGCTGACACTGCAGGAGTTTGATGTCTTGAGGAGTCTCGAGATGTTTTGCATTAAAAAAAAGCTCACATTGGAACATTGTTTTCTTTTCCCTTACAGCGACGGTATTAACATGAAGCCAAAATTGGAAACTTAAAGTTTCTTCCAGCTAATTGTTTCTGTGTCCCCATGTAAAGAGTTCTCATAAGAAAATCAGCAAAATTTTCCTTACATCGCATGTGTAAATGATTTGGTGCCAGCCTTGTCCACTTGTCAAGTCCCATTGACAAAACGCCCTATTTGCAAGACTACGCATATAAATGATGTAGCGCAGTGCAGATGAACAACAAACCAATGGTAGTCTGGTTTGGATTCAACCAGTTCAATCATCACAAAACATTTTTTTTACAAAAGTTGCCTCTACCCCATTTTATGTCAAATGAAGTATTTCCTGACAGTGCAAGAGTTCATCATACAAATGAGCCGAATTTGCTTTCTCAAAAGACTTGGCAGGGCTGACCTAATCTATGCTTTTGGTACAGATTATGCTTTTATATTTGTTATTATCAACGTGAAGCTTAAATTCTAAAGTTTACTTTCTTCCAGTAGTTTGTGTCCTGAAGATCAGCACCTCCACGCATCCCGCATCATAGAAGTCATAAGAAAATCAAAAAAAATTTCCTTATGTCCCCGTGGTAGTTAGCCACCTGACTTGAAGGCAGAGGTCAATACATTGAATGCTTCGACGCATCGTCTGAACTTTTCTTCTGCTTCAGCCTGGAGAATACATATGTGTTCAGAATTCAGAATTAACATCTTTGATATGGTTAAACAAATCAATAAAAAAAAGAACCAAGCTATTACTTTTGGCTATTTTATGTTCAACCACATTTTCAAAAAATCAATTCAATCTATTTGGTATGCTGTGCATTTCGATCTGGCAGTGTTACAATAGGCAGGTGTGGCAGCCTAATTGAACTGTCCAGCGAGCGCCTATTGGGCCCTGCGCCCACATGGCTAGGATTGATATGATTGATCTATTATAGGCAAGGACCATTAATTGCTTCCGTTTCTATAAGCCAAATCCTAGGCCATCCTTGCCTACATAAGTGTACCTTGACACCCTACACAATCAATCTATTATCCCAGTTTGTTTACAGGCAATGCATGCAAAACAGTTCCTTGAAGATAGCTATTGAAATAGCCACTAAACTTCAGCAGAAGTCACCAGAAAACACAATGCAAGGATAACACACATACTATGGCACTAACCTGTGAAGGCCCTTGATGTTTATCGGGGTGCCACTTGAGAGCAGATGCACGAAAACTGCAGAAACACCATGTTGAGAAAGAACCAATTAGCAAACTTGTGACAATGAAGCCCTGCAAGTGCAATGTGCTGTTGTGGGGAATGTTTAGATGACTCACGCAGCTTTAATATGATCCAGCTTTAAGGGGCCTAAAACTGGCAATCCAAGAGAGATCCTAAAGCTTCGCAGATCATCATGGCCTGGCTCCTCTTCCTCATCGACATCACTTTCGTTCCAGAACTTTTCCTTTGTTTTGGCAGACTGAGATTCCTCCCTCCATTCAAAACCACTAGGATTACTACCAAGCCCGTCATTCTCCCCAGGCCAGTACCACGTAAAAGATGTCTTACCACCATAGGTACCATATGGTGTGTCTGCGCATTCATCATCATCATCATCATCAAAGCTTTTCCAGTTCTGCCCACCTATGTTAAACATCAATGTGGACTTCTTGTCATCCAAATATACAGAAAATAAACAGCAGATCATGAAAATGTAAACTTATCCATATAATAATAAAAGGTGCACATCAAAAATAGTAGAAAATGATCATCCAGGTGTATTAATGCCACTATGGCATGAATAATCCACATTTTATAAGTAAACCATTAGGAGCCAATGTTCACAGGGAAATGCTAATGCTGAACAAATGCAACCAATGCATATGTAAAAGGTTAGCAGAGCACTCATGTTTGTATATATTAGTATCTATTCGTCAGTCCAGCATTCTAGATGATTGAAAACATAGAATTGAGTTGTACAAAAAGAACACAAGCATTTGAATTCAAAAGTCACTCAACGTAAACAATATGAAAGAGCTTACGCTTATGTTTTCCATAGGTGTTTTTTCCTGGAGTAGATCGCTGAACCTTTGACCTGCTACTACCTTTCTGCTTCCTCATTTGTTTATTACTGCTTTCCTGTAGAGAAACACCAATGCGTATTTGAAGTAATCCATTTTCACAGGGAGAATATGTTTCCGAAGAAATTTAAAAAAAAAAAAACAATTCAGTCACATGTATGAACTGAACTGTGTCTGTGAAGGAGGCACATCTGTTGTGCTGCCCATGAGCACCAACCAGTATGTGATTACTGCAACTAGAGCAGAAGAATTCACATGTCCAGTTATACCAGGACGATGCATTGAAACAGGGTGGAAAACACAGCCCCAGAAGCCAAGTCCATTAGTGGAATTGCTTAGAGACAAGCTCAGAAGTCTGCAAGTAGAGAGAATTCACAAGAAGGAATAGGAGGGAGGGGGGGGGGGGGGGGGAGGAATGATCACGAGACCATACCTGACATGGGCTGCCATTGAGCAGAAGGTTCTTAAGGGCGCTCTTTGCATCCCCTCGCTTTTCACGGACAGCGAAACGGATCCGAGGCTGCCTCCAAAATATTAACTGTTAGGTTCCAAATGATTCAAGAAACGCTGATGCCACAGTGCATGGCAAGTGGTTAAGGAGCAATGAATATAGCTTTGGGTTTGCACTGGGCTGGGTCTTGTTAGTTTCGTAGCTCCGTCTCCGTACACAAGACAGCAAGTAAACGTGTACTAGTAACTTTTACTCAAACTGCTCGTTAAGAATTCCAGATATATCTAGACAAAGAGCTCCCAGAGTGAGAGCGTGCAATTACACTTGCACACGCACATAGAAAGGAAATGCGAAGCTAAATCCAATAATCCATTGTCTGCTGATACTGACAACTGAAATTCCATCGATGGTGAGCTGATACGGAAGGTTTTGCGTCCGCTCGCATCTAGTACGCTGGACTAGAAGAAAGAGCCAAATCGAGCAAATATGCATGGTTGGTGAGAGCGGGGGAAGTTGGGTGGGGATGCGGCTTACCGTGGATTTGGAGAGCGTTGCGGCGGAGGAATGGAAGGCCGGTGCTGCCCACGCCGCCGCCACCGCCGAGCCCCTCCGTGCGGCCGCCGCTGCCAGCATCGCCTCCGGCCCTCCCTTGCTTTGTTTGCGGCGGCGGCGGCGCGTCGGCCCACGGGAGGGGAGGGGGAGGAGAGGAGAGTGACACTTGCGATCCGGCCGCACACTTGCGATCCAACGGCAAGAAGCAAGTGTTGGCAGAAAGCCCCTTAGACAGTCTATTATTTTGTGATGAAGAAGCCCTGAAATGACCTCTTGAGTTTTTTTTTTTTTTTAAACAAAAGAAAAGAAAAAAAATATGATTCCTAGCAAAGGTCCGAGACGGTTATAAAAACAAGAATGGAAAATTTTTCACACCACTTGCATGCAGAATTCTAGACACAAGATCACGTAGCAAACACACAACTTACACACAAAAGAAATGATAAACTTAGAAGAATAATAACAACTTGTCGCATAACACACTAATGGACTGTTTTGGATCCCACGTTTTATGAAAACTATTTTGTAAAACAAGTTTTAGCCCAACAAATAGAAAAATAATATTTGGATGCGCTAACTAATTTGGGATTATCTAAAACAAGTTCTCCACAACCTAGAAAAGTGAGATTTAACAAAAAAAAAATGAGTTTTTGGTTTTTAACTAATTTTACTAAAACTAGTTTCTAGTTAGGAGATCTAAACAACATGTAATGGTTATATTTGGTTCATGGATAAATTTTGATTGCCAAAGATTTGGACAAGTCAAGTTTTTTTACTGTCATTAATCTGTTGTCAAAACCGGTGTACCAATTAGATGAGAAACCCCGAATAGACACGGTGGTCCTCCATGATGATATGTGGAAGGTATGCATTTCCCGGATATAAACCTTCTAATTAACTTAACATAAAGCTAGGCATTATGCATAATGGCTCAAATAGTCAGATATAAGCTATAGCTTGCGAATTGAAATGAAGTTTGAATCTGGCAAGGCTTCTCTCCCATCCCCATCTTCGACTCCCCTCTTCCCTTCCTATTTTCTATTGGGTGAAAAATATAATCTGGTCATTTTTTATCTTTTTATTGAGGTAGGCCATTTAGGTCATGCCAAACAAAGTATAAGCTCATGTCTTGCGATATCCAACGGTGGTTAACACTTGTCTCTAGGCTCCCATACACACGAGATTACCACCAAATTAGTTTTTGGCTTTTCTCTGAATACCACTATAGGGTATAAAAATAAAATGGTGGTATGCCATGTACCGCTATTTGAATCAACTCCTCTAGATCTCTAAACTTTAAAACTAAGTCTCCAAACAAGTGATCTAAAATTAATTCTAAACTTTATCCCACCACACATTCGACTTTTACATCTCAAAACTGAGCTATAGTGCTCTAATGTTTTGACCTCTAAAGTCAAAGACTGTGACAAAAAAATACCGTGAAAGTGTTATTCCTGAAATGGTTGCTTCAAATGGATGGATGCATAATATACTTTTTAAAAACTTTTTTAAAACTAAAAAATAATTTTTAGTGCACAATATGTTTTTTTTAAACCTTTCCTTAGCAAAAGTATTTTTTAATGCACAGTAAAAAAAAAAGAAAAGAAAAAGAGGAGACGTAGGAAACCGACCCTGCCCCTATTTCTTCTCTCCCGTCCTTTCATTCAGCCCCCGTCGGCCACAAGTCTCTGTGACTCTCCTCTCTCGTTGCGAGGACCTGGGCGAGACCGCCGCCGCCGCCGCCGCCCTGCCCAGTTCTCCGTCAGCGACGAGCACTGACCAGGTTCGCCTGCCCCTTGCTTCCCCTTCCTGCCCCGTCCCCTCTCTCGTCGCGACGGCTGGGCGAAACCGCCGCCGTCGCCTTCCTGCCCAGCTGGGAAGCTCTGCGTTGCGCCCTTGGCCGGCGACGAACACTCACCTCCCCTTTGCTTCCCCATCCTGCCGTGGAAAGCCGATCTCCCCCACTCCCGAGCTTAGGCTTCCCATTTGTGCTCGGATCTGATCTAGTTATGGGTTTAGTGTACTTGCATCCGGATCTGATCTAGTTACTAGTGTAGCATACTTGTATCCGGATCTGGCGCAGAAGATTTTATTAGAGTCTTTTACGCTTTGATCTGAGCTAAACTGGATGCTTCCACTGGGCCGTCGCAAATTTTTATGCCATTGCATGAAAAATAAAAGGAAGATCATTGGAAGCTGTCATTGGTGTGATTCCACTGAAGAGCAGTTGGTCTTTCGTCCTGAAGTAAACCACGGCATATATTGATCTACTGGAATGTGCTGTAGCAATTTTCAGATGCTTATGAGTCAAACAAAATGTTGTCTTTGTCAGTATAAAATTGAATCTAGTGCTTTCAGTTATAGTGTTTGCTTTCATCACCGATTGGTAATTGATTCAATCCATATGCCACCTGCAGCAGTTCTGTAGAAATGGCTGACGGTGAGGATATCCAGCCACTTGTCTGCGACAATGGCACCGGAATGGTCAAGGTCAGTGCTCCCCCGCCCCCTTTATCTTGTACAAACTTTATCTTCTTTCTTTCCAAATACCCCACTAAAAATGTCTGTCTTCTAGGCTGGTTTTGCTGGCGACGATGCGCCAAGGGCTGTTTTCCCTAGCATTGTTGGCCGTCCTCGCCACACTGGTGTCATGGTAGGGATGGGACAGAAGGACGCATATGTTGGCGACGAGGCACAGTCCAAGAGAGGTATTCTCACCCTCAAGTACCCCATTGAGCATGGTATCGTGAGCAACTGGGATGACATGGAGAAGATCTGGCATCACACTTTCTACAATGAGCTTCGTGTTGCCCCGGAGGAGCACCCTGTGCTGCTCACTGAGGCACCTTTGAACCCGAAGGCCAACAGGGAGAAGATGACCCAGATTATGTTTGAGACTTTCAATGTTCCTGCCATGTACGTCGCGATTCAAGCCGTGCTCTCACTCTATGCTAGTGGGCGTACTACTGGTATGGCCTGCTTCTTCCTTTACTGTTGTGTTGATCCAGTTTCCTAGCGATATCTGTGGTTCCATTATGCTGTTATCAAGTGTTTATGTGAGGTTTTTTTGTCAAGGTCATATCAAGCCACCAAGTATATTTATCTTCTAATCTTGCTCATGAGATTGCATAACTCAGACATGCTGCATATGTGGTTACCTCACTGTGTACGGAGATATGAATTCAGTTAAAAATAAATATAGTATATCAAGAATAAATATTGGAAGTTAAACTTAGATTCTGTTTGGTTCTTGCATTTGTAATGTAATTTGAGTATACCGCTCACGGATAACATATGATCGTGTTTGTTTCCATCCGTCCGTAATTGGATCACGCCGTAATTCCATACCGCTTTGTATTAATTTATTACCCCTGCCAAAAAAGTGCGAATTGTTACCAGTGCGTCTTCTGTCCTCTGCATCTTCTGGACCATGCGCGGGCCTGTTACCTGCGGCCGGCTGTGGGTCTTCTCCGCTCTGCATGTTGCGAGGCGCATGGTTGCATGCAGGCCCATAGTCCTTTACTCCCTTTCCATTTCCGTTACCGTGTGAAAAACAAACATATTGAGTCTGTTACTTTATTGATGTTACATGTGTTTTTTTTATTAGATTGCCGTTTGCGTTACAGTTTCTGAACCAAACATTAATTGTTTACATGGAGTGGCTGAAGTTTCCTCTTTTTTATTTTGTCAATCTACAGGCATTGTTCTCGACTCTGGTGATGGTGTGAGCCACACTGTGCCCATTTACGAAGGATATGCCCTTCCTCATGCCATTCTTCGTTTGGATCTTGCTGGTCGGGACCTCACGGACTCCCTCATGAAAATTCTCACTGAGAGGGGTTACTCCTTCACAACCTCTGCTGAGCGAGAAATTGTAAGGGACATCAAGGAGAAGCTTGCATATATAGCCCTTGACTATGAGCAAGAGTTGGAAACTGCCAAGAACAGCTCCTCAGTTGAAAAGAGCTATGAGCTACCTGATGGCCAAGTAATCACCATCGGTGCAGAGAGGTTCAGGTGCCCTGAGGTCCTCTTCCAGCCATCCATGATTGGTATGGAGGCTGCTGGAATCCATGAGACAACATACAATTCAATCATGAAGTGCGATGTGGATATCAGGAAGGACCTCTATGGCAACATTGTGCTCAGTGGAGGTTCGACTATGTTCCCGGGTATCGCTGACCGTATGAGCAAGGAGATCACTGCCCTTGCCCCAAGCAGCATGAAGATAAAGGTCGTTGCACCACCTGAGAGGAAATACAGTGTCTGGATTGGAGGGTCGATCCTAGCTTCACTAAGCACTTTCCAACAGGTATATATTGTTTATATTACTTTCACCTACTGTACTTAAGTTCTTTTGACTCATAATATGGCTGAAATGAAAACACTTCTGAATTCTGATATGTTGTGGCATTGATGTACCAGATGTGGATATCCAAGGAGGAGTATGATGAGTCTGGACCGGCAATTGTCCACCGGAAGTGCTTCTAAGTTTCGCAAGTTCCCATCATTACCTAGTCTTAAGTTATGTGCCATTTGTTTCTCGAGATGTGTGGCAGATTTGCATGCTACGTTTATTTTCATCGGACCTGAGTCTTCTCGGGGATAGGCCCCCCTTTGTATGTTGTGGCTCCATGTGCGAGCACGCTGTGTCGTATCATCTGGTTTGTGAGATGAGTTATCAAACTTGCTTGGTTTGATTGGTTGTACCTTTTAATAGCTGAGAGTTATATATATTGCTTGGTTGTACCTTGACGCAAGTGCCTTGTATGTATCTGAATTCTGAAATGCAAGAATGAATTTCAAGCAGGCTTTGTTCTGTCGATATTACCTACGATACGTTATGCTTTGATAGTTTTGGTTGACAAACGCCATATTGTCAAGACTTGAAATAGAAACGAGGTTGTAGTGCAGATATTGAACAATCTATCAACTGGAGAGTGAACAACAGTTCCCTTAGTTTTTTTCCATATGGATTTTTTTTATAGAGAATACTCTGCTTTTGAGAAAGCAATAGAATTTACAGTCAAGCAGGGGTTACCAGCGCCAAAGAGAAGCAAGAGACAAAAGGGTAATTAACTATAGGACAGCTTACAATAAACTAAGCATAGAAACAAACTACCCTATTACAGAGTGTTTTACTGCTGGAAGATGTCCGAGTTGAAGGATTTTTGTTGTTGACTTCAGTCACCATGGATTTGCCATTTTCCTTTAACAGATCACACCATTTCGGCATTTCTGCAGAATAGAGATTGCAATATACATGATATCAGTTGGGCTTTTCAATAGCCAAATTCCTATTTTTTTTTTCCAAATAGCCCATGAGACCCTGCAGAAATGAACATTACCCAAACGTTGGGAAGAGGCAACTTGTTTGGTAGGCAATTTATAAGTCAGCTCTAGAATGAGGGACACTGGACCATCCAAATGCTCCATGCAAAGCCCGAGATATGACATTTTCTTAGAAAAAAGATCAATAGATTCCGGAATAGCTCATAGATGCAGTTTTTATTTCCTTTCCAGCCTCTGTTTTTTTAGGATTTTTAGAAATGAACATAAGGATATGGATTTTTTCCCTGGAGAAGAGCGCTGGACCTTTGATGTCAGTACCTCCCTGCTTTCTCATTTGTTTGTTATAGGGGACATGAGAAGTACTACTTTCCCTTTCCTATAGGGGACATGGATGCATAGTTAAAGAAATTCATTTTCCGCAGGAATCGGCTGGGTTGGGGAAGAACAGAGCATAGCGAGGAATGATTGAGTTTTTGATTGAGGAATTCTCTTCTTCCTCGTTACAGACTACTATTTCGTTCACAACTCTCTTATAGTTACACATGCCACTCCGGGCCGGTGAGGAGCTTGTTGGGCCTTGCTTGGCGTCTGGGCCGCTGGACGCCTTCTGCTCCTGCTTGGTTGGAGTGTGAATCGATAAGCACGTAGGACCATTGCCATTTGCCAAACCGATCTTCTTTGCCCTCGCCCAAGAGTAATCAAATGCTATTATTTGCAGTAGCTAGTATCATATAGCAAAGGAAGCTATTTTTTTTTTCCAGAGAGCAAGTTGTAGCAAACTCTGTCTTATAGTTAGTCGATCATCTAAACCGATCTTCTAAGCCGACTGATAAGGTAACGACTGATTTTTGTGTGAGAGAAAAATACTGTTATAACAGTTGATTAGCTGACTAATAAGCTAAAATGGTTGATTTTGTGTAAGAGAAAAACACAGTCGCAATGACTAATTAGCTGGCTGATAAGCTCAAGCGAACAAGATGCCATAAATTTTGAATGACAAATAGAAGAGCTAAACATCATCAGCTAATCATTGGCTAATATAAGAGCTAATACGGCTAAGTAGAGTATTAGCTTACTATGTTTAATCCACTATCATCATATAAGATGGACTAGTTTTTGACACATCCAAAAGCCCCTAGATCTCGGATTGCAGTCTTTAAAATTTACGGCAATTTTAATTTCGTGCTTGCTACCCTATGTTTCCTCTAGCTTCACGCACATACCATTATTGGCCTTGGGGACTCAAGCTCCTCCAAGCTCCAAGACCTTTTAATATTTGCTTGCATGAATGACTACTAGTATTCAGTGCCATATTTGTGACGCACACACACACAAGCACGCACGCACGGGCACACACACGCACGCACGCGCGGGCACAAGCTAGCATCTAGAAAGAGCTATATTTGTATCCAAAGTCGATTGATAGAATGCATGGATTATATTGGTCACACTTGTTCAGCTAATCTCTACATGGTCTTGTGGATCACTGATCTTAGTCACCTCTCTGCACGGGTCAATGTTGGTCTCCTTGCTTTTACCCCATAACACACTGTAGAGGCCGGCAACCAGCAAGATTCCACCAACAATGCTGCCGTAAAATGATAATAACAAGAGAAGTTTCATCATTGTCATATATATTCATGTCCCCCAAAGTTCAAAGATTATATTGCATGTGAATGTATGATGTGAAACTTGTTTATTTGCATCCATTGTAGTCACTGTTAGTCCAAGACACTTGAGATATGTACCTGCCAAGGTGGACAATTTCTCCCAAGAAGAAAGAGGAGCAGAATATTGTGAAGACAAAGCAGAGTGGAGTCCATGAGGCGAGGAACACGGGGCCTTTCATCTCCACGCACCAAGCTTGCAAATAGTAGGCGATTCCCATTACTATAAATCCCTGGCAGTGGTTGATATGTATGTAGCAGTTCATCAGAAATTTTTTCAAATGGTTATTAATAGTCAGATATAGATGTCTTACATTTTTAGAAATCTAGTGAAACTTACAGAGTAGAAAATGGCGAGCAAGCCAACATCAAAGCGGAGCTTCCACTTGGAGAAGTCCCTCTCAACCACAACTGCAACGACAAATGACTGCACCGCGCTGAAGATGCACTGTGCTGCTGTCACAAGGATCTTGTCTGGGCACTCCTTGAGCACTGCAGCCTGCATTGTCAGTTACAAGGGAGTAAAAGGGTGGTTTGGGCATTGAAAGCCTCAGTGTCATAGGTTTGTAACCACAACAAACATCGTGGTTGTTTGTCGAATATTGGAAGCACCGTGTAGTTTATCAACCACTCCTAAAATATTTTTTTTAGAGACGGTTCTGTTAAATAAACTATCACTAAAAGTAGTTCTATTTTGAAGGGGTCAAATTAAGAGAGCCGCTTCTAAATGATTTTTAGGGACGGTTCGTTTTGTCAACCACCTCTGAAAACATGTGATTTTTAGGGATGGTTGACTTAAGTCAACTCCCCTCACAAATCTATTTTTAGAGATAGACCTTAAAATTAGTTACAACACAAATAAATTCATAACTTTTCTAAAGAAAGTCAGTTGAAAACAAAAAATTATTAAAATTATAGAGCTCAATAAGATCTAAACTTATAGTTTATTTGAGATTGTTTAAGTGTCTAGATTTTAAATTTTGAATTTTTCAAATTACCTTGGATGGAAACATGTTCTATATTAAAGTTGTTGTACTCAATGAGATCTAAAATTTTATAGTTGAAAATTCTTTTATTTAAAATCATTTATAAGTTAAAATATCGATTACAAGATCCGTACATATTAGTACAAATAATAACATTGCACAATTGAATTTTAAGGATGGTTGTCTTAAGAAAAAACATTTCAAGAAACCAATTCGTTAACCGATTCGTTTGGATAACCGATTCAGAAGATTGCGTGTGACCATTTGTGTAAAATTAAAAGGCTAGTGAGTCGTTGCACCGGAGTACGTAGTGAAGAGGTAGCGAGACGACGACGACATACTGACCTGGAGGACGATCCAGAGAGACCACGCTGCGTTGGCGAGGACCATGAGGAAAGTCCATTTGATCCATGCGCTCCGCGTAACAACATGGGTTGCAGACGACGAAGCGTGAGAGGCGAAGGCACGGTGATGGTTGACAGGGCTCATCGACGGGCCGGAGTACAAGGCGATGACCAAGACTCCGGCGAGGCAGAGCGCCACCCCAGCGAGCTTGGCTGCGCCTGACAAGTTCTTGAGCTTCAAATGCTCCATCCTGCAGCTCTTGTCTTCTCTGCTTAGCTGGAGCCATGGCGAAACGCCTATATATGGCTATATGGCGGTGATGATCAAGAGCAAGCAGCAGCAACAGCTAGTACCTTAGCAGCAGTGAGAGGAAGAAGGTGACCGCCGGCAGTGAGTTGTCGGCTGCGGACGCCACAGTTGCAGAGGTGAACTTGAGGCTTACATGGTACAGGTTCATGGCAAATGTAATCCTGATCAGGACAAGATGATCATTATGTACATGCATGTTTCAGTACATCTGAAGTCGATCAGGTCTCTCCGATCCTAGTCTTTCCTAGTACTTTATATGTACCTATATATACTTAATTATAGCATACGTACCCTATTAAGGCACATATGAAAAGCTTGAACATCAGCACCATAAGAAATGACATGGACCACCTTGCATAGTTCCTACAGATTATTAACTCCATATATAAAACACTGGGCATGCAGGATCACACCATATATATCAATTACTGTATTTGTTTGTGTGATGATGCATGTAGCCATGTACCTGTGGCGGAGAAAGGCGAGAGGCAAAAGGAGGAGAGAGCCAGCGGCCTGGCGGTAGAAGATGAAGACGAAGGTGTTGATGCCATGGTCGAAGGCTGCCTTGGACACGACGAACATGCCGGTGTAGATCACCTGTATGGCAACGGCAGCCGCATAAGCCTTGTTGCCTGCAGCTGCGTCGCCCTCCATGCCAGCCAGCAGTATGCAATGCTTTAGGTTTATTGATTTGGGCTTCTGGCTGCTGCTACCTACTCTCTCCGTTTTATTTGCATTGGACGATCCTCATCTTCATGTGCTCGATCGATCAAACCAATTCAAGCTAGGTTTGTGTTTTTGTGTTGTGCTGACAGTCGTTAGTGCTCAAGAGCTACTGCTTATATATATAGATGCGGCTATGGTGCATTGGTAAAGAGGTTCACATCATCGTGCTGTATACCTACTGGTAGAGTTATAAATATCGGAGGTGACCGATAGAAACGAAACTCGTGAAAATCAATGAAAATCGGTTGAAATTTCAGTCAAAATTTATAAATTTTTATTAATATTTTAAAAAAATTGAATAAATTGAACCAAAATTTCCGGTATTTATATTTACCGGTGGTCACCGATAAAACCGAAAATCATTAATTTTTGGTGAAAATCGGCCGATATTCTAAGCCCTGTACCAGACCAACGGTTCATCAGAGAGCCATGCGTGTGATCAAGATGACAAATCCTTGTGGGCACGTGATTGGTCCACACCTTTCACCGGATCCAAAAATCAGTTATTAAAGACTCTCACTGATGCTCAATAATTAAGCTACTGAACTTTTGATGCTATAGGTCAATGGAGACAGCCATACAAGATTTATTTTTAAAGATTAATCAGGAGATAGAATAGGTGCAAAGCAACAGGAATTTTTTTTGAAAAAAAAAAATCTGCCCTTCCGTTGCTGTCGATCAGGAGGATGGAATAGCTGCAAAGCAGCAAGAATCTTATTTTTTCAAAAAAAAAATCTGTCATTGCCCATTGCTATCAGGATCAGAGGGTGGAATAACTATAATTCAGCAAGAATATATTTTTTTAATAGAATAATCTGTCATTGCCCATTGCTATCGGGAGGGGATGGAATAGCTGCAAAGCAGCAAGAATCATAGTTAAAAAAAAAAAAAAAAATCTGTCATTGCTCATTGCTATCAGGAGGGTGGAATAGCTGCAAGGCAGCAAGAATATTATGTTTTTTTTGAAAAAATCTGTCATTGGGTATTAATGATGCACAAACAATAATCTCAGTTTGCTTCATATAAGTTACTGTAGTTTGCACAATCAGTAATCCCAGTTTAGTTCAGTAACCTCATCAGTTTGCACAAACAATAATCTCAGTTTGAATATACTGCAGTTGCACATTCAATAATCTCAGTTTGCTACAATAGCCTCAGTTTATAGTTCACAAACAATAATTCCCAATTTCAGTACGTAATATGTTGAGGCTAGTTTTACTTCACAAAACATTCCACCTTTTGAAATTTGCTACATACCCTCCATTGCCACACCTACTAATCTATGACAAAGTTCATGCATTAAACAGATCGACGACAAAAATATAGACCAACAACCCATTCAACAGAGAGGAGGAAAATCCATCCATTGCTAGAAACATACTCCCGTCTGACAATGGGGTTGCGGTGGCTGGGTCGCTGGGACATCTTACATCGCCGGTGATTGTTTGGGGAATGGGCACAAAAGGCCGTGAGTGGGCGGAAGAATTTGAAGCGCATACAGCGTGCGCAGGATCACGTTCGCCCGGGAAGATGGGGCAGCGCACGAAGGAGTCACCCCTGGCGTGAAAAAAAACCAGATGGTAAGCGGCACAGACTATCCATGTATCGAGACCGATATCTCATGAATGATGAGCTACCAAATTTGGAGTGCCATATATAGGGTCTGCTGGAGACAATTTTTTTTTAATAATAATATACATTCACAAAATGATTTGGCCATACTCTGAGCAGCTTTCACGAGGTTTTCAAGTTGTTTTTTTAATTCAACACAGGTATTTCTAAAACAGGTTCGCATGTGCAGCGCCTGAAAACCACTCTCATAGGGGATTTGTGTGGGGGTGAAGATATAGAAGCTTCTCCAAAGCTTGAACAAATGTAAGCAAATGACACTACTACATAATTTTGTTTGGAGGCGGTTAAAACTCATTAACCGTGGCAGGCATGCACTGCCAACTCGGAGGTAACATTATAATTAATTAATATTTTTTTTGAGGCGGTTGAAATACCCGCCTAAGAAAAAATAAAAAACAAAAAGGAAACCATGACTCAAATGGGCCTTGATCCGGGCCTACGTAGCTGAATCTGTCGTTGCCATCGCCATAGGTCTGCTCTTTGCCGTTGGCATCTCCGCACCGATGCCGGAGGAGGCCCCACGCGCCCATGCCATCGGAATCAGCCACCGCTGCCACAGGAGCACTGTTGCCGTCGTGGGACTGCCGCCAAAACCCCACGCCGCATGCCGAGAGGGCTTTCCCCGGCCGATCCGTTGAGGGTTGGCTCCTTCACGCCGAATCGAGGCCGCCGCATCCTTGCATCCGTGCCACAGCCCGCCTCCAGCCTCCACATCCACGTGCGTGAGGGGGAGGGCGGCGCCGCCGGCCACCGAGATCCGCGAGAGGGGGGTGGACGCCGCGGCCACCGCTAGGTGAGAGGCAGTGCTTCTGATATTCCCTGAGCTTCACGCGAGAGGGATATGGAGAGAAGTCGAGGCTCATTGGGTTGGGAGAGACGTGGGAGAGGCGCTGGCTATGGGGTGAGGGAGAGAGGCCGGCAGAGAAGGTGAGAGAGATGGTGAGGCGCTTGCAAATTGAGGGAGGGGGAGAAGGAGCGGCTGAGGGTGAGGAAGTGACATTTATCGAGCTTTTATGGATAAGTGGGTTGGGTCTTAATTATCGAGGCAGACTTTTTTTATTTACCGAGATGGATATTTTTGTCCGTGTCGGTAAATAAGATGATCGCCTCAGTAAATCGATTTATTGAGGTAGTTGATTATGACTGTCTTGGTTAATAAAAGTGTCTTAATCACAGATATTAACCAGAGCGTTGTAGTATAAGCCCGGCTTCAAGGTCTTTCTAAACGCCTCACAAAAGAATTTCTGTAGTGGTGTGGATGCTCCAACTAGAAATAGTGGCATTCCATCCTGAGATCGAAAGTGCAAGACACGAATATTCAACGTTTTGGAGGATCTGTAACCACCAATATTATCGACCAATTGTGGGATTCTGAATCGATGGAGCAATAGTATAGTAATTGATAATAATAATACGTGTCGTGTCACTTTGCACAGCTGGGCAAATCCCGTCGTCCTGCATGCTGCAGCATTATAGCATATACACCAACTTGCCTTTGCTGCGTGCGTGTCATCATTCGCCGCAATCTTTGGACCTTGAGCATGCAAGAGCATACCGTGAGCATCACTGCTATTTGTTTTTATTACGAAATTTAGAAGAAGGATGAAACACAGGCACTAATATAAAGGTGTATTTTATTTTTTAGAAAGCAATATTTTATAACCTTTGATCAATAATTTGCTAAATTATATGAATATTTAATATTTTCTCTATTTAAAACCATTAAACATTTTGACTTTTCTAGATACATAACTTACTACATACTTAGACATACACTAATGTATATACTAAAAAAGGCGAAATATAGTCTAGGTTCATATCTAAATGAGTTCCATAATACTCATGGACTGGCTACCCCACGTCGCCCTCACGGGAGACACAACCAGCTTTGACCTCTGTGCCACTACTGTATCTTGGCCATCCCTCCACCCTGTCGCCACTTGGCTGCAAGGACAATGGTGGTGGCGGGACCAACCGCCCTTCGCTCCTCCTCCCCTCTCAAATAAAATCCCACGCACACGAGCAATGAATCATTCATCATTGTGGGGGCAGCAACGGCTGCATGCATGTATGCTTGATGAGGGCGCTGTTCGTGAATAGTGATGGTGGCGTACGTTTAGGCTGAGGCTCTCGAGGACTAGTGGCAGCTGCCTGGTGGCTTGAGCACCTGAGATGTACGAGTCAAGGTGGTTGTGGCTGTGGCTCAAAGCAGCAAAAGGCAACCAGGATATGCATTATATCGTGGCTATGGTCGATTTTGGCTACAGAAATAATGGTCCATATTGGTTCTCTCTTCTTTGTGGAGCTTGTGTTGTGTCATGTATGAAGGCCGGTATGTCGCCAAGTGATGACTGTGTGGGCTGGGACTGCCTTGCTAGTATCATTAGTGGTGTGACTGTGACTGAGTAGAACAAGGTGCAAATCTATCAATTTTTTTGTGTGTTCTTGTTGTGTGGTTCCGACGGTGCAGCCAGAACCAATCACCAATGGCTTGGCGGCTACATGTCTTGCAGCCAACTAGCAGCTAGCCTTTCATGGGAATGGTTGGTTTGATATGGGGATGGCATCGGCATGTTGGTTTTGTTATCCAAGTGACACTGGCGCAGCTCTAGATTTTGTTTGTTTTTGTTTAAAAATAATTGTTAGCTGTCCTGCCTGAGTTGTTTTAAAAAAGTTTCTTGATGGTGTTGATTTCATAGTAACTGCCAAGAGTACTGAAAGTGAAATTTAAAGCCACGATCTAGTTTTAGAGGGGTCATGTTTTCAACATGTCCTATATTAATGAAAGATGATGTGCGAGAGTTTGAGTCTGCTCATGGACACAGCCTCAAATTACACTTAGTAACATGAATATCAATTTTCCATAAATAGAATTTCATTATTCGATGCACTCACAGTTCAAATCCATACTATATATATAGTAAAAAGAAAACTAAAGATGCTGTTTTTTTATAGTGCAAGCTGTAGCAAACTCTGTCCTGTAGCTGGCCAATCATCTACTGTTGGACTCAACAGATTTTATTCCTTTCTCTCTCTCCCTAAATCGAATATGGAGGAAACCTAAGTATCACTACACCATGAAATGAAATATGTATGTTGAAGAAAAAAAACATCTCAAAACTCACAACCTATATATAGCTTTCCATATTTAATTTTACCACAGCAGAGAGGCGAGCCTGAGAACCAGGCAACCCAGCCAATCGATCGAAGGACACCTTTGTATACTTATTGTTCCTTTACTGGCCACTGTTGCTTTAATTTCGTTCATTAGCAGCTAAGCTCCAATAGCCATCGACTCTTGGTTAGATGTGGATCTTCGCTATCTGTTAGGCCCTATTTGTAGCGTGTTCTTTTTTCTTGAATCATGCGTTTTTTCCATGTGAAATTAAATGATTCCTTGAACTTATTACGGTCCAAACTCCAAACAAACCCTAATGTTGAAAATGAATCCTCTGGGCCTTAAAAAAAATCCTCTTTATAAACTTAGAACAAGGCACACAAGTATGGAAACATTTAAGGCCTTACTATTTAGCAAGATTTCAAAAGACTTTAGCTCCTTGCTATAGTGTGAAAGTGAAAGTGTGAGAGTTAGTGAAGGACCGAAAGCGGCGAATCGGGGGGTGAATGGGAGCCGTAAATTTTTTCGCAAAAATATTTAGGCCGCTGTCCCAACTTCACCACCAAAAGCACAAACAGTACATGGTGATACCCACGACCCAAACGAGTGGGTGGATGTTCCCTAGGAACACAGCGGGATACCACAAATCCAATGAAACAAATGGAAGTCGAATCGGAGCTCAAGTGCTAACCAAACAACGAAGACGTAGCAGGGCTAAAAATAGATCAGTAATTCTATTTGGGAATTTTGAGTAGACCGAACAGGTAGCAAAGAGATAAACCCAGGCGAGCACTTTAACTGAAAAGAGATTAATTTAAACAAGCAAATATTAGTTGCAAGAGAATTAAATAATCAGAACACTGTTGCTTGAAAATGACATCTCCAAGAGCTAGAAATGGAACACGTGAACATGTGTTCCTACTACTGAAAACTACTAGTACGTAGTACTAGTGCTTTCCATCAACTAATCAATTTCCAATTTTCAGAACCGAAGAAACAAAGCAGATCACGGCAACCATTCTGAGAACAGAGAGAACCATGAAGGGACAGAACGAGAGAAGCACAGAGCACCGGACACACAGTCAAAAAACTCACAACGGACACTCCGGTGGCAAGGAAGCAGCGTCCGGTCACAAGCAGCTGAATGTCTGACTCGGGGAGAAATTCACAGCGGACGTGCCGGTGACAAGGATGCAGCGTCCGGTCCAAGTCACCTGCAGAACGTGAACACGCACTAGACAACGGGGCTGCAGCAACTACAGCAGGCGCTGCTCAGTGAGCACGCACGGCACCTAAGTGCACGGCGCTGGTAGCGCAAATTCAACCAGCTATGAGCTTATCCCCAAGAAATCATGGCCTAGGATTTACCCAAACTCCCAGAAATCCAGATCGTAGCTAGGAGCGAAAAATAGAAAAACGAAGAACAGACAGCTCCACACGTGAACAACAAAATCACAAATCGAATCCCGGAGGACACAAGGAGGTTAGGGCCTCCATTCCCACAGCAATCTCTGGTTCTTACATAAATTCATAAATTTGTGGACCTCTCTCACAAGAAATCCTAAGGGGAGGGGGAAACCTAGAAAGGAAGATGAAAATGCAAATGGGAGAGGTGAAGGGGTAAGAGAGCTCCCCCCCACCATACTTATCGACCAGGGGCTTATTCTAAATTCCAGTTTTGCCCTTGATTACAACTCGAGCGAACCGCCTAGCCTAGAGACATTACGGTCCAACTCGAACCGACTCGATGTAGTCTTTGATCCGACGGCCACCGCGCCTTCTCACCGGTAGCTTCGCCTCGACGCAACCTCTCCGATGCCGCCACGTGCCGTCCGTCCGCCTCGGGACCTCCGCCAGGGTTTTGAGGCTCAACCCAGAAACCGTCACCGATGGTTTTGAGGCCCAAACCAACAAACCGGCCCATGTCCTTGCACTTGTCGAAGCCAAGTGCCGGCAACATGATCCCGCCCGACGATTTCGGGTCCCTCGGTCCAAGTCGATCGTCCCGCCCTTTCACCGCTCCCCGGTCCATTCGGGGCGTGGCCCGCCATCACTTGACCTTCACCTCGCCGTCGGCCACCGCCTCCATGCTCGACACTAGCACAACACAAGTCAAGGTACATGTAGAACTCACGTCGGTAGCACCCCATCCGAGATGCTAGTAGTTGAATCAATCACTCATCATCACAATTGAACCACAAGTATAAACCTTGTGTTCGCAGCTAGTAAAGTCAAGAACAACTCTTTCTCACATAGTGCACGGAGTAGTTAAAGTTGAAACCGACCAAAATTCTACCAAACATAATCTCATCGATCGCCTTGAGTCCCAAGGGGCCACCGCTTTATGGATCATCAAGGGGGAAGACCTTGGGTATTGTCTTTCGGGGTAAGAGAGAGATGATCTCTTCTCAAATGGCATATTAGAACATCTCCAACCGAATATTTATACCGCATCTCCTAAAAGCCGACATAGGTGATACTCTATTATTAATAGTTCGCCTTTTTTTCTTCTCCGCCAACAGTTTACCAATACCTTTAGAGAGGAGAGAGAGGAGGAATTTTAAGTAGTGAGAATATGATGAGTGATTTGTTGGAGGAACCTTAAATCTCTCATATTGTATATTTTTTTATACTTGAGATGAGATAAGTAATCTATTGAAGATGCTCTTATAGTGGAAGAACTTTATTCCCACAAATTCTGGCTGAATAGCAAAGGAGGTCGACTTTTTTTATAGTATCAAAATCAAGTTGATAATTTGCAGGCAACTGGCTACTGGGCGTGGATATCAATTACAACATATAGTTGTGTTGGATCCCTGAGTCAGATATGTTGTGCAGCTCAACGATGAAGCGTCCTCCACACATTTGATTATTATATCCGAGATTAAAGTAAAAGCCGGTCGATTAGGAAGTCCACGCGTCCTAATTCCACTGGACATCCGCACATGGCTCGATCCAGTGCTGGCTTGCTATGGAACTCGGTTCGATGCGGCACCCAGAAGTGCTCATAGAACTCAACAGTAACTGCAGCATCATCCAGACGTTTTTGATCAAACAGGAGGGGTTTCCCTCTACTGGAAATATATAAAATAACAAAAAAATTTTTACAACAGAAGGATGGCATCTTGGACCAAAATCTCAAGAGACAAAGAAAATAAGTAAAATTACACAAAACATCTAGCCATTAAGTGGAAGGGATATAATCTGTCTTCACTGAGAATAACTCGACGGTAACAGCAACATCATCGAGACGTTGACTCGTATATTCGTAATGTCACGCCAACAAAGCTGATTAATGCATGATGAGCCAACCCAATTATATTAGACTAAAGCATCGATCGGTGTAATCTCTGATTAGTTCTCATCACTACGTTCTCTAAGCTTGTTTGAGAAATACCTAAGCCACAGTGCATAAATTAATATAATAAGAGAAATCTACAATGTAATAAGAGAAATTTACAATAGTTTAAAAAAATGTGAGCCATTTATGTATGGGACAAGATAAACAAAAGTATAAAAATAGGAGGTAACCATATAAAAGTACTAAGAAGTATCAAATAGATGCGGATGTTACTGTATAATTCTAAAAAAAACAGGTGAGACAAATAACAAAATTTTGTGGGTCTAGATCGATCTATTTTCTCTTTATTTAATACTTTACGATGAAATAAAAATAAAAACCAGTAATTTCATTATCTTCCTTGAAGGACAAAACTAGAGCATTCCATCGCGTCTTCGCGGCAGGAGTCTGCCCATCGTGCCACTAGAGCCCACCTCGCCATGGTGCAGCCGTGCTGGGATGTCGAGCTCTCTTTCACGTGTGAAGGAGAGACCCCCCTACTCTCGCATCGCATGTTGCAGCTTCCTGTTCCTGTGTCGCCGAAGCCCATTTTCGCACGTTGGAGAGAGCCCGCTTTCCCGGGCCGTAAATTCTGCAATGTTCTGGAACTCCCGCTTTCATGGTGATTACATGCAGTATAGGGCAGTACATGAGATGAACTTGTTTGGAATGAGCATGGATCCTGAGCTTGTGTCGTCAAACACCTGCTTTTCTCTGTCCTGTTTTGTTCTTGCTCTGTTTTTAACAGAAGTTAGTACTAGCCAATTTCTCTCCTGGAAACTGGAATCCTGTACTTACTAGCACAAGCTAATAACTGCAATGGCCAGTGTGCTAATTGAAATTGGAATTCTGTAGTTAGTAGCGCAAGCTAATAACAAATCATTCAAAACTCTGACTGATTCAGGTTCTACTCTGTTTATGAATAACAAGAGAAAAGATACAGTTTGGTGCATAAATAATTGAATTGCGAGAATAAAGCTTTCATAAGTCTGATGCGAGTCAATTATTAGATCTAGCTTTCTGTCCAAATCTTTGCATATTGAAATATGTTTATTTTGTAGTTATCAACTGAGCAAATCTTATAAATTCTAACTATTTGACTTAGTTGGATGCAGGCAATGGATCTTGACCCTAATGATATGCTAGCTTGTTCTACAACAAGAACCTTTGCTGGCCTCGCTGGATTCTCTTGCAATGCAGTGAATGAGGCCTGACCGCAGCTCTGATGCTACCGAATGTGAGATAGAATACAGTATATAGTCTGTCAAGCTTCTAAAAATAGTTTTTTTTTTTTTTTTTTTTTTTGCCATTCACCATATCTTGCATGCGAAGCATTTTACATTGGACCTAGATTATTGAATTTGAGGACGCTCCAAGGTATCCATCTCCCCTTTACGATGTGGCATGCTTGTTTCGTCTGTACTAAAAAAAAAAAAAAATTGAGAACCTAGAATAATGATTTTTTGAGACATTATTTTTTTATTTTCTTGTTCTTCCTATATATATACTCAAAAGTTTGCTGATTCTAACCGAACCTGTACATGCACTAGAAGTGCTGGCCCAGCAATTGTTCATAGGAAGTGCTTCTAAGTTTCGCAAGTTCCTCATTGTTCACCATGTTAGCAGTGTGAAATTGACAAAAAAGAAAAATACAAATCCCAGTTGAACAGTATTTAATTTCCAACCTCTTTTGAGCAGGTTGGAGTTTAGTCATTTGCCAAAGGATATGGATATTTTTTCCTGGAGAAGAGCGCTGGACCTTTGATCTGTCACTACCTTCCTGCTTTCTCATTTGTTTTCATTTGTTTGTTACTGCTTTGCTTTCCTGTAGGGTACACAGATGCATATTTAAAGAAATTCATTTTTTAATAGGGAAACTAAAAAAAAGAAGGATAGTTAAGTCACATATATGAACTGAACTGTGACTGTGAAATCACATCTGTTTTCCTCATAAGCACCAACCAGCATCATCTGGTTCAGGTGCAACTAGCGAAAAATTCAAGTCCAGTTGTTAGCCTAGGGCAACTCATTGAAAACGGGACCAAAAAATGTGGTCCCAGAAGCTGCTGAGTGAGTTTGTGGTATTGTCCAGAGACAAGCTCGGAAATTTAGAAGTAGAGAGAATACAGGAATCTGAAAATGGTCACTAATACAATACCTGATATGGCCTGCCATTTTGAGCAGATGGTTCTTAAGAAGGAAGACTGTCAGTTTAATTGTCACCCACTCCGTAAGCTCATGAAGAGAGTGGTCGTCAGGAAGTGCACCCACATTTCTGATCTGAGAAGGAAGGAACTGCAAGCAGTACATTGTGCCGTTTACTGATACTAGTGAAAAGTGAGATTCCACGGATAATACTGCATCTGAAGCATGATTGGAATATTGAGTCGATCAGCACGGGCCGATTCCGAGGAATCAAGTTTCTACCCATTCAGCCCATTCGTGGCCGTCGCTCCTCCCTCCCCTGCTGTCGCTTCTTCACCGCGAGTCCGCGACGCCGGCGTGACGCGCCCGTATCGCCCCAATCCCGCGCGCCTCCCTCTCACCGTGCGCCCACCTATGCTGGGCCCCGGCGTCAGCGCGCCCTGCCCCTACCACGACGACGACGCGCCCATGAGGGACGGCGGCGGCGTCGACGACGACGGCCCGGCGACAGAAGCCACCGCCGGCGCCGCCACGCGACCGGGGACCAGCGGCCGCGCGCCGACGGTGGGATGCGCATCGTCGCCGCCGCGCTGCCATCGGTCTCCGCCGACGAGCCGCAGCTCACCGGGCGTTGGCGGTGAGTGTGAGTCCGGCGAGGTGGAAGGGCCCAGCTTGTAGCGGCGGGCGGCGTTGACCGGCAGGGCGCCAGCGCCGGGGATGGAAATCAGGCCCGCTGTCGAGGAAGCGGAGGCCGTGAGGCTGTATTACTAGGCATCGCCCGTGGTGGCCTCACCATACATCAAGTTGGAATCGGAATCGAAAAGTAGAACAATCTCGGATCAGAAAATTACGTGGTATTTTTTGGTACCAACTGCTTTTTTGTTCCTATTACATATCAAAGATCTTTGTGCTGAAGCTAAAATTGATAGTTGTCAATCACGTTCCTGATTTCATAAAAGCCGTCGTTACGCCGACAATCTCTTGGGAAAGCCGAGGTGTGCTGTTCACCATCGGCCCGTGCTGCCGTGGAAGGCGAACAGCAAGAAGTCGGACGGGTAGCTGGGTGCAAGGTGCCCTTCGCAGTTCGCACCACCGATCTGCCGTTCTCGCCAACCTGCAGACCATCTTCCTCGGCAGCAAGCACGTCGTACTCTTCCCCACCGTGCTCCTCTCCATGGCTACCCACTACCCAGTGCGTGCACATTGGCCAGGTACATACCCGTGCACCCCCATAGCCCTCAGTTGCTGCGATAAAAAAAAAACAAATTCTCACCATGCATATTGAAGAAGAATAGATCAGTGCGTCTATTTTCGCGACACTTGCCTGTTTAATAGTGTTGCGAGATTCGCTGAGTTCTTACCCCTGTTGAAGGGGCTATATGCTGCTTCTCAGCGGTGGGTAGGAGACTAACTTGTTTTTGTAGGAATCTGAGTAGCAGTGATTTTTCTGATTGTATATAATAGTAGTACCGGGAAGAAATATCCTCACAAGCTGATGCTTGTCCTAGCCCTTGTTAAGAGCATTTTTTTTTTATTTTGGCGTATAAGCAGATGACTGAAGAAAATCTTAGATGAACTCCATGTTTGACACAAATGCCTTCATTGTCTTCCTATTTATCAGATATTAGAAGACACAGTATGTTATTGATTCCAGTATTTGGGTTGATAGTAGGTTCCAATTGGATGCACCGAATGCGCAATGGCTGCAATTGCAACTCACTCTCTAATTTCTGGGCATCATAAATCTAGGCTGTCGGTAAGATGCAAATTGTCAAATTCGTCCAGGTTTTGCTCTGTTCTCTTTTGTTTCAGAACAATTAGTACAGGTCACCTTTCTACCACTAGAACTTTTTTCTTGCTGCAGTTGTAGGAGATCTTTGAGCTAAAATTCTTTCAGATCTTAGCCTGATACCTATGTTAGTTTCCTGTACATGTCCCTCCAGCATGGCCAGCCTCAGATCTTCATTTGACATCACACCATGATCATATCCCAAAGGAAACAGTTTAGAATGTTCCTTGCGCTATGCTTCTGGCAGTTGTGGAAAAGAAGAAATGCAGTTGTCATCCGAAATGAAATGAAGCTCCTCGACTGCGACAGCTATTTGCAGAATGCAAGAAAGAGGCACAGCTTTGGCGCTACAGGTTAAAACCAGCGAAACGTTCTATCATTGATGCTTGGTGTGCTGTCTTTGATTGGACAATGCAAGACTAAGCCACCTTTGTAATCTATTTCCTCTTTACAACTTCCAAAGCTTCTGTAAACTTATCACGCCATTCAGGGCAATTTATCAATAAATATTCAAGTGGGGGAGCTAACCTCTCCCGATGACATTCAAAAAAAAAAAAAAAGGCAGTTTCCTGATTAGAGAGTAGCCAGCCCTGTGTTTGATTCAGTAGTATATTTAAAATCTAAAACTAGCAGCTGCCTTGCTTTTCAGTTTTATACATGATGATGTTCTGAATTTTTTTTTTGTCCATAATGGCAGAGGCCAAATTTCATTACCAAGGCAGTGAAATTACAAAGTTTAGGTCTAAAATGTAACGATCTGAAAAATTGTCAGCCCAAAGATGTAGGCCCAACCATTTTAGCTAAAAATTGAAACAAATTTATGACTATCAGTATGACTCTGGCTGAAATTTGCATTATTGTTTTCTTACAAGGCTACTGGATACAGGTTGTATTATTTGTTCAAACACCCTTCTTTCTGATTTAACATTTAATCTATTTTTTTTGGGTGTGTAGTGCAGTGCTTAGCAGTTAGCAAACCAGCAATGGCGGCTACTTACCAAACTGGCATTGTGGCTGAGCCACAGCCCACATTTGCTGAACACTGAAATTATCACTTAGAAGGCCACCAACTTTGTTGCTGACACTAACAGAAAAGACAAATGCATTGGCTACTTGAATGTGTTTGCACACAAGGCACACGATATCCATAATGTTTGTATCTATCAGAAGCATTTATGCAAAGCTGTGCTTCAAGAGTAGACCTGATAAGACATGCTCAACCAAGGTGATCAACAGTGTTGGGCGCAACCCCCATATTTGAGGAAAGCCTGCGGTATTGTGCATACTGTGGATGCTTCATTCAAGTGCGAGATATCGATGTTAAGCATATTGAGTGCTGGTGGATCAGCTACTTTAAAGTCCCTATTTCTCTGGGAGATATTGAAATTGGTTATGGAGAGATGGTCCAGGAGTTCTTGACATCCACTGACCTTTTTCACATACCAGCTGAATTTTTTTAGCTATCCATGTCGTATACTGGTTGTTGTTACCTAGATGTTATCCTCATCCCATCACCTAATAAATCAACGTCAAGAGTGGATGATTCTAGAAATGATCATGTGCTTCTTTAGATTAAAGATTGTGTTCCTAGATCTAAAAGTAGAGAAGGAAGATGAGATCATGGTGTCCAAGTATCTTGGGATGGGGTCTTTGGACTAAGTATCTTGAGATGGGGTCTTTGGAGTTTGGACTGAGAACCTATAAAAGTTGAGAAAGGCAAGTCGCTGCATTCTGGAAATGATGATGATGCTCACAGATGCTGGGAACGCTGCAAAAGCTGAAAACGGCAAATTGTCTTTCGGTGTAGCTGTGCCTGGTATTGCAAGAATTTTAGAAGTGTAGCTAAACCAAGAACATGCCATATCTCTAAATACCACAATACCTAGATCAGTTAGTGTTGAATTTTGTTTGCCATACATTAAAATTTTTGACATTGCAGACAATAACATTGTAGCATTACTGTTGTTACTGTCTATTCTGTGTACTATACAGTAACCTTCCTTTTATTAATCTACACACACACACACACACACACACACACACACACACACACACAATATACAATACAAAATACATTAATGCGCGTGGGTCTGAATAAAGATAAAATTAATACATAAATTGATTCAACAACACAATGATAGAGCCAAACTGAAAATTTTCATCGATATTTAAATTTTAAAAACATATAAATAAATAATAATAAATCACCCGTAGCGAAGCATGGGCATTTTTACTAGTACTATATATGCACGAAGTAAGTACAATCATTATCTCATCTTGCTTGTTCTAGACGTACGACATCGGAAGTACAAAAACTGAGTGGCGCATCTGCATCTGCATCACCTTGCTGCTCTCTGATACTACTACTCTGCTCTGCTTCAAGGTATGGTGGCATGGTGGTGTGCGCGGTTTCCTCTTTGTTTTTGCCCCAGAGAACGCAGTAAAGACCACCGACCAGCAGAATCCCACCCAGTATACTGCCAATGCAATGAATGGGAAGAGTGAAAAAAACCAATCCACTATCATCTACCCCAGCAGTTTGAAGTAAAATGATACTCCTATGCAGATTGCAGAAATAGAGAGAGAGAGAGAGAGAGAGAGAGAGAGAGAGAGAGAGAGAGAGAGAGAGTGCCTGCCTTCCAAGGTGGGTGGCCTCTCCGAGGAGCGAGGAGCACAGGATAGTGAGCAGCAAGCTCAAGGGGTTCCACATGGCGAGGAAGACGGGGCCCTTCATGTCCACGCACCACGTCTTCAGGTAGAAGCACACGCCCGTCCCAACAATGCCCTGCATACATCACCGGCCGTGCATCAGTCAGCACAAATAAGCACAGCAAAGTATACTAGTAGCTGCTAGGAATTGAATAGGAGTAGAGCGTTTGTTTCTCACAGAGTATGCGACTGCAAGCAGAGAGAGATCCAGCCCCAGCTTCCATCTGGAGGGATGATCCCTCTCGATGGCCACCGCCACTACGCACGACTGGATCGTGCCAAACACGCACTGGATCAGTGTCGCAACCAGCTTGTTCGGGTACTCCTTCAGCAATAACCCCTGCATGCTTTGATTGTCATGTCATGAATAGAAGCACAAATTGACGTGATGCTCACGTTTAATTTGCACAAATTGACCTGAAAGACGATCCAGAATGCCCATGCTACGCAGGCAAGCAGCATGAGAAACGTCCCCGTGATCCACAGGCCCTTGGAGACATGCTGCCCTGCTGATGTAGCCTGCCTGCTGCTGAGGCCATGGCGGCTGTGGTTGAGAGGGCTCAGCGATGATCCAACGTAGAGGGCGATCACCAGGACTCCGGCGAGGCAGAACACGATGCCGGTGGCCTTGCCGATGCCTGAAGACCTCTTCAGATTTATCGCCTCCATCCTGCATAGATGCAATTGTATAGTGTGCTCACAAATATACTAGCTAGCCACCATGCTAATTGCTAAGAAACACCACAGGAAGTCGATGTGACACCTCATGAGCAACGCGAGGAAGAAGGTGATGACAGGGATGGAGTTGCACATGGCAGATGCCACGGTCGCAGAGGTGTACTTGAGGCTGCCGTTGTACAGGCTCATGCTCAGTGTATTCCTACAAACAGCACTGTGCAATCATTTTTCTTCTTTGTTTATTAAAATGAAAAATAAAAATAAAAGGTCATGTATTGCTCTGCTTATATAGTACTTACTATGTTCCAAAGTATGACTTTTGATTTTCTAGGTATATTTGTTTAACTATATTCAATCACATATAATTTATATCTAACTGTATAGCAAAACAACATATCTAGAGAAGTCAAAATGCACTGTACTAGCTTGCTCGACCGGTCCAATAAAAAAGAGCAAAATTCGAGCCAATATATATGCGAGTACTACCCGACTAGGGCGTACAAGAACATCTTTGCTAGCAACCGGAAAGATAGTTGTCGTACACTTCTCCTGCAGAAAGTGGAATTACAGAGAAAAAAAGGGTAAGGATAGATCGGAAAAGACAAAAAAACAAGATACGGAATTGCTATACTACATGCATGCGTCTGTTTTTCCTTTTATTCCAGGCGATGAACAATAGTCATCAAATGGCTCCCGGTCCATCGGCCGTTACAAACCTCCTCCTATCCTTTCTTCCTCATAGCAAAAACCGCACTCCAAGCTTGCCTCCACTGGCCCCTGCCGAGTAGCGTCGCCAAACCATGCCCACGACTAGCTCCCCCACCCTTCCCTAGTCCAATTGACATCTCCTGTCACCTGCAACTCAGCTCACTTCCTCACCTCGCCTGGTCGGCCTACCTCACCTCTCCATTCCCATGCATGAAATCAACAATAGGAAAAGTGGAAAAGATAACAACACACTTAAAACCTTTCAAGAAGGATGGCCAGGGGCAGAAGGAAGAGCGATGCAGCCAGCAGACGATAGAAGACATAGACGAAGGTGCTCAGCCCGCGGTCGAAGGCCGCCTTGGATATAATGATTGTGGAGGCGAAGATCACCTGAATCACCATGGCCACAACATAGGCCTTTTTCTTCTTCATCATCATCCTTCTATATTATTTGCATCTATCTTGTCATGTGGACCATATGCATACATATCTGAGCTATAGCTCCAGGATGTCAGGACATATAAAATCATTGAGCTATCATTAGCTAGATGACTTGCTAATAAGTGTTATTAATTTGTAGATCTACTCTATGTACTTATTTTTTTGAAAATAAATCAACATCATCTGCCGATTTTCATGTTAAATAAGCACTTAGTTGCAACTCTCTCACAAGTAAATTACATATATGTAGCTATACAGCTATATTTTGGTAAGCAAGTAGTACAAGCTGATGGAAGGCGGTACTATGTATGAGTAGAATTTAGAATAAAAAATTCTCAAAAAAAAAGAATTTAGAATAAAATAACATAATAGCAACCATCATATGACATAACCATGCGTGCATAAACACGCCAAGAAGAACATTGACAGCTTAGGATTTAACAAGGACGACGAGACAAGACTGCTGGTTCCTACATACGTCAATGTTTTGTTTAAAGAAACTAGTTTGCTTAATAAGTCAATCCAACTTCAAAACAGAAGTGCTCACATAACTCAACATTAACCAGAACATTATTGAGACTTTGACTCAGGTATCCATATGTCACGCCAACAAAGCTGATTAATGCATGACTAGCCAACCTAATTATATTAGAGTAAACATTGATTGGTTGTAATCTCTATTTAATTGCCATCACAATGTCTCTAAGCCTGTTTGAGATATATCTAATCCACAATGTATCCAATTAATATAATGAATGGACCATGCATGGAGACCTAAAACAATAACCTCACACCAAGGGCCCAATCAAAAGTTCATCATTGACCAAGTAACTTGATGTGTGTCGAGAGAGATTTCTGGATCCACTCCCCTTGATCCATTGATATACAACTTTAGCAGCGGAAACAAAAGATCCAAATAGCCCCAACACCCTCCCCTTCTATCCTCTCTACAAGGGAGGGTCAATCATGTAAAGGCAGGTACACTTTCATATATAGGCTTGTTTGACGAGATTTTGTATCTAGATTTTCTCCATATTTGAGAGTAACTAAAATAAAAAGGAACATGTGCATGCTGGTTGGTGACGTGTGCTAGCTAGCAAGAATATATTTCTTTGTTTGTTACATGAGCCTATACAAGAGAGAGTTTGATCTATATACAGAACAAGCTAATTAGCCTGTTGGCACGTGCATGGTTACGTTTTGGCTATGAGATATGTATCTGAGCTCTCTTGAGGCAAAAGGTTGCATGGTACACGTGCGCCCATGGAGTCCTGTATCTAAAATACGTATTATATAGTACGTACAAGCATGCATGTGGCTGGTAGATCCACAAGCCAGTCGATGATCACAGACGTAATTAAGCTTGGTCGGGAAGCCTTGTAGCAAACTCTCCATGGTCCAGCTCATCTACTCGTGCATATTAATGATCAAGCTGACAAATGGGTCTACACCTGAGTTGTCCCTCGGTTCAGCGCCTACAGCTAAGAGAGTTCCTGCTGAGCACAGCTAGATAATATCATGCGTGCTTATCTGTTCGGCAAGGAACGAGAGGCTCCGGACTTCTCTCGCGCGCTAACAGACTATCCGGCGGCGCGTGCATGCATCCAAGAGTCCAGACGCTACCCTAGCCTTTTGCCTATATAAAGCAGCCCCGTGACCTGTGTAGAGGCTAATCAACTTCGACTAATCACGCCGCCAGGCTTGTTGAGAAGGGCAGCCGCCGCCTCGGCGCCATATATCCCGAAGCCAACGCTGATCGGCCAAGGTAGCCGATGAGTTGCCGCACTGCTGTGCCGTCATCCGAGATTCCGAGGAACATCTATGCTGCACACTAGCCCTGTTCATCTAGTCTGATCCATGCATACCGATCTAGACGAGGAGGGGCGGCGCCGCTGCAATGACAGGCTCGGGCGGAGGGAGATCAGGAGGAAGGCAGCCCTAGCACGGCGCCAGATCGGACGCGCAGCCGCGCCGCCGCCGACGTGCTGCTGCACCGAGGAGCAACTAACTAATTGCTATCTACATGAGAGTCAGGAGAGCTACTAGCTAGCTTCCCTTCGTCTTCATCCAGACGTGCACGCCACCGGCCGGTTCTATTCCGGTGAGTTATCGGTGTGTTCTCAGAGTCGGCGCTCACGATAGAGAGCAGATGGCTTCCACGATGTCTTCCACGGGTAAGAAAACAATCTAATAATTATTTCTTTTTTATCAACCTTGTATACATGCACCTTGGCCAGAGTTATGGGATCGGTCGAGAAGAAAGCTACGCGGCGGCCGAATGATCACAACGGCGCCAGCGCCGGCCGGACCGCGAGAACCATCGCGTCGTGGGGAGACGAAGCGCCGCAGCCGAGCTTGGCTTGATGGTGTCAGGTGTGCCCGCGACTTAGAATTCAAGGCCACCGAGAAAATGACACACCAGCCAGAAGGAGGTATATGCAAGTACCGATCAAGAAGCAAGCGACATGAATGTGTGCGCATGCACGTCCATGCCATATATTCATGTTCATCTACAAGCCAAGAAGCAAGCAAGTGCACGCCTGACTGTGCATGCACGTACAAGTCAATCAAGATGACAACTAAGAGCACGGCGATGTGCTCTGCATCCACTACGACGATCTGCATCTACTACGCCGATCAAGCTCGACGCCGATCTTCTTCGACACAACGATCAAGTCTTCATCTACTACAACAACCCTACACGATCAAGTTCCACGGCGTACCACGGCGATGTTGCCGAGGAAGTCCAAATCGATCCGAACTACACCAACCATGCAAGTGTGATCCACTACAACCACCGCTACGTGTCGTTCGATACCGACGAGGCGAACGACACGGGCGGGCATGGCTCAGCTTACAGCCATGTTGAACCGGCTCATGGATTCCGACGAGGCTATGATCATGCCGACGACACCCTACATCTACACCAACACCATGCATGGAGACGTGAAGCGAAGACCGGCGACGGCGACCGATAGCAGCTTAATCGGAGGTACTCTGTGAGCTTGATTCGCGGGGGTAATTAACTGGGAGCTTTCCGAGGCCCCAGGAACCATGAAGATCAAATCGCCTATGTTCAAGTCAGATCGCCGCTAGCAGGCTACTTGTGGAGCGCATATTTGTATCAGGGAACTTGTATTTATATTTTCATTAAATATGAATAAAGCTTTTCCCTCCTTTTATTTTTGTGTACTTTAAGTGCACTGGCACGCCCACGCATTTATTTTTTGTAAGCAGAGAGATCCCCTCTGGAGGGTGATTTTTCTGTCCAAACAAATTGGCACGCCCAGTGGGACCTGGTTCTCCTCCCATCTTTGCTGTGCAAATATTGGTCATCGTCATCAAGCTCGCTTCCTCTATGTTGGCGCTATATTGGATGCCTCTATTAATGAGGGACTCCTAATGATAGCCCAAAGGTGGCCCTTATTTGGGCCGCTTTATTCTTTTGTTGGTGTTTTATGTAGGTCCCAAGATGTCGCCGAGGTTGGCTCCCCGTTGCAGCTAGTTGAGGTACAGCATCACTGGTCGGCGCAAATCTACACCGACACGTTAATGAGTGCTACCGCTAGTCCTTGGTCAGGACTCATTGGATTGAGCCCCTAACTAGTTGCTCGGGGCAGCTCCATCAAGCTGATGCAAGGACGGACCATGGTGCGTGCGTCAAGACTCCATCGGTGCCGGTCGATGTGTTCTCTTGATGTAAGTGATACACCCTCACTACATCAGCAAGATGCAAGCCCCGCGGGTCAGCGGCTTTCATCAACATTGGTGCCGAGCCGAGGGAGCTGAGCTGGAGAAGGTTGCACTGCAGGAAGCCACATAGCATTGGCTCCGGTGGCTGCAGCACAAGGCTGTCACTTGCTACCTACAAAAGGCGGTAATGGAGGCGTCAACATCGTGCGACGTGATGTTAAGATTGGCGACGCCACACAGGAAGCAAAGGTTGAGGTTCTCTCGAGCATGTACATGCACTCGGGCACCCAAGGTGTGTAGCACAAGGCAAGCTCACAAGCTAGCTGTTGGTGCATGCATTCGTGCTTTGCATGTTGGTGCATGGACACAGGTACCTAGCATGCATGTACTGCTACAACATACACGGTACACGCCAAGCCAGCTAGCTAGATGTGCACAGCTGCTGCTTGTGCACATCCAACGGTGGGCGTTCGTGAAGTCGGTGACATCTACATGCGTCGACTCAGACACATGTCTGCCTCGAGCCTTCCATGTGACCATGTCCATCTATGTCAAGTAGCTGCAGCTCGCGCCAATCGGGAGCGATATATTATTTTGCTGATGGACATAGTGAGTGTCACACAAGGGGCCAGAGGGGCAACCAGCCCAAGGAATTCGCCAGCGATTGGCACGTACCTAGGGGCCAGGCATCACTCGACGTGCTGGTAGAGATTGTGTGAGGCAAGGGTGACATGTCGCCGGCACGGAGCGAGCAATGCGGGTCCACGCTGGCAGCAAGAGTATGCCTTGTGCGGCACGGGGGGCAACGATCGCTCGTGGTGAGAAGAGTCGCGGCGGTCATATACCTCAACATGGACACGGATGTGCGCCCCATCGACACCGTGCCGCGAGGAGTGACTAGATGGAGAACGGGGGCAAGGTCAACCCATCGACGTGGCTGTCATCTATCAGCACACCCAAGTAGGAGGCCTGCTAAGGAAGAGAACGCCATTGACTTGGTAGGCTGGTGCGCTGCATCGATCAAGGTGGTGACTGTTTTGGTGACTTGCCGAGTGGGGTGCCACCTAATGCATCAGCTACTCGAACACCGGAGAGCACCATAGACGGCTGACGAATCATGCGTGCTTGGTGACTCGGTAGGAGTGACGTGAATGGAGACACGCTGCCAGCGCCAGGGTGCAGGCTACAGCGATCCCATATCTACCCAAAGGCCCAAGCAGCTCTCGATGCTGCGGACTCTAGCCGGCTGCTGCGCCGTTCGTGCTGACGAGGAGAGCATAATTCTCGACGGCCATGCGTGTCTAGCAATGCCATTGAAGTAACGCGCGGAAGGAGGCAACCTGTTGCTCCACCCGAGCGTCCTCTTAGACCACAGCCATCTTAAAGTGATGTTGCTCCGCTGTGCCATGCATGTGACGGATGGCCGGGCCTGGATGTCTCGCGGACAACTAACAGACTCGTGGCGGCTATCACACACGCGGCCATGGAGCCTGCTGCTACTCTAGCCCTTGTCTATATATAATAAAGAGCCCCCAGGACCTAGGGGGCGTTTGCCTTCAGCACCTCCACGTTGCTCAACAGCAACACCTTGACGTCCAGTCCGTACGAGGGAGCACGACGGCCGCATCTTGATCCGAAGCCACACTCTGCCATTCCTAGAGCCAGAGGTCACAAGTGGGAGATGACTTCTACGTTGTCTTCCATGGGTAAGAAATTAATCTAGTAAATTATTTTCTTCCTATCTTGCATATCTTGGCCACGAGCAGGAGGAGATGCGTCTGGGCTAGAGTTATGAGTTCGGCCAATAAGAGAGCTACGCGGTAGCCAGACGATCAAGACGGCGCCGGACTGCGTGAATCCTTGCGTTGTGAGAAGACGGAGTATCGTCAGCGAGCTCCGGATTACTGATGTCAGGCTCGTCTGCGTTCTAGGGCCGGAGCCCGGGGTGCGAATTAACGCGGCCGCCACGACAAGACCCTAAAGACGTGAGTACTGGGCAAGAAGCATGCAAGCCAAAGTGCCCGTACACGTCCATACCATGCGTGGATGGACATGTACCATATACACAAGGAGGACGCCCAGCTGGGAAGGAGCCCCCACGTACGGTGCCCGCATTCCGGCGGCGCCAGAGGAGAGACGATGGCTGGCCGAGGCTCGAGCGGAACGACAACACCTGGCTGTGCCTTCCACGTACCGCTCCAAGCAAGGGGAGGAGGATGACGCCCGGCTGATATGGGATGAGGGCAGCCGCCACCACGGCGCCATCCACGGAGCGGATCCGGAGTCAGGCACCACACATCCCACGCCGACAAGCAACAAGTCAGCAGACAAGCGCACCTAGCTGGAGCCGGAGGAGGACGACTGCTCCGAGCCAGGGCACAAACGCCATGCCTCTGTCCTATCGGAGGCGGCGCCGGCTAAAGTGGATTGATCTATGCTTTCTTTCCTCCCGTTTCTTTGCCTTTCACAGGTGCCATGAGCATGAACGAGAAGGCGGCCACCATGGCGCCATGCATCCAGACGAACGGGGATGGCCGCACGACTATACGTCCAAGCCAATGAGCGAGCGTTGCAGTGACGCAGCCTCGACACTGCTTGGTGATGAGCACGCCGGACCGGACGACTACACCGAGCCGGTAGTGCGCTGAACCCTCGCTGGGCCACCATGCCAACACCGGAGTGCTGCACATGGAGGCCGTGTGTATACTTCCGGCCAGGAATAGAGTATCTCCTCTATCAACATGGCCACTTAAATTATTTTATTCTTTTATTGCTTATTACCAGACACGAGCATGTATGCATATTAGTGCGTGTCTGTCCATGCCTGATATATAAGTAGGTCCATGGACAAGCAAGGGGAGCAGAGCACACTTGCCCCAGCCCTGGCGGAACGCCCCTGTCGCTACTCATATGCTGGTAGGGTGAACTTGTCCATGGACAGCTGCCGTCGCTGGACGCCATCAAGTGGCGACTAAGCTCAAGGTCGTTATCCATGTTGAGTTGGCACGACAAGGAGCATGCTAGCTGCAACTACATCGCCCTCTGTCGGAGCACCGCCAGGAGTGACGGTGTCATGACGAGACGTCTCACTGCTTGAACGAGCGCCCAAACTCATCTGTGGGACGCCGCATGTAAAGATAAGCCGTGCGTGCTAGTTCCCGCTGACGGGCTGAGGGAGCTGCGCATGAGGAGGCTGTCGTGTCCTAAGACGCCGTGACGCGCCGAGCAGATGACATGCCCGACCTGGAGCGGCGCCCCAACGTTGGAGTCCTGACATCGCGCCGGTTGGGGTCGGCTACGCCGATCTGGAACGCCGCCACGTCACCAGATGACTGTGTCGAGCTGGGAGCGCTACCCCGACGCTGCACAATAGCTCTGAGCTAGGGCCGACACCAATTTGGAGGACCGCACTGATCGAGCAGGGATGGAAATGCCCATGCCACTGGAGGTGCGCGCCGAACTGTCGCTGGACGCCCGCACCGAGCCGGAGGCAAAACACCTCCATAGCTGACAAGTGCATGGAAGCCAAGCACTGACGGGAACATCGACGAGCATCTTGGGCAAGCTGCATGTATACATGTATATATACGTGCATATGCATGCTCTCAGATTATTACTAATATCTAATAAGGAATGTGTGCACATGCACGTATTTGCATGAGCAAATTGCAAACCATAGGGAGCTCGGTTGTCGTTCGAGCCCTAAATCAAATTTATATAATTATATACATGTGTATCAGGTGGAGCTGTCAGGCTACTTCAGCCAGGTTGGAGTACTGTTCCAGCTACTTCTACTACCACCACGCCACGCGGGCACACCAGCGTGGCCGATAATGCTGGCGAGAGCAACTCTGACAACGCCGCTTGACATTGACGAGGCGGGCGATGCTACACCTGCTCCAACTACGACACGACGAGCGAGCTGATGAAGGCGCAATGCTGCATCCCGTTACCGGCTGGAGCTGACCATGCACTGGACCTAGAGGCTGGAGGCAAGCCTAGAGGATGGATGCATATATGACGTCAGGCTATACGCCGCTCTCCCTTGACGCGGTGCTCCTACGACGTGGTTGCCAGGTGCACACATGAAGAGATGGAGCCGCAGATCAAGCACTAGCAAGTGAAGCTAGCGAGCAAGACGTGAAGTGTGAGGGAGAAGCACCAATAGCGACGCCCTCTGACCTTGCCTCAAGAAACCGTCACAACTACAATTGCATGGTGGCCTCATCTATTGTGTGGGCACGAGCCAGTAGCAGATAAGTCATGCACTGAGAAGGATGGCCCATTCCGGCCTCGAGCCCCCCAAGCTGGTGCGTCCTGGTTTAGACTTTGTCAAGTTGTCTCCATCACCAAGATTACAAAGATGTCCACAACAAGTTGACGGCGTCATCGGCAGACTCACCACCAGGAGCACCACATTGCCTTGGTCTTGAGACGTCGCTAGGATCCTAGCACTGGAGGCAGTACCACATCGGAGTCCTATGATGCCGACGGTCCTACGTCATCGCCTTCTACAACAACACCAAGGTGGTTTTCTACACCACCGACTACAAGGGCATCTTAGTCTGTATCAACAATCCTGGGAGTAGCATCACACCTCCTGGATCAATAGTGCGCCTCTCCAAGCATCACACCTCCTGGATCAACAATCCTGGGAGTAGCATCACACCTCCTGGATCAATAGTCCCGGTCATACATTTTGGTGTGACCTCCAAGAACGGTAGCACTTGGAGCAATAGTGCGCCTCTCCAAGCATCTACCCACGGAAGGCACTTCAACATCACCTCCAACATCATCGGTCGACGCTCCACGTCAATGGGAGGTTCTTGATTTTTTTTGCACATTTTTTCTTCTCTTTTTCCTTTCCATTGCGACACCTATCCACCTTTCTATAAAAACAAAAAACACCAAAGGCTTTCCCTACCACGCTACAGCTGCAGTGGAGGATTTGGCTACCTTGGGGCCTTTCCAGGAGGTCCGGAGGCAATAACCCGGTGGATGGAGCTCACAACAAGTTACCGCTACACGTATACACGACAGACGCCGAAGCTCGTCTCTACTGGAGTGGTGGAAAGATGGCTCAAGCCACTCCTAAGCAGCGAGGTGACCATGCTACTCGCGCTCCTTGACATGAAGCGACAACTCCATGGAAGCCTATAGGAGAAGAGCAAGAAAAGGGCTACCTAGTGCAACACAAGTTGCATTAAGTGTGCAGCCGCTTGCCACCATGGAAGGTGATAACAAGGGACCAAAAGATTCAATGCCAGCGAGGATTCACCTAGCTACACAAAGGTGGATGGCTGCCCTCCAAGCCTCAGATGCTGAAGCAAGCTCCAAGAAAAAAAAAGAAGAAAAAATAAAAAAGCAAAAAAAAAAAGCAGGAAAGAAAAAGGGTCTCCAAAGAAGTGACCGAGCACCTGCCAAATGAGCTCAGTCAAGCTCACATCAAGCTCAACATCAGGCAGGAGGCGGAGGTAGCCATTCACCATCCTCGGCAAAAGTGATGGTGAATACATCAGCCGTTACCCACAACTCAACACCAACTCAGCCATACCTACGCCTCCATGTTAGAGAGTGCGAGTAGGCTGTGGTTCAACTCAATGCAAGGGAGTCTCGAGCAAGAATTCCCTACACCCCAGTGGAGACGTCGAAGCAGAAGTCTACACATTCAAACACATAACGGGGCAAGTTGTGGCAGCCATGTTGTTGTGGTAATGCAACGGCGCCTAATGGTCATGCCCCCTGGTTGTCCTATCCCGAGCTGCTCATAGCTAACACCGACGGGAGGGCCAACATTTTTTCTAAAAATACACACAACATCATTCTTATTTCAATTATTTTATATATATCATCACATTACCCTAGCTATGTCGATCATTTCTAGACAAGCTAGCTGTTTTTAAGTAGTGTTGCAGGTCCATCGCTTCGCTACTTCGGGAGCAGTGTTGGCGCACCAGTGCGCTAGTGCCAATGTTGTGAAACCCTTCAACCCGACAGGCTCGCACCACGGTGGCAAAGTGGTCGTTGGGTTGCTAAGCCACACCTTTGGGAGCAGTGTTGGTGTGCCAGTGCGGATAGCGCCAATGTTGTGAAACCCTTCAATCTGACAAGCTTATCGGGTTGATAAAACTTCTTCGTCGAGTTACACGGATTTTACACCGCAAGACGAAGATGACTAGAGGGCGTCCGTTTGGCTAGCACTGCCATATGGACCTGATGGACACATCATTGGCTAATGCTGCAACATGGCCCCAATGAAGCCCTTATATGCTTGTTGGCCAATGCCACAAGACGGCCCCAACAAAGCTCCACATCTTCTTGTCGGCCAATGCTGCAACACGGCCCCGACATAGACCATCTTTCCCGCTGGCCAATGCCGCAACACGGCCCCGGAGTTCCAATTTCCGTTGGCCAATGCCGCAACACGGCCCCAACGGAGTTCTACAACTTCTGGTTGGCCAATGCCGCTACCCGGCCCCAACGGAAGTCTCTATCCCATCCTTGGGATGTCAAGCACGACATCGACGGAGTTCTCATAGGAGTCACCGCCAACCAAGGTTTGTTTTCTTTTTCTCTTCTTTTGTTTTTTCTCTTCTTTTATTTTTTTTCTCTCTCCCTCTATTTTTCTTTCCTTTCTATTTTTTCTTTCCTTTTTTTGTTTTGTCTTGTTCCTCCCTCTCTGGCTTTGTACACTAAGAGCCGAAGGAGCAACCACGATAGCGTTGCCCTTATCAAGGGAGTTGCCACCATGGTAACCTACCATCGGGGTGCAGGGATACTTCTCAAAGACGGTGACACAGGCGGCGCCAGGCCGGTGACTCAGTCATTGCCATTCGTACGTGCCCATGTTAGTTGATCGGCTGGTGCTAGCGACACTGCGGCATATCGCCTGCGGAGAAAAGTCTACCGAGTTGTGTTGAAAATCATGCTAGACATATGAGTGAGGAGCACATGTGCCAATGCATGCCCTGCACAACCTTGCCGGTTGTGGTTGTATATAATAACTACTGCTAGCAACATGATATTTGACGAGACTTTGCCCAAAAAAAGTCTCAAGTGAGCATGTATATCTTATAATGTGCCAGACATCATTTTCGTGTGCTAAAGTGTACGCGTATGTTTGTATCTCTTTCAAGAGTATTACTGGTTGCACTTGTACCAGCAGAGAGGTTCATGTGACGGCCACTCCGCGTGGTGTCTGCACTGAATCAGTGGAGAACATTGATGCCCGCTTTAGCTCCCGATGGTATGATAATGAGTACTGTCACCAAGTGGGGCAAGAAAGGGAAGCAAGCTACAAATTGATTGCATGCTCTCTCATATACGTGTGCAATGTGTGATTAGCTGGTGCAAATGATGCATGAGCAGATACACCAGATAGTAGTGCGTACGTAATACAGTCCTATGCCTACTCTATAATAAAGGATTATACAACCGGTCGATTGAACAAAGGCTAGACTGTGTACCATGAGCAAATGCCCGGTGTTCTGTGCACTGCCTCCACGATGAACGAGGTGGTCGTGATGAATACTTTGGCATTGATACCTTCAGAGACTGCTCAAGCTCGATCACCTCAACAGGCGCAGCAATAGAGAGGCTAGTGCCCATCCTCGATCAACTACAGTGTGGGGATTTCTCTGTCCAACGCCAGGGTGATGTCGGGAATTGACACCCTCAGCCTCTCACAACAGCAATCCGGTAGCTCCCTTGTCAACAGAGGCTGCATCGATTGCGTGACTATGGCAGCTCGACATTTCGTTCGGGCTTTTCACTTCTATGGCGAGGAGGATTAACCATTGCTTCCATGAACAGTCGCAACGAGGAGTGTAAAGGTCAAGCAGTGTCAGCCATCTCCATCTCGGATGCGTCCTGCTTCTTGTGCTAATCGAATGGAGGCTTGGCAAGTTCGACGCTACGACTCTCACTGCCCACAGCTGCAGGTGCTGACAAAATTTGGTGCAGCAACTCTCGACGATCATCTACACCTGCCCCGCGGCAACAGTTCAGCTGGTAGCATCGTATATGCACCACTAGGATGAGCTTGCAATTTATCAGAAATATGCGTGCTTGATCAGTTCACAAGCGTGACTTTATAAGTAAATTAAGGGGAGCATGGTGGTGCCCTATATTCATGTAAAGGTCATGATTGAATTTAAATCTGAAAAATCATCAAATTTCAAGAGCTGCAGTTAGCTCCACTGCGCAATCTCAGTCATTTTTTTCACCAAGTTAAATTTGAATTTGCTCCGCATTCAAACTTAACTTGGTGGGAGGCATTTGTTTGACGAGATTTTGTATCTAGATTTTCTCCATATTTGAGAGTAACTAAAATAAAAAGGAACATGTGCATGCTGGTTGGTGACGTGTGCTAGCTAGCAAGAATATATTTCTTTGTTTGTTACATGAGCCTATACAAGAGAGAGTTTGATCTATATACAGAACAAGCTAATTAGCCTGTTGGCACGTGCATGGTTACGTTTTGGCTATGAGATATGTATCTGAGCTCTCTTGAGGCAAAAGGTTGCATGGTACACGTGCGCCCATGGAGTCCTGTATCTAAAATACGTATTATATAGTACGTACAAGCATGCATGTGGCTGGTAGATCCACAAGCCAGTCGATGATCACAGACGTAATTAAGCTTGGTCGGGAAGCCTTGTAGCAAACTCTCCATGGTCCAGCTCATCTACTCGTGCATATTAATGATCAAGCTGACAAATGGGTCTACACCTGAGTTGTCCCTCGGTTCAGCGCCTACAGCTAAGAGAGTTCCTGCTGAGCACAGCTAGATAATATCATGCGTGCTTATCTGTTCGGCAAGGAACGAGAGGCTCCGGACTTCTCTCGCGCGCTAACAGACTATCCGGCGGCGCGTGCATGCATCCAAGAGTCCAGACGCTACCCTAGCCTTTTGCCTATATAAAGCAGCCCCGTGACCTGTGTAGAGGCTAATCAACTTCGACTAATCACGCCGCCAGGCTTGTTGAGAAGGGCAGCCGCCGCCTCGGCGCCATATATCCCGAAGCCAACGCTGATCGGCCAAGGTAGCCGATGAGTTGCCGCACTGCTGTGCCGTCATCCGAGATTCCGAGGAACATCTATGCTGCACACTAGCCCTGTTCATCTAGTCTGATCCATGCATACCGATCTAGACGAGGAGGGCGGCGCCGCTGCAATGACAGGCTCGGAGCGGAGGGAGATCAGGAGGAAGGCAGCCCTAGCACGGCGCCAGATCGGACGCGCAGCCGCGCCGCCGCCGACGTGCTGCTGCACCGAGGAGCAACTAACTAATTGCTATCTACATGAGAGTCAGGAGAGCTACTAGCTAGCTTCCCTTCGTCTTCATCCAGACGTGCACGCCACCGGCCGGTTCTATTCCGGTGAGTTATCGGTGTGTTCTCAGAGTCGGCGCTCACGATAGAGAGCAGATGGCTTCCACGATGTCTTCCACGGGTAAGAAAACAATCTAATAATTATTTCTTTTTATCAACCTTGTATACATGCACCTTGGCCAGAGTTATGGGATCGGTCGAGAAGAAAGCTACGCGGCGGCCGAATGATCACAACGGCGCCAGCGCCGGCCGGACCGCGAGAACCATCGCGTCGTGGGGAGACGAAGCGCCGCAGCCGAGCTTGGCTTGATGGTGTCAGGTGTGCCCGCGACTTAGAATTCAAGGCCACCGAGAAAATGACACACCAGCCAGAAGGAGGTATATGCAAGTACCGATCAAGAAGCAAGCGACATGAATGTGTGCGCATGCACGTCCATGCCATATATTCATGTTCATCTACAAGCCAAGAAGCAAGCAAGTGCACGCCTGACTGTGCATGCACGTACAAGTCAATCAAGATGACAACTAAGAGCACGGCGATGTGCTCTGCATCCACTACGACGATCTGCATCTACTACGCCGATCAAGCTCGACGCCGATCTTCTTCGACACAACGATCAAGTCTTCATCTACTACAACAACCCTACACGATCAAGTTCCACGGCGTACCACGACGATGTTGCCGAGGAAGTCCAAATCGATCCGAACTACACCAACCATGCAAGTGTGATCCACTACAACCACCACTACGTGTCGTTCGATACCGACGAGGCGAACGACACGGGCGGGCATGGCTCAGCTTACAGCCATGTTGAACCGGCTCATGGATTCCGACGAGGCTATGATCATGCCGACGACACCCTACATCTACACCAACACCATGCATGGAGACGTGAAGCGAAGACCGACGACGACGACCGATAGCAGCTTAATCGGAGGTACTCTGTGAGCTTGATTCGCAGGGGTAATTAACTGGGAGCTTTCCGAGGCCCCAGGAACCATGAAGATCAAATCGCCTATGTTCAAGTCAGATCGCCGCTAGCAGGCTACTTGTGGAGCGCATATTTGTATCAGGGAACTTGTATTTATATTTTCATTAAATATGAATAAAGCTTTTCCCTCCTTTTATTTTTGTGTACTTTAAGTGCACTGGCACGCCCACGCATTTATTTTTTGTAAGCAGAGAGATCCCCTCTGGAGGGTGATTTTTCTGTCCAAACAAGGCTATTACAACCCTAGCCATATATTCCTAGGTCGAGACAGCACACTTTGATCATAGAATGCATCAACTCATGTGAAGGACCCAATGGAGGAGGTACACCTAGGGTTTTTCGAGGGTCAGCATGCTACCCAAAATCCTCACAAACTCAATTGAGAAGCTTGCATAACATATTTTTTTTTAAGAAAGCTTGCACAACATATGTCTCAGGGTTGGAAAAGCTAGGGTTTGAGATACATAAAAAAGGTAGACTTAGATTGATTTTTGATTAATTGGATACACTCAATTAGTTATGCTATTTACATTTGTAAGATGCGGTGTTCACCTATTTTTTCCCTTTATTTGCATTGCTTGACCAGACTTTGGAGCTAGTCTAATATATTGTAATTAATATTTGAAGGATTCAAATATGTTGCGCATCCTAGTCCTAGACTTAGTCATCATTAATTGGGTCCACTATTACTTCAACTACAACATATATATGGCCAGCCAATAAATAAATAATTTGGATGTGTGTTTGTGAGGTCATGCATTGCTCATGCTCTTTCTTGATGTAGATGGAATGGAAGCAAAATATCTTGTTAATTAATCTAGTAGGTGGAGGTAGTTTTTATTTGAAAAAAAAGATGAGGAAGGAAATGCTGAAGGGTTGGCTTCAGTCTGGAGAATCCCTAGGAATAGGAGTCTAAAAGTTCTTCTCAAAAGCACAAAGCCTCTACGTTGATCTGACCCATGAACATATCTTCTAGCAATTGCCAAGATCATATGGTAAGTGCACAATCTAAGAAATCATAGAAGCAAAAGCAGGGCAACACCCAAGACAAAGTTTGCAATACAAAAATAGTCTTTGTGTGCACCAGAGGTATCCAATGGATGCCTCTTGGACAACTTGGAAGATTTTAAGTGTACATGCACATGAGACAAAAAATGCATGAAGAAAATATCTTCGATAAATGGGAGCATAAGAATAAAATGCACGGATGTCTGATGCTTTGCACCAGAGTGATACAAACCATGATCTAATATAGCACCTAACTCTCTACTGATACAAAAACATTAAGGAATAATATTTTTTTTTGCAATGTACTCGATAGTACCTCATGTGAGTTGTCATGTGAGCCATATTTTTTTTCTTGAATTTGACTATATAAAGATTTCCATGAACCAACAACCTTTTCTTTCTGTTGACAATTACTATGCGAATCCAATTAACAAACTCAAGATGCTATAAACTTATGTGCAATGTCTACACATAAGAGTACATAAGCTAGCAAGAGATAGCCTCAATAATCACGCTTGCTCAACCATGGATAATGCTTTGCCTGTGTCCTTCTCCTCTTCCTTTCCCTCCTCAGATTCCATAGTTTCTCTATTTTTACCCCAAAGCACGCTATAAAGCCCTGCAACCAGTAGAGCTCCACCAACAATGCTGCCAAAGAAGAAAAAAATAGGAATATATTTTAAATGAAAATTCATTGAAACACTACATATATATTTGCATGTGTTGTGTTTATGTGTGTGTGTGGGAGGGGGGTGCAATTACCTGCCAAGGTGAACAATCTCTCCTATAAAGAAGGAGGAGCAGAATATGGTGAAGACAAAGCAAAGTGGGGTGGTCATTGCTAGAAAGACAGGGCCTTTCATCTCCGTACACCATACTTGGAGATAGTAGGACACTCCTGTTACCACGAACCCCCTATCACCATCAATTTCAACCATCCGTCCATCCAACATGGAAAGGAATTCTTTAGCAATGTCCATTGTAATAATGCAAGCATGTGATTGAACTTCACAAATTTTGAAGGTTTTGTTCTTTAAGGTCTAGCTTAGCCTAAGTTTTAGCTCTTTTATAGGATATCAGTATTGAGGTGAGGCCATGACCCATGACAGCCCTAACTAAACTCCATGAATGATTATAATCACTAAATTTCAGTTTGATCTTAGCAAATGAAAATAATAAATAGTAAGAAAAAGAATGAAAATCACACAAAATTAAAATAGTTATATATTACTGTGTAAATGATGGCTAGCAAGCCAATGTTGAATCGAAGCTTCCACTTGGAGAAATCCCTCTCAGCCACCACTGCAACGGCAAATGATTGCACAGTGCTGAACACACATTGTGTCACCGTCACAAGCATCTTATTTGGATACTCTTTCAGCAATACAGACTGCATAGATACAAAAATAACCATATATGATGATGTGAGAAAAGTTTAAATAGTTAAAACCATGATGTTTAGCTAGTCATCTACATGAACCTCTAACTAGTTGTTGTAAACATCTTATAGTGGCTTTATACTTAGTTTTGCTTATGTGGTTGTCATAACTAGCATCAGATGCCACTAAGGTGTGAGAGCACATGTTTTTTATGATGTGCCACTCTGCTTAACTGATAGCTTGACCACTCATTGGAATTCACTTTTGCTATGATGTTTCCTTCCTCATCTAGTGTAGCTTGGTCATCGCAACCCTGCACAGCTACACTCCGCTTTCCAGCTCAGTGGTCGCCGCCGCCACTCTCCCTGTAACTTGTCTGATGCCGCTAATAATGCACCTTACTCCACGACTTTAAAGAGATCAGAGCATGACCCCACCTCAACTTTCTTTGGTGAATGGCAATACTTGTCGATGAGATGGATGATGAGTGATTGTCAAGGCGAGTCAATCGTGCTTTAGTTCAAATTGTTCTATCATGATTTGAGCTAACCAAGGTGTCGAGTATGTATGTATGTGTGTGTGTGTTGTGCAACATGACTTGTGGCTTGTGAATGTGCAGGTGTTGAGTGGATTAAAGTGGTCGACAACAATTATTGAGAAGGTCAAGCAAAGGGTTTGGGTTGATGGACCATGGGTGCCGAAGACCAAACATGGAGGCTTGAACCAAGGGATGAAGTAGATAGTTGATGGACCAAGGACGATGGTTAGCACATGGAACACTAATGAGTAAGGGCACATGTAAATGGTGATGAAGATGGTGTTGATGCCATCAATGTGAGACATTGTAAGAACTTGGTGGATCATCAAACCAATGCGAACACAAGCTTGGCTTTGATTGAGTTTAGCGACTAACCATAGTCAGCCAACCCATGTGTAGCCGGCGAGGCTGAGCCACAACCGGCCAAGCCAGCTAGGGCAGTCAGCCAAGGTGACTCTACTGTGGTGCAACCTTTCCTCATTGAGTTTTGCAAATTTTGTTGCTCTATTTCACTTGTGATTTCTCCCATTGGTCTCCTATTGACTATTGTTCCAAGGATCTTGTCTCAGTCCTCAAGTCACCTGTGGACTTAGGGGATTTTGAGTCGGGCTCTTGCTTTAGTGTGATTGAAGTGGAAAAGCACCATTTCAGGTTTTACTCCCTATACCTAAAAGAATCAATTTCTAGAGTTGTCCTAAGTTAAATTTCTTAAACTTTGATCAAATTTCTAAAAAAAAATATTAAGATTTATGGTATGAAACTAGTATAATTAGATTAGATTTATCATATGATATATTTTTATATTATACTTATTTTATATCACTGGCGTTGTTATTTTTTATAAAGTTAGTCAAATATTAAAAGGTTTATCCGGCATAGATTTAAGAAATTTATTCTTTCAGAGACGTATGAGTAGCTTTGTGAGTTGCTTTCTGTTGTAGTGAGTGTCCCACTGTGTTCTTTGGGCATATACACTAAGAACTTGCCTTTGCCTGATTTCCTATGGGCACCTTGAAACCCTACTTTCGATTTTATTATCAAAACCTCATATCCTGGGAGAGGAATTCAAAATTCGTGGAAATTCTCTAATCCGTTTGGGCAATATCTCTTACAAATATATTATGTTCTCATGGGATAGTCCAGCTATGTTCAAGGAATTTATTTGCTTTGATTTTGTTTCTTTTACAAAAGTTCATATATGGAAATCTGTAGCTGGGAGCCTGGGACCTATTTAGGACTCCCCGCTCTATCGTTTTTAGCTCTACATACTTTTTTTTTACGAAGACCCAGTTACAGACTCAGACACTCATATACACGAGTGCACACTCACCCCTGTGAACGCACGCACGCACACCCTACCCCTATGAGCACCTTCGAAGAACTGAGATGGACCGGCAAATCTCGAGATTGACGAAGTCACCACCGGCGCCTAGCTGTCGACGGGCACGTCTCTACCACTGAAAGCATAGCGCCGTTAAATTCTGGATAAATCCAGAAAAATACGAGCACCCATGTCAAGTCTGGGACTTGAACCCGGGTGGGCAGGTTCCACCACAAAGAACCCAACCAGCTGAGCTATCGCTCAGTTCGCTTAGCTCTACATACTAACTTTGCTAGCCAAACATGTATAATTCCACCAGCTCTCTGTTCTAGTGGAATAGTCCATCATAGTAATAGTAGCCTGTAGTGATGCACACAATTCAAGTAGAACATGTGAAGTATCGCCAGTAGAAAGAACAGAAGGGAAGCAGCTAGTGACTCGGACACATGCATACATATACGTACCTGCAGCACGATCCAGAGGGACCATGTGACGTTGGAAAGGACCATCAGGAGCGTTCCTCTGATCCACGTCATCCTGCTGACGCTTGGACGAACATTACTGTTATTTTTTGACGCGTGGGCGAAGGCGAAAGCATGGTGGCGATGATTCACGGTGCTCAGCGCCGGCCCGACATAGAAGGCGAGGACGAAGACTCCGGCGATGCAGAGCGCCACGCCGGCGAGCTTGGCCACGCCGGAGCGGCTCCTCGGCTTCACGGCCTCCATCCTCAGCAGCAGCGCCAAGCAGAAGGTGTTGACTGGCATGGCGTTGCTGGCTGCGGATGCCACCGTCGCCGATGTCAGCTTCATGTTCGCATTGTACAGGTTCAAGCTAAATGTGTTCCTGCAAGTGCAAGTTAGTTAGTTAACCATGATGCAGCATGGGCTTCCATGATATATATATGTACCCATCCATAAGATGTGTCGATCTGTTACTAGATATATAATAAAGATGTGTACTGTGCACATGCATCAATATGCATGCATGTCGAAATTAAAGATGTATATATGTATATGTACCCGATCAAGGCATAGAAGAAGAGTTTGAGAAGCAGCCCCGGGGACAAGGACCGTACATTCTTCCTGCTTGCGTGCAATAAATGATATGCATGTCTTAATAATCCTGATCAAGTTACATATATATGCAGCCAATCCTTCATTCTAGGTACTCCTTTACCTTTCGAGGATGATGGCAACAGGCAGCAGGAGGAGCGACGCCGCGGCCGTTCTGTAGAAGATGAAGACGAAGGTGTTGATGCCATGGTCGAAGGCCGCCTTGGAGACGATGAACATGCCGGTGTAGATAATCTGTATGACGATGGCGATCACACATAGGGCTTCTTCGCCTCCATTGCCATAAGATACTTGGATTAATTATGAATATGGATCGGACTCACTTCTTCTACCTGTAGTTGGAGCAAGTACCAGATGTACATACCAACTGATTGCAAATATCTCTTTTGCTGAATATATTTGTACTTGTCTCTCTCTGTATATATATCAGCTAGAGAACAGTACTTTGAGTAACGATAACTATTATATCATCAAAGTTACAGTAATACATGTATCATAAATATGTATTTACTTTATCATAAATTAATACAATACGAACTGAGCTTAGCTCATTTAGTTAGGTACTTTCAGGATTTAACGGTGTTGTGCTTTCAGTAATATGCGGCATTCCCGTCGATAGCGAGGTGTATGTAGTGACTTTGTCAATCTCGAGATCTATTAGCGCAATCTTACGGCGGCATGCGTTTACAGGGGTGCATATACATGTTTTGTGAGCATCTGTATCTATGCCAAAAAAAAAATTAAATAGGTGACTATATATCGAATAAGTTACATACTCTATGGCTTGATCACAAATTAGAAAATAAATCATGTATTTTTAGCTCCAGAAGGGATAAGATGGAAAACCAAATGAAATGATGTAGATAAGATTCGGGCTCCTTTATCAGGTTAGGTCGTACCATCCACATTATTGGTTGGCTATTGTTGAAAAATACCAACTGATTTTCATTAATAGGGTAAAGGAGAAAGCTAAACCGGGCAGCGCCTTCTTTAATTTCTTTTACATTATGATTGATTGATTCATATTTATTCTTTAACGAGATTGATGCGATGGAACTTGACCTGTACTGAATTTTACGGCTGCTTTAGAAGCAAGAGTGTTCTGGTGAAACATTCCTTCTCATAAAATCATCCGTGCAAGAAAAAAAATCTGTAATATGCATGCCAAAGTAGTAGTACTTTTGGCATTTCTATGGTACGGTGTGTAAAGATAATGGAACGAGATGCCTAATCCTGGCACTCGGTTCATGTTAATATAGGGCCCTTAGGCTTGTACAAGTTGTTTACAAAGAGTAACAAACTCCTGCCGTTATACACAAGATCTCGCTAACTAACAATATCTCTCAACAACTATACGGTGTACAGCCTAACTAACCAAATCTTCTAACACTCCTCCTCAATCTCAGCCACTTACAAGGTTGAGATTGGCGCTGAACTCTTTCATCTTGGCAGTACTGATTGGCTTATTGAACCCATCTGCGATTTGATCACCTGAACTGATGAACCGAATGTCCAGGAGTTTCTGTGCCACCCGTTCTCTGACAAAGTGAAAGTCGATCTCGATATGTTTAGTTCTAGCATGAAACACTGGGTTATGAGACAAGTATGTAGCCATGATGTTATCACACCATAACTTTGCTACCTTGCAATCTGGAATCTTTAACTCGCTGAGTACCTTCTGAACCCACATGATTTCTGCAGTGGCATTGGCCAACGCCTTATACTCAGCTTCTGTACTTGATCTAGATATAGTGGGCTGCTTCTTAGCACTCCACGAAATTAGATTAGGTCCAAGATACACTGCAAAGCCCCCTGTTGATCTTCTGTCATCCGTGCAGCCCGCCCAATCGGCATCAGTGAATGCACTGACTGTCATGCAGGGTGACTTCTGGAAACGTAGCCCCAAGGAAATAGTACCATGCACATATCTTAGTATCCGTTTAACTGCACTCCAGTGAACGGTACTTGGCACATGTAAATACTGACAGACCTTATTGACTGCAAAGGAGAGATCAGGTCGGGTAAGCGTCAAGTACTGTAATGCACCAACGACACTCCTGTAGTTTGAAGCTGCCTTAGGACTCAGAGGAGACCCATCAGCAACACTCAATTTTTCCGCAACAGACAGAGGTGTATCCACTGCTTTACACTTGTCCATTCCTGTCCTTTTCAGTATATCTGCTGCATAGCGTTGTTGGGACATCACCAGACCAGTCCCTGTCTTCCTCACCTCCATTCCAAGAAAATAATGGAGATCTCCCAGATCCTTGAGTGCAAAATCTCTCTTCAAATCCTTTAGGAGAGCAGCTGTTGCTTCACGGGATGAGCTTGCCACAATAATGTCATCCACATATACCAAGACAAACATAACTACATTATCTCTGTTGTAGTAGAAGAGAGAAGTATCAGCCTTTGACAGTATGAAACCAACCTGAACGAGCTGACAGCATAGGCGAGCATACCATGCTCGTGGAGCCTGCTTGAGCCCATAGAGAGCTTTGTCCAGTTGACACACGAACTCAGGTCTTTTCTCATCCCTGTACCCGGGTGGCTGGTGCATATACACCTCCTCCTCAAGCACACCATGAAGGAACACATTCTTCACATCAAGCTGTCTCAAGAACCACCCTTTTGACACAGCCACTAATAGAATGAGACAGATTGTTGCAGCTTTAACAACAGGACTGAACGTATCTTCATAATCGAGTCCATACCTCTGCTTGTAACCCTTTGCAACCAGGCGTGCCTTATATCGATCAATAGTGCCATCAGCATGCTTCTTCACCTTGTAAACCCACTTACACCCGATGACATTCTTGCCTCGTGGTGGTAGGTCCAAATGCCACGTTTGGTTTTGCATCAATGCATCATACTCAGGTCCATTGCTTCAACCCACTTCAGATCTTCAAACGCTTCTTTAACAGTAGCTGGCTCCCCCGGTTCAACTGTGCCAACCATGCACCACCGCACCGTCCCATCGGTGCGTATCTTTGGTTTGGTGACGCCATGCTGGAGTCGGGTAGACGGACGAGGCTGATCAGGCGGTACAGCAGCATCGGCTGCCACACCAAGATCAGTGGATACAGCTTCCGCATTCGATCCAGGCGACGAATCCATCTGGGAAGCTGGGGCGGGATCTGTCTGTGGTGGCGCTGGTGAAGCGTGCATATCCACAGCTGAGGACGATGGCGTAGAAGATCCTGAGCTTGACGCTTGGCGGCGGGGCGTGAGCCGCTGATGACCCCCCGCATCGGCTCGATCTGAAGGGCGATCCCTGCCGGGGCGCAGGCGATAGCAAGGGAATGTCCCCCCCCCCTCCCCCCGAATCAACACCGAGATGCACGCCTGCACCCCCATTTTCAGCACCTACAAGGTTGTGCCTGTTTGACTCCGTTTCTTCACCATTTTCTTCCAGATTTGAACCTGCATCACCAGACACGACCAAGGGACTAGACGTCCCATTAGTAGGATGAGAATGATCATGCTTGTCAACTAAAATTGCATCCCCAAAGTCAGTAGGTGATGGTGCAAGGTTTTGTGGAAGAAGAGCGATTTCTGCTCGAAGCCTAGCACCGGCTTTTGGGTGAAGAGATGCAAACGGAAACACGGTTTCATCAAGCATGACATCTCGAGAAATATAGACACGCCCGTTTGCAGGATCAAGACATTTGAACTCTTTGTGTAGATTGCTATAGCCGAGAAAGACACATTGTGTGGATCTAAATTGCAGCTTCCTAGGATTATAGGGCCGTAGGTTCGGCCATACAGCGCACCTGAAAGCTCTAAGGTAGGTATGGTCTGGAATTTTCTTAAGGAGTCGCTCATAAAGAGTTTGGTTTTGAATAACTTTGGATGGAAGACGATTTATGAGGAAGACCGCAGTCAAAAAACACTTCATCCCAGAACTTGAGGGGGATGGATGCGTGAGCAAGGAGAGATAGTCCCATCTCGACTATGTGCCTGTGTTTTCGTTCTGCTGCGCCATTCTGTTGGTGAGCATGGGGACATAAAACCAAATGGGTGATCCCTATGCATGAGAAAAAGGAGTTCAAGGTTTTGTACTCTCCTCCCCAATCAGATTGGACAGTACGGATCTTAGAGTTAAATTGGCGTTCAACCATGTTTTGGATATCACTAAAACAACAAAAAACATCTAATTTTTGGCGCAACAGATAGATCCAAGTATATTTGCTATAGTCATCGATGAAACTTACATAGTAATCATGCCGGCCAATTGATGTTGGTGCCGGTCCCCATACATCTGAGAAGATAAGTTCAAACGGACTCGATGACACGCTAGTAGACTTGGGATAGGGTAATTGGTGGCTCTTGCCACGCTGACACGCATCACATATAACTTTATTCTCCTGATCTCTAATAAACAAAAGTTTATGATGACTAAGGACTTCCTGAACGACGGGTGCAGCAGCATGTCCCAAATGATGATGCCACAAGGAGGTGCTAGGCTTGAACACACCTAGCACATGTTTATTGGATGGAAGCTTCAATGGGTAGAGGCCGCCCTCACATCGCCCTTTGAGGAGCGTCCTCTTCGTTGCCTATTCCTTGACACAAAAGTGATTTGGATGAAACTCGACAAAAGCATTGTTATCACGAGTTAAGCGATTCATGAAAACTAAACTCTTATTGGCATGAGGGACATGAAGGATATTGTTTAAATGAATCTTACTAACTTGAGAACGCAAAATAGTATGACCAACAGGATTTATTCTCATACCTGCTCCACTTGCAGTGTGGACTTGATCGCCTCCATGATAATTGTCACGAACAGTGAGCTTCTCCAGCTCACCGGTTACATGGTCTGTAGCACCTGAATCCATGTACCAATTGGTGTCGACGCCGTAAGAATTTGTAGTTGCGGATGGCACGCTTTTCTGTGGAGGCCCGGTGAAGTTTTAGTCGAAGCGTTTGAAGCATCTCACAACCGTATGGCCCTCCTTGCCACACAGTTGACAGAACACGCCGGAGAGGAAATTGCTGGAGCGGCCACCACTACCACGGCCTCCTTTTCCTCCACGGTTGAAGCCACCGCAATTTCCACGGCCTCCTCCACGCGACTGGTTACCGCGTCCTCCTTTCGCAGCCAGGTTTGCAGATGACTGCTGGCCACCATTGCCACGCATCTCCATGCGTTGCTCGAAGCTCACCAATTGGGTATACAGTTCCCCGATGGAGATAGGTTCGACGCGTGAAGCCACCGCCGAAACAACCAAGTCATACTCGACATCGAGTCCGCCGAGGATATAGGAGACTATCTCCTCATCTTCAAGCTTCTTCCCTGCCGCCGCCATCTCATCGGCCAGGGACTTCACCTTTTGGAAGTACTCGCTGATCGTCGACGTGCCTTTGGAGACCGCCGTCAGCGCCATCCTTGTATTGATGATGCGAGCACGAGACTGCCTCGCAAACATGTCCTTGATGACCGTCCACACCTCCCGTGCAAACGCCACAGTGGTCGGGATACGCCCGGAGACCTCTTTTGCCAGAGATCCAAGCAAGAAGCACAGGACCGACTGATCCTTTGCAAACCATGGTTCATACTCAGGGTTTGGCTTCGGCTCCTCCGTGGCCTTGCTGTCCTCTTCCGCCTTCAAGAACTTCGCCGGTCGCACCGTAGATGCATCTATGAAGGATGCCACCTGGGCGCCCCTGAGGGCAGACATGACTTGAAGCTTCCATATCTGGTAGTTATTGTTGCCGAGCTTCTCGGTTATGGCATAGGTGAAGGAGGGAACAGCAGATGCATTGGAAGATGAAGCGAGGTGGGGGAACGCCATGGATTTTCTCCGTTGGGAATATGGCTCTGAATATCATGTAAGGATAATGGATGCCTAATCCTGGCACTCGGTTCATGTTAATATAGGGCCCTTAGGCTTGTACAACAAGTTGTTTACAAGGAGTAACAAACTCCTGCCGTTATACACAAGATCTCGCTAACTAACAATATCTCTCAACAGCTATACGGTGTACAGCCTAACTAACCAAATCTTCTAACACGGTGAGGATTTTAAATAAGATTTGTACTGCATGTCAATATAGAAAAATAGAGAGAAGTCGTTATATTAACTCCCGCACACAAGTACTCTCTGACTCTATACAATACACGTACTGCACTATGACGGGTCTCCATCGTTCAATCTCTATGGCGCAAGTGTGCCCTCTTCCTTTCTCAGATTATCAGCTGGCTTATAAATTTTGTGTATAAAGAAAAACATAAATTTTGGCAAATAGCCAAAAATATTCATCATTTTGGGAGTGCAAAGTGTAGGATAGATAAAAGTCGTTAATCATTCACTAGGACAAATTTTTTAAGACACCTCCTATTTCTTAAAGAAACGGTTCACTTTTAGCAAACCATTTGTAACAAGCTCTAGGAGGATAATAGCTTACAAATCGCTCCTAGAAATACACTTTTAAGAATGGTTCTGTTAAGTAAACCGGCACTAGAAACAGATTTATTTTTAAAGATGGTTAGGTTGAAACAGGCGCTCTTAAAAATATGGTTTTTAAGGATGGTTGCATACATCCACCACCACTAAAAATAGGTAATTTCTAGGAAGTTGACTTAAGTCAATGACTCTTTTAAATTTTATTTTTAATGGTGGTTGACTAAGTCAACCTCCCTTAAAATAGTTGCAGTACAAATCATAACCTTTTTAAATGAAGTCCGGATGAAGAAAAATTTATGTCCAAATTATAAAGCTTGACAAGATATAAAACTTTATAGATAATGAAATTTTATTTGAGATTGTTTAGCGGCCCACATTTAGATATTAAGATCTTAGATTTTGAATTTTGAATTTTTGATTTTTTTTAAATGACCTTAGATGAAGACATGTTCTAGATCAAAGTTGTAGGGCTAAAACTTTGTAGTTGAATATTTTTTTAAAACTATTTACAAGTCAAAATATTGAAGACAAGGTTTCTATCTATTAGTACAAATAGATAACATCATAATCCAAAGCCAATGCATGGTGCAGTGGTAGGGGCTAGATATACGATTATAAGTGGAAAGTGGTGGTCCTTCGGGTTCCAGTCACATGAATTTGTTTTCTTACTTTTAGGACTTCTGAATGATTTATTTTTAAAAAAATTAGAAAATTAATTTTGGGGTGACTCTGAAAATTAATTTTTAAAGACAGTTGTCTTACAAAATTCCCTAAGGGTCAATTTGTTAGGATAGTATTAAATCTCTAAAAATAACTTATTTTGTTTCAATTGGTGGCGTAGTATCGGTTTTTTCTTGACCAACTCTGAAGATCTCTTTTTACCATGAGTAAGAAACATTTATGTACTAGTGAATTGATTTCGTAATTCAAGACCATTAATCCATTATTGTGTTAATACAATAATCATAAATCAACTTCCATCATATTCGAAAGCACACAACCTAAAGATAAAAGAGCATGTCCTACTATAGAGCAGGCAATACTAACGGAGGCCAATGATGTAACACCCTAGCCCAGGGCTTTATAGGATTAATATGATACTCATACCAACAAGTTGCAATTTCTTTTTCGAAAGCTCATATTGAAAGAACTCCAAGGTTAAGCGTGCTTGGCTTGGAGCAATTTCAGGATGGGTGACCGACTGGAAAGTCGCCCGGATGCGCATGAGTGAGGACAAAATGTGTAGAAAAGACTGGTGTTGGTCTGTGAGGCCAGTATTGGTTTTATTAAAGCTGTCAGATGTAAGCGGGCCCGGTCTCGAGGAGGTGGGACGCTACAAATGGTATCAGAGCCGACTCTCGCGGTTTCACGGCCACGTGTGTCACAGTTGCACAGGTATTGTGCGCATGGCTGGGGGTGAGGATGTAACACTCTGGCCCAGGGCTTAATAGGATTAATATGATACTCATATCAATAAGTTGTAACTTCTTTTTTGAAAGTTCATATTGAAAGAACTCCAAGGTTAAGCGTACTTGGCTTGGAGCAATTTCAGGATGGGTGACCGACCGGAAAGTCGCCCGGGCGTGCATAAGTGAGGATAAAGTACGTAGAAAAGACTGATGTTGGTCTGTGAGGGCAGTATTGGTTCTATTAAAACTGTCAGATGTAAGCGGACTCGGCCTCGAGGAGGCGGGACGTTACAAATGGTATCAGAATCGACTCTCGTGGTTTCACGGGCACGTGTGTCGTAGTTGCGCAGGCATGGTGCGTATGGCTGGTGTGGATCCGTTGTGGTCACACAGCAGAGCACATGCTGGCACTAGACACATGGACATGGCCAAGAGAGGAGGTTCCTAGCTTAGGGTTGATCAACGAGGAGATCGATCTCCTAAGGGAGTGAGAATGTAACACCCTAGCCCAGGGCTTAATAGGATTAATATGATACTCATACCAATAAGTTGTAACTTTTTTCCAGAAGATCATATTGAAAGAACTCTATGGTTAAGCGTGCTTGGTTTGAAGTAATTTTAGGATGGGTGACCGACCGGGAAGTTGCCCGGGTGCGCATGAGTGAGGACAAAGTGCGTAGAAAAAACTGGTGTTAGTTTGTGAGGGCAGTATTGGTCCTATTAAAACTGTCAGATGTAAGCGGGCTCGGTCTCGAGGAGGTGGGACGTTACAAAGGATTTTAATAATGATTGGCTCAAGGAGGTGGGACGTTACAAAGAATTCCGATAATGATTGGGGAACCTATTTAACCGGCGGTGAGTGCTCCAAATGAATCAATGAAGGCTCTTCAACTCAAAAGCACAATACAAGAGAAAAGGATGTGAATCAAATTCCAAGGCGATCAAGCAGCGCTGGAGATAAGAATTTTCCATTAGGAATTTCATTTTTTTACACCGACAAAACGACAATTGTTGGTGGATGAATTTTCCTGCCTTTGTATATTAGAAATACCGACAGAAAATCATGTAATTGATAGAAAAAACATAATTACCTAGTTGGTGTGCACTATTTCTGTCGGTTGTGGGCAACCGATACGATAATACACAATTTTCATAGACGCCTTATTACTGAGAGGAAAATTTTAGTTTCTAATAGTAAAGAAAGGCTCTTCGACTATAAAGAGTTAGTACTTTCAACCATCATCTTAGAAAAGTGAGCCATTCCACTAGCCTCTTTATCCATAAGCATATCCTTTTTATCTATATCCAATGCCTTGAGAGGAATAATTATGCATGGTTAACAATTTGTTTCAGGGGCCTGTTTGAGACAACTTCGAGCTCCCACAACTCTAGATTTAGTAAAAATAACTCCACTCCATAAAAAGTTTGCCAAACGGTCTAGCTTCACTAAATTCATATCACCAAAACAATGAATATGATACCCAAATTCACCAAATTGGTGGAGCTGTCCAAAGAGTATTCCACCAATTTCGAATTGGTAGATTTGAGGAAAATTACCTGCCACTGCCACAAATTACACAACATATCGCTTCATTTCTATTTTTCTTCCCCTTCTTCCATGATTTTTCTCCTTCTGTCGCAACAATGGCCGCGAGCGCCTCTCTTCTTCCATCGTGTAGGAGCTAACCTGTCATCGCAAGTCATGCGTGGCCGCACCACACTGCCCATCTATCGTTCTTTGCGAACCCCGGGCGCACCCTGCCGCCACTCCTACAATCAATAGCCGCGCGTGCCTATCCCGCCCGTGCTCCACCGCCACCGTAGCCACGCACCCACTGCACCCCGGCCATGCATCGCGCGCTGCCACGTACCAAGGCTGCGAGCCTGCCTCGATGAGGCTACACGCTGAAGGGTCGAGATGGCGGACTAGAGGGGGGGTGAATAGTCCTTTCTAAAATCTAATCGCAGCGGATGACCGAATTAAATGCGGAATTAAAACTATCGGTCTAACAAGGACTACACCCCTCTATCTAAGCACCTTACAAAGATTCTAGGTAGGTCACTAAGGTGCAAGGCTAGGTAGTGCTCGCCTATTCAATACTAGGTTGCAAGGTCACACAAACCTAAGCAACTAGTACTCAATCAAACCGGGGAGCACCTACACATACTAGTGAGCAAAGCGCATAAATCCTAAGCACACTAGTAGTTCTCACTAGCACGGCTACACAAGCCTAACTAGTGAGCTCAATTGCTTAGCTACACAAACTAAGCAAAGTGACTAGCAAGGCTACACAAGCCAACTAGTCACGCAATCACTACTTCTAAGCTACACAAGCTAAGAATGTAACTAGTATGCTACACAAGCAAAGTAGCTACTCAAGAGCAACCACTACTCACTAGCACAAGTAATGAACAAGATAAAACTAGCTAGTGAATGCAAACCGACGAGAAGAGTAGACAATGTTGACACGTCGATTTTTCACCGAGGTTCACTTGGTTGCCACCAAGCTAGTCCCGTTTTTTCGTCGACCACTCACTTCGTGTTGCGGGAGCTAATAGGCATCCAAAGCCTAGACCTCCACGGCCGCCCCAAGCAACTACCCAAGTGATGGTAACTCAATGACACGCTCTACTAGAGTTGCTCTTCGCGATCCCCGCGGGGCGAGCACAATCCCCCTCACAATGTCACTCCACGTGACTAGCAATCGGAGCACCACTCAATCTCCGAGTGTGCTACACGATGCCCACAGGCCTCCAAGCCGTCTAGGAGGTGGTAACCTCCAAGAGAAATAAACTCCACCGGCTTGCAACTCGATCACCTAGTACCACACCTTGCAATCTCTCAATGCAATACACTAGAATCACTAACTCACTCTTGGATGCAATCACTACAAGCTCTAGTGAGTTAGAGGGCTCTCAAGCACCACCAAGCAAGGACACAAAGTCCCCAATGTGCTCAGCAACCAGCCAAGGCCGGCCAAGGCAAACTCTTATAGCCCCAAGGGCTAAAAGAGCCGTTGCCCGCGAAACCGGTCGGCCAGAGCGACCGGGGCCTTGCGCACCAAGTGACGGCCGGGGCGCGTCCGTCGCGGCGTCCGATCGCTCCCGTGACGCCACGTGTCCTCGCTTTTCAAACTAGCCGTTGGCGGCGCAACGGCTTTACCTCTAGCCGCGCGCCACGCTACCTTGACCGGACGCGTCGTCGCTGCAACCAACGGACGCGCGGCGCCCGGCGTCCGGTCATAACTTCGAAAACTCCAAAGCTGGTTTTTCCGGCGGGGCCGCGTCCGGCCGATCTTAACCGGACTCACCCGGCGTCCGGTCCGCCTCTACCCGGCGCCACGCACAGGCACGCCGCCGGACGGACGCGGCACCGGAGCGTCGGTCGCGCGGCGTCCGGTGACCACCGAAACACCGGACGCGCTCACTTGACCGGACGTCCGGTCCACCTGACCGACGCGTCCGGTCGTGTTTCTCGGCGAGAAACACTCCGACGACTTTCGCCTCCGCTTCCGGCCTCGGCGCAATGGAAAATGAGCACTTCACTTTCCCAAAAGCGCCTCCACTTCATCTTTACATGTGTGAGCCTTGCAACACATCACACCACCTCCATGGTATAGTTGCTCACACACATGTACCTGTGGACTAAAACTCTGCAAATCTCACATAAGCATAATTAGTCCACCTAAGTTGTCACTCAATTACCAAAACCAAACAAGGACCTTTCAATCTCCCCCTTTTTGGTAATTGATGATAACTCTACAAAGATATGGAAATTAAGCATTTTGGGATTTTATGCCACTTATCCAACATTTAAGCTCTATGTCTATGATTTGGATAAGCACCATAAAACCAATTTGGTAGTGTTAACTCCCCCTACATGTGTGCTCAAATGATTCGGTTTCAAGCTTGCACACATGCATAAATATGAAATTTGTGGGAGGGTTACCACTACTAAATGATGCTAAGGTATACAAGATAGAGAATAAACCTTTGTAGCGTGTATACCATGTTTTCAATATCCTTAGCATCTATCCTTGCTGGAAACAAGTGAAACTAGATACCACGTGAGATCAACATTATAATAAAGGTTCTAGTTACCACTTGCTATGCTAAGACTAGGCTCTAAATACCACATGATATAAAACATCAACCAAGTCTTAGTTTTAGCAATCACTTGCACACAAGCATGTACGAATGTAATACAAATGCAATGCGAGCAAGCAAAATGTAATACACAATCAAATGCATCAAGCATGTATTCATGAGCTTGCTCCCCCTACTTGTGTGCTTCTCTTGTCCAAGATTTTTGATCCCCTTGTATTTTTCAATCTTGCTCCCTCTTGGTCATATCCATGTCCAATCTTGCATCTTTGTCCAAACCTCTCCCCCTATATCCTTGCACATATCTTTCATGCACATTTCATATCTTTATCAAATCTCTCCCCCTTTGTCATCAATGACCATAAAAGGTGTGCCTCTTCTTGACAAAGATTGTTCTTGGCGTGTGGATGGTTGACACTTGAATCTTGCATTTTTAATGGACACCATTGGGATGACACCACTTGTAGGACTTCTCCTTTTTTTGTTGTATAGTCACCCACTTGACACTTGAGCTCTTGAGGGTAGCTTTGCTTGAATTTGATCACTTAAAGTTGAGGATCACGTGAAGTGTAGGATATCACTTGAATGCTTGATCTAGACACCACTTGTAACCACTCGATATAGCACATGTGTAGAAGATATCACATGTAGGAATATGACATCATGTGTATACCACTTGTATGAATGGAGGGTCTAGATACCACGTGCATGTATAAGTGTAAACTTTGATATCTATTTATATTGTTGTCTTCAACTTCTTGAACTTGATTGTTTTCATGAGCTTCTTTCTCTTTGAGTTCAAACTAGCAAACTTACATAAGTAATCTAACTCGGTTTGAACCAGTGACAAGCTTCTTCACACATCTTTCAATGGTTATCTTGTCAATATTGAATTAGATCCTTTCTTTCTCATTTAACTAGATCAAACATTTAGGTTCACATGCTCATGAACAAGTCATATTTAGCCACTAGATCAATTCAAAACATACTAGCAATAGTGGCATGATATGAACTTAAAATCATTTGATTTTTCATGAATGCTCACTAGATATGTCTATATGCACTTAATCATGTCCTTATCAAGTATGTATGCATATGACAACCAATTTCACCTTTACTTTGTTGGAGTAGAGGATAGTCATTATGTTTCAATTAGGCTCCACAAAGGCGATGTGAAGTCCGCTTCAAAGCTTGGTGAAGACCATTTATCAATAATAAATTTTATTCTTCACCCATATGATCAAGTGCACTTGGACTTCACTTCATTTGACTTGGCATTGGGATAGAATAGCACTCGGCTTCAATGCTTGATTCAATCAATCAATGATTATTATGAATACCAATTAAATCAAGCCTCCAATGCCAATGGTATCTACAAACAATCATCCACTTTTTGATGGTACCCAAACTTGTTTGGGTCCTCTCAAGTTAGGAGCAACATACTTAGGCATAGCCTTAGTATGGATAGCGGGATGTTTTGCAATAGCAACCAATAAGGTACCATTGTCATCCTTCCTAAGCACATTAGTATCATCAATTGAATTGGGCTTAGGTTTCTCACCTAGAGGACATGAATGAGCCATGTGTCCCCTTTCCCGGCATGAGTAGCACTTCTTCTTTGCTTGAGCCTTTTCTTCCTTGCTCATGTTGTGCTTCTCATTGCCTAGCCTCTCATGGTTTGCTTGAGCCTTCTTCTCAAGCTTGTTGGGGCACTTCGAGGTAAAGTGACCCATGTCTCCACATGCAAAGCACTTGATGTGAGCATAAACTTTCTTCTCTTGATTCTTGCTCATCATCATGGCATCTTGATTTTGAGTTGGATGCCTTCTTGCTTGTCCACCCCTTCTTGTTCTTTTCTTCATCGTCAAGTCACCAACTTTTTGGTTGATCTTAACATGAGCTTGGGGCTTCTCAACTTGTGGCTTCGGTTGAGGTTCTTCTTGTTGCTTCACCAATTGCTTGGTTGGGCACATTGAGGTGAGATGACCCCAAGTGCGGCACTTGAAGCACTTGACATGCTTGAGCCTCTCCTCTTCTTTTTTCAACTTGAGCTTCTCTTGGTTTGGGCAAGTCTTTGCTAGATGTCCCACTTCTTGGCATATGAAGCACAAGAAATGAGAGAGCTTCTTTTCTTCTAGCTTCTTCATTTCTCTTTCAAACTTTCTCTTGCCCCATCTCTTGCCTTTGATCTTGCTCTTGTTGAAGTGAATGCCACTCTTGTCATCTTGGAATCTCGGTTTGTTGATGTTCTTCTTGTTGAAACCGAGACCACTCATGTCACCATAGCTTCTTTGAGTCTTCAACATATGCTCAAAGGTGACTTGAGAGTTGTAGCACCTCTCTAACTTGTTGCTCAAGTTCTTCACTTTCTTTTTGAGCTCATTGTTCTCCTTCAAGAGGTTAGTCCCACAAGACATAGAGGAAGAACAAGAATCTATATTTGAAGAACATGGCATAGCAAGTAAATCATCACAAGAGGTGGATACATGCTTCTTGCCTACATCACATGGGTTAGCAACAATATATGATTGATCATTTAACCCAAATGATGAGCTCTCACTAGTTTTGATTTCTTCATTAGAAAGCCTCTTAGTGAGAAAAGCATGGTCTTGCATCAAGTTGTTATGATCAATAATAAGCTCTTCATGATGCAATTTTAGTTTCTCATATGAACAAGTGGTAACATAAAGTAGATGCTTTGCTTGTTCACATGTGGTCTTTAGAAATGAGTTTTTATTTTATAATTTCTTTATTTTAGCCATCTCATTTTCTAAAGCCTTGGTGAGTCTACAAACAAGCTTAACACTTGGATCATCACAATCAACAACCACACTAGCAATTGATACCTTGGTGTCACCGTGTGACATGAAGCAATGTGGTGTTGTAGGTGAGCTTGTGGAGACATCACTCTCATAGCCATCATCACCATCAAGTATGCTTGAAGTAGAATCATCACTTGTATCACTTGTGGCATCATCATCCTCGTCAAGTGATCTTATGGTAGAATTATCATCATCATCATCACTTGACCATGAGGTGGAGCAATCTTCCACAACCACCGAGTTGTGAAGATGCTCAACATCCTCATGTACCTCCTCCTTGTGATCATCCTCCACCTTGAATTTACCATCATCAATTGTGGAGTCATCACCATAGAGGACTTGGAGTGCCTCCCATACACCATGAGCACTCTCAATGTCCCACACGCGCCTATAAATATCTTCATGCAAAGCACATGTTAAATAGTAAAGAGCGTGCGAATCAAGTTGCAAGCATTCCTCTTGAGCTTGGGTGAGATTACTCTCATCCAAAGCATCTCGAGTAAAGCCTACAACAATGATCCACCACGCCTTGGGACCCTTTGCACGTAAATGATCAAGCATATGGTGTTTCCACCGTGCAAAGTCCGTACCATAAAAAATGTGCGTGTGGCAAACATCATCTAACCAACTAGTCACCATCCTCTCGGGTCGGTGAAGACCACAAATGAGAGACCGGGCTCTGATACCACGTGAAGGGTCGAGATGGCGGACTAGAGGGGGGGTGAATAGTCCTTTCTAAAATCTAATCGCAGCGGATGACCGAATTAAATGCGGAATTAAAACTATCGGTCTAACAAGGACTACACCCCTCTATCTAAGCACCTTACAAAGATTCTAGGTAGGTCACTAAGGTGCAAGGCTAGGTAGTGCTCGCCTATTCAATACTAGGTTGCAAGGTCACACAAACCTAAGCAACTAGTACTCAATCAAACCGGGGAGCACCTACACATACTAGTGAGCAAAGCGCATAAATCCTAAGCACACTAGTAGTTCTCACTAGCACGGCTACACAAGCCTAACTAGTGAGCTCAATTGCTTAGCTACACAAACTAAGCAAAGTGACTAGCAAGGCTACACAAGCCAACTAGTCACGCAATCACTACTTCTAAGCTACACAAGCTAAGAATGTAACTAGTATGCTACACAAGCAAAGTAGCTACTCAAGAGCAACCACTACTCACTAGCACAAGTAATGAACAAGATAAAACTAGCTAGTGAATGCAAACCGACGAGAAGAGTAGACAATGTTGACACGTCGATTTTTCACCGAGGTTCACTTGGTTGCCACCAAGCTAGTCCCCGTTTTGTCGACCACTCACTTCGTGTTGCGGGAGCTAATAGGCATCCAAAGCCTAGACCTCCACGGCCGCCCCAAGCAACTACCCAAGTGATGGTAACTCAATGACACGCTCTACTAGAGTTGCTCTTCGCGATCCCCGCGGGGCGAAAGCACAATCCCCCTCACAATGTCACTCCACGTGACTAGCAATCGGAGCACCACTCAATCTCCGAGTGTGCTACACGATGCCCACAGGCCTCCAAGCCGTCTAGGAGGTGGTAACCTCCAAGAGAAATAAACTCCACTGGCTTGCAACTCGATCACCTAGTACCACACCTTGCAATCTCTCAATGCAATACACTAGAATCACTAACTCACTCTTGGATGCAATCACTACAAGCTCTAGTGAGTTAGAGGGCTCTCAAGCACCACCAAGCAAGGACACAAAGTCCCCAATGTGCTCAGCAACCAGCCAAGGCCGGCCAAGGCAAACTCTTATAGCCCCAAGGGCTAAAAGAGCGTTACCCGCGAAACCAGTCAGGAAGAGCGCCGGACGCCGCACCAAGTGACGACCGGGACGCGTCCCGGGTCATACTGGCCCCGCCGGCTCCCCGCCGACGCCGCGTATCCTTCGCTTTTCAAACTAGCCGTTGGCGGCGCAACGGCTAAGCAGCCAGCAGCGCCACGCCACCTTGACCGGGCGGCGTCAGCTGCAACCAACGGACCCGCGACGCCCGGCGTCCGTCATAACTCGAACTCCCAAACTAGTTTTTCCCGCCGGGACGCGCGTCCGGTCGGATCGACCGGACTTCGCCCGGCGTCCGTCCGCTACACCTGCCCGGCGCCACGCCGGGCACGCCGGCCGAGCGCAGCGGCCGAGCGGGCGTCGATCGCGCGGCGTCCGTGACCACCGAAACACCGGACGCGCTCTCGCCCGGACCGGCCGTCCGGTCCACTGAACGGCGTCGGTCGATGTTTCTCGAAACACTCCGGCGACTTTCGCCTCCGTTCCGGCCTCCGGCGCAATGGAATATGAGCACTTCACTTTCCCAAAAGCGCCTCCACTTCATCTTTACATGTGTGAGCCTTGCAACACATCACACCACCTCCATGGTATAGTTGCTCACACACATGTACCTGTGGACTAAAACTCTGCAAATCTCACATAAGCATAATTAGTCCACCTAAGTTGTCACTCAATTACCAAAACCAAACAAGGACCTTTCACACGCCCACCCGCCCACGATGAGCGAGGCTGCGAGCTTGCCCTGGCCATGCAGCATGCACCACTGCTACCAAGGCTGCATGCCCGCCCCAACCTGCGTGCGTGCCCGACTGGATCATTCGTAGATGCATTTGCTGGCTAGAGGGAGAAGAAGAGCCGAAAAGTTTTCTCTAGACAGACATGTGGGGCCTACCTAAGAACAAATCTAGGCATTTGAACCAAAAGGCTCTTGCTTGGCTAGATGTAGTTGTGTAGCCAAACAGTTTCTTAGTAGATTCCAGATTTAATAATAAAGTTGCTCCATGACAAGTCCTAGATTTAGGATCAATTTTTCAGTAGCTGTCCGAAACAGGCCCTAGCAAAGGTGATAGCCTGATGAAGTCTCCACGTACTGCTTCGGTAACACCATCGAAACATTTGTTTTTTGTCTATTCAAAGTGCATAAAGACAGTCTTCCTGCCGGCTCACTTTTCAACTATGTACTTGTATCTTAGTGACAAAGAAATGTTCATATTTCAACCACAAACACACCTACACACATAACATATACATGACCTGTTTCGCTTGCCCCTATCAGTTGAAGCTTATGAGCAATTTCAATTGTTAGTGGCCCTAATTCAAGATATTCAATTACAACAGGCAAATGATATTTGGTTATATATTTGGGGCACCTCCATAAGTCTAGCACCTTTCGAATCAGAACGATTGGACGAGCTGTAAGCAAAGGAACGGGTAGCCACCGTTTATCTTGCCGAGATGACACGTACGTGCTGCCGCGCGTCCACACACATACACATTCATCCATCCACATGTATCTCGATCGGAGCTTAGCTTAGCTAGCCGACTAGCTAGGAGACGCCGATCAAGGGCTCCGACGTCGTCACGCAGCCAGCCGAAGACGACAGCCGGCCGGCCATGGCGTTAGTGCTTTTGTTGGTATCTCTTTTAATTTTGCAGTAGTCGTGGGCATCACAAGATTTTTGGTGCGATGTTGCGGCCGGCTGCAAAATGCCAAACACTAGCTAGTGCTCATCAGGTTCTTTTATTTTTACCGCTGACACTGACAGTACGTGTGCTTGGCTGCCGCTTGCCCTGCAAGATGTTGCGGCCGACAATAGAAATCCAGTCACAAGATTGATGCGTTCAGGTTTCAGAAGAATAGAGAATCGTTAGTGGCCTCCTTAAGTACGTTTGGTATGCACCACAAAAATCCAGTAAAGAATGTCTTCCCAGCCTGTTTATATATATATTCTGAATTTACTGTGAACACAAGTTTTCAGAGTGTACAGCTCTGAAAACTCGCCGCCGTACCTGCAGAGCTGTCAGAGTCAGTAGTGATGCCGATTATTTTCAGAACACAAGATGCAGGGAAAGAAAGGCTTAGATGTCGAAGCCCCCCAAATTTGATACAGATGGCGGGCAGAGGCTTTTATAAAAGAACAGTATATATAATTAACAGGTGATCACGTACTAGACTAGCGGTTGCAAATTGACCTAGCTGATTACTATTGCGCGATGATGAGCTCCTCTGCACCCAGATCAGCCGCCAGCACTTCAAAAATCATGCAAGTTATTAAATGAATTTGACTGAGGCCATATTTGTACGAATGTATGTGTGTGTGTATGTATCCGTGCTTCACAACACATAGTCCGTGCAAAGGCTTTTTTTTTTGTTTGTGCACAGTAGGTATTTGTATTAGAAGAGTTGATCTATGCATTGTGTAGACAAGCATGTAGTTGCCCTTGAGCTGAATGCATACAGTTTTCAGCTTATTTTGTCATGCAGCCTGTTTTCAATCATTTGTTTTTCAGTCATTTGATTTTTGAATATGAACACTATAAATCTGTTATGCTTACTTTTTCTTTAAACATTTTCAGTGTTTAAACATTCTCAGTGTTTGTTCAGCTGAATGACACAATACACATGAAGGCAACAGAGCAGCGGGCCAGCAAAGTCTGATCCTCTTACATGAAGGGCCGAAGGCAATAGCGAATTCAGATCCCCTTAGGATCCAAGACATTTCGCGCTCCTCCCGTCCGCGTCGCTCCCTGGGCGGGCGACTCGGACGGACCCCAAACCCTAGCCGCCTCCACCTCTACTCCCTCACCTCCCCTGCCTCGCTGCCGCCGGAGGGAGCCGCCGGAGGCCGTGCGGCGAACTAGGATGGCGGCAGCGGGGCCTTGCTCTGTCTCAGGACCTCTCGCGCCTCCCCTGCGTCGACCGCGCGGGCGGCGGCGGCGGCCTGTGCAACGACGACGCGCGGCGCGGCCTGTGCGACGCCGGGCGGCTGTTTCCGGTGCTCGTCGGCGGATCTGGGCAGGGGCTCGGGTGGTGCGGCGCTGGGGTGGTGCGGTAGTGGTGCGGCGGCACGGTGGTGCGGTGGTGGTGCTGCGGCGGCGCGGGTGGTGCTGCGGCGGTGCGGGAGGGGCGGATCCACGAGGGGCGGCCCGGATCCAGCCGTCGGCAGCGGGATCCGGGGCTCTGCCCCTGGTTTTTCGCGCTGGTGGCTGGTCTGTGGCGCGCCCGCGGTCACCTCCCACGGGTTCGACGGATGCAGTTGCTCGCCAAGCGCTGGCCTCTGGATGCTCTGGCGTCTCCCCCCGGCGGCAGTAGTGCGGCTTCCTCGGTGACGCCGTGGTGGCGTGTCCGGCCATGTCTCAGGCTCGCGTGCGGTGCCGTGGTGGTGCTGCTGCGGTGCTGGGCCTGGCGGTGGTCGCCCTACTCCGTCGGGGCTCGACGGCGGACGCAGGGGGCAGCAGCGGGGTTCCCCCCTCTGTGTTTGCCCCTTCTTTCTTCTTGATGGTGGTCACCCGTGGCGGTGGCTGGGGCTTTTGCTGGCGTTGGGGGGCGGTCCTCGTCTACGCCGTCCCTCCCCTCTTTAGCCTTGGCTGCCGTCGCGGGGCGGTTGTTGTGAAGATGGAGGCTTTGGTGTCCTTCGGCTCCGGTGGTCGTGCGTGGCTGCGGGTGGTGCGGTTGGTGGACGTGCACGGCGGTGGGAGGTCAGTCTTCGCATGTCGCCTGTTTGGAGCGGTGCGGGCGCAGCTTTGCGGCTACTATGTGGTCGGCGCGCCGAACTTTCCGGGGAGGCTTCTGCAGGTCTGGCAACGACGGCTCGGGTGTCTGGTGGGGAACCGGCATCGTGACCGAGGTCCGTGCTGTGGGTACTTTGGGCGAAAGCCTGGCGACGGCGACACCTGCGGGTGCCGCTCTCCCTGTTGAGGGCATCGCGTCCACTGCACTCGCCACGGGTGAAAACCCGGTCCTTCTCGGACGAGCGACGGCGGCGCCGGGGCGCCGTAACCTTCTTGAAGGCGTCGTTGTGGATATGGGCTCGGTCGTGGTGTCTCATGGCAGGACCTGGTTCGTCGTTTCCGCTGTCGTGTTGCGTGGGTTGGGTCAGTGGTGGAGTAGGTGTAGTTTCTTTTTCTTAGTTGTTGTTTTTGAGTTGTTTAGTGGAAGTGGTGGCTCGTGTCGATGACCCAATCCGACCGAGTTTTAGGGGTCCTTTGGTTCACGGGGCAAACGCAGGATAGGTACCAGGATCGAGTTCCTTTGGATTTTTTCCTACGGTGTCTTTGGTTCGCGGTAACGTTACGGGAACAATTCCATAGGATGGCAATCCGGAGCCTGATTCCATAGGAATTCCACAGGAAAAAAAAAAACAAGAGCTCCGATCTCTTGGTAACTTTCCTGGCACGAAAGAGAGCGCCCGCGCGCGTTGACGCCACATGCTAGACCATAGCTAAAGCAGAGCGGAGGTCTGCTCGCCATCGCTGGACATCGAATCCAGCTCCTCCAAGGTGAGATCTCTTCTCGCTGAATCCACCCTATGCCACCACTCCCTCACGCGCTTCCCACCTCACCTTGGCCTGATCCGCGCTGGCTCTGTCGGCGTGACCAGATCCAGGTGATGGGCTCTCTCCCTTCTTCCCCCTCTGCAGTACGAGGCCCCCAGGCGCAGCGCACAGCGGCAGGGGCGCAGGGCAAGGCCGCCACCTCCGGACTCCGGTCGATTCCCGAGAGGAGGTCACGAGGTTGCCCCAATCGCTAGCCAAGCACGACACCCTATCGCCGACCAGATCCGCCCGCCCGGCTACACGACGTGAGCCTCCTCAGCGCCGGGTGACGCCACACCTGCGGGCCGAGCTCAACGCTCGCCGCTCCCTTTTTTTTCCCAACCTTGCAAATTATCGTAAATTTCTGCTATCTTCTGCACACTTTCTTTCCCCATCTGACAATATATATTCTATTTTTGGTTTGGGAAGATTCGCATTGAGCTAAATCAGCTAGCGATGTTCAGTTTTTTTTCACTTGAATAAGAAATTGGGCCTCAAATTTTTTCTAAAACCTGGTATTTGGATCTCAACACTATTTTGTGAAATTAATTTTCTAGTTTATTTTAATAGATTTTTATCAACTGTTGAACATGCCTTTTTTTGTCTAATATATATTTTATTTTCATGCAAGGGAAACGATGCTTGTTGATGCTGACGATATGACCATGAGATTGCAGATGTATGTTTCATGAGTTTTTAGTAGCATATTGAGATTTTGAAACCAAACTTGGAAAATGAAGTGTCAATCTCTCGCCATGATTTGTAATCCACCATATGTCAACATCTGGAGAGTACGTATCTGTATGTCATCGGTTTTTTGTTCAGATGCTTTGTGACTGAGCAGATTTGGAGATAAGCTAGTTGTTGGTCAGTTTAGGATGCAAATGAGAAGGTTTGCATTTGTATACTGTTGTATATATAAGCACATGTAAGGGCAAGTTTTCTGCTGTCAATGAAACTACGGTTAGTCAAACGTGTGCAGAATTCCTCTGTTTCTCCTGTGGTGCGGCCAAAGAGGTTCTCATTTATTTTCCTGTGTTTTTAGAACCTGTAGGATTGGAGAAAACTAGCACATGGATTCCTACGTCTCTCCTATCCCTTTCCTATGCCAATCCTGCAATCCAAAGGGGCCCTTAGTGTTTGAGTTTGTGGTTTGTGTCGATGTCCCAATCCGACCAAGCAAGGAGTTGAGTGGGCGCTAGTTGTGGCGCGAGTTGAGTCGACTTGATACCTAGATGTGCAAGTGGAGTAGGGTACCCTCTACATTTACATGGTTTTCCTAGCCCGGTTTCCAATCAAAAAACTGGACCGGCACTTGCCTTTTTCTTTTATTCGTCTAATAGAAATCACGGCAAAGCTTTTGCCGTCCTTTCGAAAAAAAAAAAAAAGTCAGATCCCTTTACATGAATGACCGAAGGCAACATATATAGCCAACAGGCCGAGACCAAATTTACAATCACTAATAGACTAGAAAGCCGAAGGCAATTGAACTAGAAGGCCACAACCGAAGACAGTTTGGTTGAACAAACACAACCTGGGCTAACATACACGCCACAACGCTGAAGGCGACATGGCCCAGCTTAAATTATTCAGTACCAGAAAAGCATAATAAGTACTACAACTACAACAGCCAACGCCAAGAACCCTAAGATGTAGGGAATACGACGCATAAATCCTACTGGCGTTGCCTCTTTCTCGATGCAGTCAACAGTTTTCACATGAATGTGAATTGGAAACCTTGGATGTTTCCGTGTGGCCTCCTTAAGTGCAGACTCTGCAGCCCTCCTATCTGATTCACCATCTCCAGCAGCCACTCCAATTTCTGCAGTAATCTCTTTTAGGTTTAACAGGTTCTCAATCCCAGCAAGATTAGAGGTATATGATTCAGCTTTGTGCACATTGAAACAAAGCTTCAGTCTCTGAAGATTGGGCAGTGCCTCTTTCTGAAAGCCCAGGCGAAGTGCAGCACACCTGTACTTGAAATACTTCAGAGCTGGTAGTGATCCACTTTTGAATACGACACTTTCTGCATTGGGTTTCTGGACATACAAAGAGAGAACAGCTAGAACAGGCAGTCCAGTGAGGGTATCAATGTCACTGCTCAGCAATACTCTGACGGCAATTTTCAGAATACAGAGCTTTTGGAGTGCCCCAATCCACGTCGGAAGTCTGGAAAAGATGAAACTGGACGGAAAAAGCTCGAGTCTCTCAAGAAGCTTAGGAGTACAGGGCATGTCATCCTGATCAATGAACACCGTCATGCCTAGAGCAAAAGGGCCCACTCTGAGAGATTTGAGGTTAGCAAGCCTCCCAATAGACGAGGATAAAGCAACCAGTTTTCTCTTTAGATGATGATCAGATTTTTTAGAACAAGGGGAAATTTCATAAAGTGATTGAAGAAGGTCCCAGCCTAGATGATGATGAGATACAGCTTTGGAACAGGTGACATGAAGATTCTGTAGGTTTATCAGCTCACCAAGGCTTCGTGCATTGTCTTCAGAGTTGCTACCCAAGTCGAAATGTTCTAGTGTTTGCAGAGATGTGTTGCGGTCAATCCCATCAGGTAGTTCTGTCCCGTCTGGAAGACTGAGATGCAACAAGCGTGGGTGGTGAAGAATATCAGTTGGGACAGCCGACACTTTTGCATCTATTTCCAATGTTTCCAGTGACTGTAGTCTTTGTATCTTGGATGGCAATACTACAACGGTATGGCTTGAAACCTTCAAATATCTTAGGTGAAACAATATGCACATTGAAAGATCAAGGCTGTGATGATAGTTATCTCCCCAAAACTCAAGGATCAAAACCCGTAGAAACTTATATTTCGTGATGGAAGGCATACACTTGAGGAGACCATAGAAGGCCAGTGACCGAACTTGTGACAGGTTTATGCCTTCTGGTTTGGTTGCAAATTGGGCACAACTGAAGAAGAGGGACAGTCTACGGGCGATCATGGAAAATCCTGGCATAGCCTGTGAGTAATCTAGTGCAATGATAAAATTCTCTTCTCTGGACTTTTGGGCAATAAGATCAAATACAATGTGGTGCACTGTACATGACAACACCTCATCGTTGTGGTCAATTTTTTCAGGTTGGATCATTCCCCTGTTGATTAGCTCAGCAAAATAGCTCTCTGCAACTGTCTGATTTTCTTCCCTGGGAGTGATCAAACCTTCAGCTATCCACTGGTTCAGCAGATCAGCCTTCCTGATTGAGAACCCCTCTGGATACATAGTAAGATACAGCAGACATGTCTTTAGATCTTGAGGCAGAGCATCATAGCAAATGCTTACTATTTCTTTACATGTCTCTTCCAAAGTAACACCTGTTAATCCGGAGATAAAACATTTCTGTAGATAATCCCATAGCTCTTTGTTATCTATCTGGCTTGCTAAAAGACTGGCTATACTGGTGATTGCCAGAGGAAAACCGCCACAGCTTCTTATTATCATGCAGGAAATATCCTTCAGCTGATCAGGACACTGATCTTCAGAACCAAAAACTCTATCGAAAAATATTTTTCCCAAGTCCTGGAGATTTCCAAGGGGTGCCATCTCAAGCTTATTGATGCAGTAGCATTTACTAGCTACATCTTTACCTTCAGCCGTTATTATTATTCTACTGCAATTATTACCCTTTGGTAAAGCAATGTTCATGATATCCCATGCAGGTGCATCCCACAGTTCATCAATAACAACAAAATACCTGCAAAGGAAGTAATTATGTTTAATAAAAAGAGCGCAGATAGAAATAAACCAGTGTTTATATGGGGAAAAAATACTCCATCCCAAAAGGAATGCAATTATAGGTTTGAAACAAGTCAAATCAGTGAAAAACGTAAACATGACAACCCACACGGCTAACCCTGAGCAACCCAATTACTGAGAATTTTTCATCATTACGTATATCTAATTATTTTTCACTAATAAGAAACATCAAATGAAATTAAATTATCTTCAAATGTGAAAAACTGTGAAACTAGTTTGCACCAACCACTATTTTCACTATCAAATATTGTCTGTTCTTTTTCACTTGTTATTTGAAAACTGACACGGTCTCTATCTTATAACTTTGCTATTGCTTTTTTGAAGCACTTCGCGTTAGTGCTTCAAAAAGCAATAACAAAGTTATAAGATAGAGACCGTTCCTATCCTCACATGCTGTCACAGCAACAATTACCATGAGAGCTGATGGTCTCCAGTGGCAACTCACAGTAGTATATGGGCCCCAAGGAGATGCACAGAAGCTGGAATTTCTTCAGGAACTCAGAAACATCCCCCCTCCAAACCATGGCAGATGGCTTATCCTTGGAGACTTTAATTTGATCTACCAAGCTGAAGACAAAAATAATGCAAATCTGAACCGTCGACTGATGAGCTCCTTCAAGGCAGTGATAGATAATCTAGGCCTCAAAGAAATCAGATTAAATGGTCGCCGCTTCACTTGGTCCAATGAGCAGGACATCCCTACCATGACTCGAATTGATCGAATCTTCTGTACCCCTGAATGGGAGCTCTTATTCCCAACATGTTTCCTCCACTCCCTGCCTTCCCTCATGTCGGATCACACCCCACTCCTCTTGCATGGTGAACTGGAAGTTCATCACAACCAGTCCTTCCGTTTTGAGAATTTTTGGACAACCATCCATGGCTTCCGGGAGTTAGTCTATGCTACCTGGAACAAGCAGGTCAACTCTACAATGCCTCTGAAACGCTTACACATCAAATTGTCCAGAACAGCCAAAGCTCTCAAACGATGGCGCAAAGAAAAGGTGGGGGACACTAGGCTGCAGCTTGCTGTGGTCAAGGAAATCCTTTTACAACTTGAGGCTGCACAGGAATGCAGAACGCTCTCTGATCAGGAGCTTCAGCTTCATCATCGCTTGAAAGCTCGAAGCATCGGCTTGGCCACCATTGAAAAAGCAAGAATTAGGCAAAAATCACGACTCACCTACATCAGATGTGGAGACGCCAACACAAAATTCTTTCACATGCGTGCAAATTCTCGGCGCAGGAAGAATTACATTCACTGTCTACACACGGATGATGGAATGGCCTTTGCTCATGAAGATAAGGAAAAAATAATTGGAGACTACTTCACAAGCCACATTGGCTCGTCAGCACCGAGGCAAGCAAGTTTTGATTGGCATTCCCTTGGATATACACCGCGTGACCTCTCAGATTTGGAGCTTCCCTTCACACAGGAAGAGGTCAAGAACACTATAGACTCCATGCCATCCGACAAAGCGCCAGGGCCAGATGGCTTCACCGGTGCCTTCTACAAAGCTTGCTGGGAGATCATAAAAGAAGACATCATGGCTGCCATAAACAGCTTATATGCAATGAACTCCCAAAGCTTCCAACTCCTAAACTCAGCCAACATAGTCCTCCTCCCTAAGAAAAATGATGCAATGAGGATCACAGACTACAGGCCTATTAGTCTCATCCACAGCATTGCAAAGATCTTCTCGAAGCTTTTAGCTAACAGATTGGCACCTAAGCTAAACTCCATGGTCTCAAATTGCCAGAGTGCATTCACTAAAAAGCGGAGCATACATGACAACTTTCTTTATGTGCAAAACACGGTCAGGAAGCTGCACAAGCTGAAATTGCCAGCCCTCTTTCTGAAACTTGACATTCACAAGGCATTTGATACAGTGAACTGGAGCTACCTCCTGGAGGTCATGCAGGCACTTGGCTTTGGCCATAGGTGGCGGGAATGGATTTCAATCCTGTTTTGCACAGCCACATCGACGCCTTTACTCAATGGGCAGCGTGGCTCAACTTTTCGTCATGGCAGAGGGGTTCGTCAGGGCGACCCACTTTCTCCCATGCTTTTCATCCTCGCTATGGACCCCTTGCAGCGGCTGCTTGATCTTGCCACTAACCATGGGATCCTTTCCCCACTCCCACCATTGGCTGCAAGGTGGAGAATCTCCATGTATGCAGACGACGCAGCCATATTCACAAATCCTTCAAGGAATGACCTTGAAACACTCAAGGAGATTCTTCAACTATTTGGGACTTCCTCAGGACTACACATAAACCTTCAGAAAAGCTCCATACACCCGATCAGATGCGAGGAAGTGGACCTGGAGCAAGTGCTTTCCTCTTTTTCCGGGATCAGAAGCAACTTCCCCTGTCGATACCTAGGCTTGCAGCTCCACACAAGAAAGCTCCAGAAGATCCATGTGCAACCACTGATCGAGCGCATCGGTCAAAGACTCCCTGGCTGGAAAGGAAAATGGCTAAATAGAGCAGACCGTCTGACATTAATCTCCTCAGTGCTCTCATCTATGCCGACTTACCATCTTACAGTTTTCCCCTTGGCAGCATGGGCCAGAAAGAAAATCGATAAAATTAGGAGATCTTTCCTATGGAAGGGAGAAGAAAATGCAAACGGCGGGCACTGTCTAGTAAATTGGCCAACAGTGGCTAGACCAAAGGATTTGGGCGGACTGGGAATCCCCGATTTGGAGAAATTTGGAAGAGCTCTACGCCTTCGATGGCTTTGGCAGGAATGGACTGATGAGTCCAAACCATGGGTAGGTTCGGAACTCCCCTGTAATAAGGAAGACCTCCTCCTCTTCAGGGCCTCAACGAAGATCACGATTGGAGATGGAACTAAGGCTCGATTTTGGCATGATAGCTGGCTTGATGGGGAGGCCCCCAAAAATCTTGCACCGCATCTATTCGAGCTAGTAACAAGAAAGAACAAATCGGTGCAACAAGAGCTCCAAAATGACAGATGGATGCACTACCTAAGGAATCGGATCAGCAGCACTGAACACTTGGAGGAATATGTCTCTCTTTGGATCAGAATCCAAGCCGTCCACCTACAGCCAGGCGTACGAGACTCCATCATTTGGCGATGGACTGCAAATGGTTGTTACTCCACACGCTCCGCGTACAGGATTCAGTTCAAAGGATCCTATGGCAACTTTAGAAGCGATCTCATTTGGAAAGCCCAGGCAGAAAACAAATGCAAAATCTTCGTTTGGATTCTTGTGCAAGAAAAAATACTAACGGCAGAAAACCTACAAAAAAGAGGATGGCCTCACCAAGATCATTGTGTGCTGTGCAATGGTCCTTTGGAAACATGCTTGCATCTTTCTCTGCTTTGCCCATTCGCCAAGGTGGTATGGAATTAAATCCTAACTTGGGAGCACTTTGATACTCAACTACTGCATTTCGACCAAGATCCCGCTCGCTTCAGTACATGGTGGGAGGAAACGGTGCCTAAGGTCACAAAAGAAGAAAGAAAGCGCTTCAACGGCTTGGTGATTTATACGTGCTGGAATCTTTGGAAAGAGAGAAATCGAAGAATTTTCAATAACACCCTACAATCGGCCTTGCAGATTGCTTCTAGAATCAAGGAAGACATTACACTAAGGAAAAGGCTTTAGCAAGGGAAGGCTAGTTTGTTGGTTTCAGTTTTGTTTCTGTTTTGAGTGCTGCTCTCTCCTTTCTCTGTTTTTCTTGGCTGTGGCCTTTTACCTGTACATTAACTTTTTTCCGTCCTTAATTGAGAGGCGAGCTCTCCCATTCCATTCCTTTCAAAATTTTTGAAGCACTTGTTACAGAAAGTTACTGAAAATATAATCATTATTCGAAACCATTTTCCATTACAACACTGTTGACACTATTTTTCATGTAGCAATGCTTAAGTTTTTAAAGTTTGACCGCAAGAACCCTTGAAGACATCTATTTCATGCATTGTCTCTAGCAGTAAGATAAATATCTTGTAACAACCAGTGATTAGTGGTCCATTGATGTCAGTCGGCTAAACAAAGCTGCTTCAATATATTAAGACCATACGCTATTTTTCAGCTTACTGAATTTATCCTTTGAAATTTTGTTTATGGCAACTAATATTCGTTTAACTTTGAGAGCAAATTAAAGGTGTAGAACAATAAACTCAAATATTGATTTGTTGTATATTTACTCATACAAATTCAGGGGATATCTGGAACTCTTTTATGTTCTGTCCTGTACTCATGTGGTACAGGTCTATGTGACTGACATCTGCAAAAAGTAATAAGTTTTGAATTTAACATGTTGTTTCATGATCGAGTAGTAGAATTTACCTCTTATCTCGGAGGTGGGATCTGATGCTGTCCATCAGATTATCTGCTGTAGAGGCGGCATCATATTCATAATCCTGTTTGCGCCCCTGAACTTGAGACAGTATCTCCCAAAGCAGCCTTTTCATGTCAGGGTTCCGTGACACTCGGACGAATGCCCGGCACTCAAATTGGTGTCCGAATTGACGATACAGTTGTTTAACAAGGGCAGTCTTGCCGACCCCTCCGGGTCCAAGAATGGAAAGCACTTTCAGCTGCTGCTGCTCCGCTGCCGTCTTGTCGTCGATGAGCCAGCTGGTGAGCTTGCACCTCGTTCCATCAACACCAACAAGATTGGCACCAGCTCCAGACGACGACCCCGCCGCCGCCGCTGGAGCATGGCTGTTCCAAGGGAACAGAAACCTAGGTTCTGATGAGACACAATCTTGGAGCTGATACCTTTCATGTCGTTCTCTCGCTTCCCACAGCAGAGTTCTGAGTTCAGCGATCCTTGCAGATGGCTGCACTGTCTTGGGAAGCCAAGGAATCTTAACACAACGGCGAACCCTGAGCTGTGGACGGCGGACTGAAAATCTCACCTTTGCTTTGGCAGGAGCTCGAGACTGCATCATGTTTTCAATGCAGTCCTCGATATGGTAAGAGAGTTCACGAACCTCGAGCATCCAGTATCGGGTCTTGTGGTTTGGACGCTCTACCGTGGACAGCCCCACGAGGTCAGCGTTTATTTCTTCAAGGTCTTCCTTGAGAAGCTTGATAGCCTCCTTGGCTGACCTCTGAAGATGGCTTTCGGAAGCAAGCAGCGAATCGAGTTTCCAAAGGAGCGGGCCAATGGCGCCCAAGGAAGAACTCGAGGGAACCTCAGCAGTACCGAGTGTAGAACTCATTTCTCCCTGCAGATGAGGATTACAAAAGATTATTCTATGTGTATTATAAATAACAAATGGGAAAGTACACCATTGTTAAGCCCTATTTGGTGACTTAGGCATTTACGTTGAATGACTCTACCTCTTCGAAAATGCAAGCCATACTCCTGCTATCTTATTTTACTATTACTAATTAGAGACCCCAACGAAACCTTCACATTAATCCTCATCAGAGGCGTTAGAAAAAAAGATAAATACTAGAAATTACCACATTAATTAGAAATATCTGGCCCTCAATTAAAAGAGTCTAGCTATCCCCAACCATTAGATCTATTTTATTTCTATAAAATTGCCCACCTCTACCATTATACATATTAAAAGTGACATTTATTAATTAATTCTCTTTGTCCGGGAGAAAAAAAAGCTTCGATAACTTGTGTCGCACGGAGATATTCAGCCATAGTGACATTTAGTTTGTTAGTTAATAAAATATTCCGTGAGACCTCTTAGTAGTTATTAATATATTTTAAAAATATGTCATCAGCACAGTACCCATCACTTAGTACACGAGCGTTTCTCTACATTATTTATACAGCCATGTATTAATTTACTAAACCAAAACATTATTAACAATGAGTAATATTTAAATCTTGATCAAAATCATTCGCTACGTACCATTATGTTGTCAAAGGAACCTAATAAAGTATATGCTTCCAGCATCCCTGCTCGGTCTGTCTGATCCATGATGCTATAGCTTTTTGATGCAAAGCTTTGGCCGAGCAAATTGCTTATTGAAACAGCTGACAGCTGTGGTGCATAGGATAAAGCCTTCGGATTAGCAATGAAATTGTCACTGGTAAAATCTGGTAGATAAAGGCTATTCCCAGATAGAAGATCACTGTATATGTTCTCGCCACCGTTAAAATCACCAGAAACTTGCTGATCTTCATTTGAAGATTGATCGCATACACTAGCAGGATAGATAGGAAGGCCAGCTCCTTGACATTTCTTTATTCGAGTGTTCCAGTAGTTCTTAATTTCACTGTCAGTACGCCCTGGCAACTGAGAAGAGCATTCAAGGTTAATGACGAGAGTATAGGAAAATATATGCACAAATTGTTAACGGTAAAAATAGGAACTAACTAGGAACATATGCACACAGGTAAGATATATTAAACATTTCAAAACATAGTAGCATATTTTTCAAATGAAGACACTGGGGCCTGGCCACAACTTTCAATGGACTAAAATTTATGTCTTGCCAAATTTGTGGCGAGCACATGCATAACGGCAAAAATATTTTCTTTCAAAAATTGGCAAAAATATTAGCTTTGTAAGGTCTACTCCCTCTGTCTCTCTTTAATTGTCGCCGTGGGTTTTTTCGTGCCACAAGTTTGACTCGATTTGTATAAAATATGTGTAATATTTATGTCTCCAAATAAATTTGTTAAAAAACTAGATCCAAAGATCTTTCCGATGATATTAATTATGATACTAATCGATAATATTTATTATTTATTAAAATTGACATTTATTTCTTGGGAAGCGCAAACGACAGTTAAAAAGGGATGGAGGGAGTAGAGATTGCAAATAAAAAATGGCACGACTTACAAAAATATATCTCAAATTCTCAATTCAGACACCTTGTCATGCATGTCAAAAAGAAGACAGTCCGACTATGGTAGGCTTTGAGAACATGGGATTGACAACATGAGTTATCCAGAGACTCAGAAGGTAGGAGTTAAAAGACAAAATGGCTCGTTTTGAGTGCCCTCTGATTGTTGAAATTTAAAGAAAACACTGGAGTCAGCCTCTGCAGTAGCTATCTGTCTATCTTTTGCTGCTCAGATGAAGTATTCCTACCTTTGAATATGACTTACCAACTATGTCTTTATCCATAAAAGAGTGACAATGACAACTCATATGGAGTTGAAAGCCAAAGCTAAAATTTTTTTGAAAGTGATCATTGCTTGGTATCACAGATCAGGAGTGACACTAGAAAATTAGCACTTGTGGACCAGAATCTTTGACACCAGGAGGATTTGAGCAGGTTGCTACTTGCTACAGGAAAGTCAGCAACCTAAATTTTGAACCAAAAGATTGGTATTTACTGAATTAAAGTAGAAAATCAGACAAGTTACTGCAGAACAACAACATTAAGCAACATGGACAGATCATTACAGTTCCAGTACAGTACATGACACGAAATAGAATAGTCCGCTAAATAACCACAGAAATACACATCTTGAATTAAAGACTGCACGTACGTAATAAAGACCCAACGAACACATCAATTCTCTCTGGAAACTTCACCTGATCGTCAGACCGCAGAGCAGGGAATTCGACATGTGCAGAACTGAAATACGAAATACGGATGTGCAGAAGAGGGAATTAAGTATTCGATCGGCATGGCACTTACATGAGCAGCTATCCTCGCCCACTTGTTCCCTATGTTGGCGTGGAGCTGTATGATGAGGCGCTCCTCCTCGGGGGTGAAGGCCCCCTTCTTGAGGTTGGGCCTGAGGTGGTTCACCCAGCGGAGGCGGCAGCTCTTGCCGCAGCGGAACAGCCCGGTGTTCTTCTGCACCGCGTTCCAGTTGCCCTCGCCGTGCTTCTTAACGTAGTCCACCAGGATGGCGTCCTCCGCGGACGTCCATGGCCCTTTCTTCAGGGGCGTCCCGACGACCCTGTGAGGCGACTCGCCTCCGCTGCTGACGTCGTCGGCCGCCGGCGAGTCCATCTGGTCCTGCAGCATCATCTCGCAGTCGCCGTCGCCCTCGCTCTTCACCTGGTACATTCGCGCGCTGTCAGGGTACGCACGCATAACAGAGTGGGAATATTATACTATATTATATTATTATATCCAGAATATTAAGCATGAAAGGAGCATTATTAGGAGATGGAAATCACCAAATTCCCAAATTCAGCAGAGAGAAAAAAGGAAACAAGGACTTAATTAACGGCTAAACTAGACTGTCCAGCACTTGAGCTTAAGAACTCTTAACCAAGTGCAAAAAGGTGGTTCCGCCTCCCATAATCCACAGACCAAAGCACCACACGCCGTGAACAGCAATTCTCCAGGCAGAATTTGGACGGAGGAGGACAAGGATGCCAAAATTCAGCACTTCCCCGCCCCGAAGATCACCACCTGGACGCCGGAAAACAAATCGGGATTCAGCACGGACAGGGTGTACCTGGCGGAATCTCGCAGCATCCGGTGGTGCCGATCGAGCCCAGGGTGGAGCCTGCCTAGTTGAGCTCCTCCAATGGCGAAAACTACAAACCTCAACCATGTGAGGTCACACCCCTTATCAATTTACCGTCCGTCATTCCACCTCAGCAGATCCCAGCGCTACAGGTGTCCATACCTTTTTGACCAGCTGCCGACACTATCTCGCGCGAGTACATCTCTCTCTCAATCATTTTCTCGTCCGGCAGACTTGCAGCGTTCCTCTCGGCGGCTCGCGGCGGCACGGGCGCGCTGACCTCCCGCACGGAGCTCGCGGCGGCGGTCGCGCGGCGCGCACTGAACTCCCGCGCGGAGCTCGCGGCGGCGCGCACGGAGCCCGCGGCGGCACGGGCGCGCTGAGCTCCCGCGCGGAGCCCGCAGCTCCCTGCGCTGCTCCTGCCCAGTGCCGCCGTCGGCCACCTCGCCGGAGCTGCCCAGTGCGCTGCTCTGCCCAGCTTCGGAGCAGGCCGGCATGGCCCTGCTCTGTGCCTGCTCAGTTCATCCTCTTTGATTTCTTCTCTCTCTTTTCCTCTGGTTGCGTGACAGGAACAGTGCAGGCCGTGTGAACGCCAGGATGTCGACATCCTCCACCATGCTCGTGCAACCAATGGTGAGGCACCACTTTCCCTTGCAACCAAGTCGATGCAGTCGATACATGCACTTTCTGATATATCCTTTGGTTACTCAAATGCCATGATTATGATTTTAGTTACTACTATACTTCCATTCATTTTTATTAATATTTTTCTGCTAATCCATTTTGCAAATTCTTTTCATTGTTTGCAGAGCTATCACCTTTACTCCAACTGCAATGCAGTGATTTTTTTATCTATGAATGTGCAATTTATTTAGTTACCAGTCAGCAGTTGTTCCTGTAATTATTCTTTTCTAATTTAGATAGCAGTCAGCAGGTACTCTTTTCTAATTTAGATAGCAGTCAGCAGGTACTCATGTAATTGAGTTAATCACTGACATTAAACTTTTTCTAATTCTTCCTTTCTAACAATGGCTTTAGTACTTCGTATATTTTCAAGTTTACCTATTTACTAACTTGCTTTAGATAGCAGTCAGCAGATACTCATCTATGGTACATCTTGCTTTAACCCTTCTGATGTGAAGACCCTATTCAATTCAACACTGTTGTTTAGTGTTAGCAGCCTTATCACCTTTGCTCCCCCTTTAGTGACACTGCAATGTAGCAATTTCTTGGTTTATCAAACTACAATAATTACTTTAGATAGTCAGCAGTTGCTCTTGTACTTGTTCTTAAAGACAATGAGTCACACTGTTTTATTATTTGAGGAACAACCAGTTTCTTGGGTTATCAAACTACAATTAATTTAGATAGTCAGCAGTTGCTCTTGTACTTGTTCTTAAAGACTAGTATAAATGAGTCACACTGTTTTATTATTTGAGGAACAACCAGTTTTCTTGGTTTATGAAAGTACAATTAATTTAGATAGTCAGCAGTTGTTCTTGTACTTGTTCTTAAAGACTATTTGTAAAGGGGTCACACTGTTTTATTATTTGAGGAATAAACAGTTACTTTCTTGTATTTCAATTGGTATACCAGACTCTTCTAGGAAGAAAACTTGTGCAACAAGTGTAGGACAATGGAACATGATTGATACGGTGACAGTATTTATCTCTGAGTTAGTTTGGCATTGCTTATTTGTCAATAAATTTTTTGTGAACTTGTTCAGCATCTTCAATACATCTCATTCTGTAGCACTTCTCCTGAATTTATCTATTGTGACTTATTAATGTTTATACATTATTTTCTAACGTTATCCAGGTCCTAGTCCAGAAAGGTATCCGTGAAATGCCTGCCATTCACATCATGAATAGATGGACAAAATCTGCACGTTTGAAGGAACCATGCCATCTCCCAGCTGTCAAACCCACTGAACCAGCTCAGTCCAAGGCTCTGAAGATCAACATGTTAGATCATCAAGCGCTGTTAAACAATCACGGCACTGCAAAAAGTGCCGGAGCAATGACCATGATTCTGGGTGTTGTCCAGGATGAACCCTTTAAGTCCTATTGGTGAAGAAAATAATAATGTTCTTGACTGAGGTAACCTTCAGTTCTCTTTCCACTTGTCTACAGAAATCTACTACTGTTCGTCCATACATAACTAATTTTTGTTCACTTTTTGCTTCAAACAGTTAGATTAGCACCATTGAGCTTCGAATTGACTGTCTGGATCATATGCGGCACAATTCAATCCATTCCCAAGATTTTTCAGCTGAATCAAGCTCCTCTCTGAATTTTGGACTGAATCAAGCTCCTCTCTGTTTCCAGACTTCTTCAGATGCAGTTATAATTGATGCAAATGTATTTTTGCAGCTTTTTTGCTGTATCAACATTATTCATTCCTCTGATGTCGAATTGCCCCTTTGTAAATCCATTTTGGCGTCATCTACCGTGTCGCTTTGATGTATTATCACTATTTACTGGCTTTTTCAGTTAATGTAATTGACTCTGTTGATTCAATTCGCTTAATTTCATACCTTGTACGTGTTCACACATTATTAACATTTGACTTCTCACCCGTTTCTGGATCTGCCTACCTCCACATGGCGCTATATATGTATTATACCTCCATAGGACACATACCCTATCCAAACACAACCCATAGTTGCATGTTTTTTGAAACGGATGGAGTATTAAAGAAGAAGGCTGGCGATGCCGGCGAGCTGAAACTTTTTTCTGCTTTATAGCAGAACATTAAACAGTTTTTAAGTAATAGGATAAAGCGGGAAATTGAATAAATCTTGGTTGTAACACATTCTAAAAATCCGATCTCTTTGGATGATAATTTGAAGGAGCCTGATTGACTTAAGTTTTGTAAAAGAATGTTCTAACTAGTTATATGGTTCGTGTAGATGTATGCCATCATGTTATAGCATCTACGAAAGCTTGTACTAAGTAACTACTACTGCCGGTCCCGGAATGAAGATATGGGATGTGTGCCGATCAAACTTGTCTTAACTTTGAGTAGATTTATAGAAAATGCGTGCAACATTTATATCTTTAAATCAATTTTTATGAAAGTACATTCAACGTTCTATTCAATGGTATTAATTATGTATTATAAAATATACACGTGCTATTCTACACCCAAGAGCTAATCTTGAGTAATCTTGACTAATCTTGAAGAAAATTCAAAATACCAACACTACTTGAATGCCAACTTCTTGACTAATACTTGAATGTGGTTCAAGTATTGTTAAGTATTGTTCAAGTATTTTTTGGTCGATATTACTCAAGATCGATCAAGATTAACTCATGGATGTAGAATAATATTTTACACCTAGGGTGCGCGAATAGCGCCGCCATTATAAAATATTAATAATCTTATATATATAACTAGTCAAAGTTGAAAAAAGTTAAGTTTTCGAGAAGCGAGAATAACTTCTATTTTGGGATAAAGAGTGTATGTTTCTTGATATAACGTATTCTCTCCATCCCAAAATAAATCTCGTTCTCTCTTCCCGAAAATAACTATATGTATATAGTCAGCGACTTTAATGTACTAAAAAGTTAGAGCAACTCATAATTTAGAACATGTGGAATATGGGTTTTCCAATGTTTTATGTTTTGGCTTGCCGAATATAATGTTTTTAATGTACCTATCTGTTTACTACCTACTCCCTCCGTCCCATAGAGTATATCATCTGGGAAGCGTGTTTGTGAGGAGGACACGGTTTTCCAACGACAAAGTCCATAGGACAGAGGGAGTAAAGAAGATGGTAATGTACCTCCTTCTACAAGGATGGTAATGTGTACCAATAAAAAAGTAGGCGGGAACAAATGATAACCCAGAATGTACATGTATATCCCCACCTTTTGATGTTCCACTTTTTTCTAAATTATAAGACTTTTTCTAAATTTTAAGTAATTATGTATCTTTTCCATGAACTATCTCATTATGTAGATATATATCTAAATATATAGGAAAATTGTGTACCACAGCCAAAAATAACTTATATAATGGAAAGTGGAGGAAAAAAAAGAGGGAGCAGTGATAGTAACTAGTACTATTATATGGAACATGATCCTCTAACTTCATTCCCTCTAGAGTACCATTAGTTACACTTTATTATTGCCCGAACAAATACGATACTGTGAAATAGACTATCAAACTGATATATTATAATATAAATTACTCCGTCCGGTAATAACCGCACGTCTAGAGGATAAGTGCGTGCTTGAGATGTCGCATGCCATGCGTAAAAAGTGATCCCCTGTAGGATGAGTTGTCATATCTACGGTCCAAGCGGCTGCCACTTTGGGGTCAGGACGAAGGCTGCCACTTTAGGGTCAGGATGAAGCAGGAGAGATTTCACATGGTGAAGTAGTACTACAAAAACTACACAGTAGCATAGTACTGCCACTATACATAGCTGTCATCACTACTTACGGCTGCAGTACTCCTACTGTACATGGCTGTCATCATTACTTACGGCTACAGTGCAGAATACTATCTAGAAATTTATTTCCCAATTGAAAACTGTATACTGATCCTTGTGGTTGTTTGATTATAGACCTTTGATTATATACTCATAATATGCAGTCATTGGTCAAGATGCATCTGAGAAACTTGAATCTAGTAAGAGAAAAACATGAGTTAATACACCTTTGAAACAATTAACAAAAGAATTGCACTGATAAGTAAACATGCAATCCGTATTCAGGTGGAGCAGAGAAATTTCAGAGAGAGAAGTATCCTTTGACAGAGGCAACCATTTGCAGGCTCTTTTTTGAAGTGTGTAAGAAAATAATGTAGTAATAAGTTAAAGGATAACTATGCATGCATCATACATAGAAGTATTTTTTATTTTACAACTCGAGGTTCAAATTTTGCAGCACATTTTTTTGGGGGTCTAGTTATATACAACCAAAGTACTGCAATAAATGAAAGCAACCTTATCTACATACAAAAATGTCTAGATTGGTAGAGAAAAATCCCTTTTTATACACAAGGGCCTAAAAAATATCCCTTTCATACACTTGCATATCTCGGTTACATAATTTGCCTTTCTATCTACATGTAGAAACGAGGAACAGACTTTTCTTCTTGACCACACGCCCACACAAGAGCCTTAACCAACATGTCAGAGATGTCAGAGTTCTTATGAATTCCATCCAACCTAGCAACCATCAACAAAAATTTAAGCGGATTGTGGAATGGTAGCCAGTGATAACTGATGCAGAAAATTAGTACGGAACCATAAGGTTTGTGAGGATATAATAACCCAATAAACATGCATGAACACACTGACAATGAAACCAAAACGAACCTCCAAAGTTTCTGCGCCCCGCTTCTTCAAAAACTCCAAAATTGGATTGTCAACAAAACTAATGGTCGTATGTATATCATGAAGGCAACATTTTTAACCAAGGCACAAGCCTGACCACAGGGCATGTGGAGTTATAGAGCAACTGAATAACCAATGTTCTATGGCTTGGTATCTCATTTACAAACAGTCTAATAGTGCGTTCCAAAGATCATATTAGAGCAAGTAGATGCAAATTTCATAAGGAGGCGCTAAAATATAAATTCTGAAATCAAATGTGATAGAAAAAGGTAATATATAGATTATTCTATGTGGCTGCAGTTCAGTTTCCTAGATGCAGAGTTTGCACATAAGCTCCTTTCATTTATGCAAACCTGAACAATGATTAATGGATTGCCTATTCCATTGCGAGGAAACCATCAATTGCAGCCACCTATTATCAACCCTCTATTTTCCCCAAATTTCAATCCCAGAGTTTTAACAGTTCAGAGTAACATAGAGCCTACACAAGTTTTCAGTTTCTGACCATCTCTGTCTCTAAAAAGTAGTGTCATCAAGTCACCTGCCTCTAAGGGCTATAAGGAAAACTACTGCTTGTTACTGAGATCTGCTTAAGACTAACAAACATGGAAATTATTTCCTTTCAACTTGACATGTAGATGAATTTGCTAAAGGCAAAGTTGTAGGCATCACTAAAATTCACAAATCGATCAACATGCAGAAACAATGGTTGGGATCAAAATCATGGCTGTGCTATTGTAGTAGTAGATTATATATGAAGGGCAAGAACATCCATAATTTGGATCAGCCAATGAAACACTTTTTTTTCCTAAAAACAAAATCAATACACACTTGTTGTCAATAACATCTGCACTGTCGATGAGCCAACCAATGCAAGGCAATCATAGAGAGAGACGGCAAAAATGTACATATGTACCTAACTGGGGGCCTGCTTTTGTGCACATCCTGGACAAAAGGCATAGCTGCTTTGGTTGTTGACATATATAGGGACTTAACGTAGCAGAAAATATCACCAGGCCATGAGAGAAATGCTCTGCACATAGTATCAGCTTGTAAGAATTCAGAATTCAGCTTGTAAGAATTCCCTATTCACAGCATAACTAACAGAGAGAAATGTTATGCACATAGTATCAGGTTGTAAGAACACTGTTATGGCATCCACCTCTTTGGTGGAATTGAGGGGAAAAGGTGTAAAAAAATTTAAAAGTTCTAGACCACAGATTACACAATTTCTCTGTGCTCATGCAACTACAGACATGATATTTATTTTTAGAACTTTCAGAAGCTATAAATGTTATTTTCTGAAGGAGAGCTCACAATTTGACCACAAGGTTTAGTGGCCTTCGTACTGTTTCTGCAATGTCATGGCTCGGAGTATCAAACAGTGATGGCCCAACCTCAAGAGATGGAAATTGCAGTAGTAGAATGACATTTCCAAAGAAAATGCATTACTGTCAACTTTTTCACTCTGATGGCCATCTCCTTTGCATGACTACTGCAATTTCCATCTCTACAAATGTCATTCTACGAAATGTCATTCTACTACTGTCAACTTTTTCACATAATGTGATCACCTCATTTGGTGCTTAAAAACTTATCAGTCGACACTGGAAAGCTACTACAGAATTGATTTGTTAGGAAAGATCTCAATAATAGCAGCTTCTGTGACTCCAAATGAACAAATTAGGTGATCACTTTTTTTTTGATAGTATGAAATGATATTGATAAAAGAGGACAGCCTTGGAAAAAACACTTCTGCTGTAATACAGAAGGCAGCTAGAACATTCCTTCCACTTCTGCCTAAGAGAAAGCAGTAGGTGCTCAAGACAAGCATGATGAAATAAAATAATATGTAAAAGCATGATTAATAAGAAATTTTAGAAGATAACCAAAAACTGGAGGGGATTTCTAAGAGCCATCAGTGCATATTAGACCATCGTACCATTCATTATAAAAATTTATTAGTCAAGTCAAGTTCAGTATAGCATAGTAGTGCAGATTACTCATCACAAGTATTTCATCTTAAGAACCTTATTATCAAGAAAAACCAAAAACTAAAGGGGACAGGTTTGAGTCGATGCTTATCTACAGAAGAAGCATAGCGGTGAACTAACGACAGGCTCAGTAGTGCCTCCATCAAACACTTTGAACTAAAACTTACTGACCAAGGAGTGATAATGTTTTTCAAAAGGGTATTTGATATGAAAAAGGGGAAGAAAATCTTAAATCATGATTTGAAGGATTAGTCTAACCTTGATTAGAATTAAGACCTATATCTGTACGGTATACTCGCAGGTAAACAATACTCGAGAATCTGCAATAGACGAATAAGTTACCTCAGAATTGGCACCTAATCGATCAAAGCCATAGTTGAGAATCTGCAGTGAATAAATAATACTGTATCAATCAGGAAAAAACATGGTTTAACAAGGGAGTACTTGTACTTTGTAACAAGTCTTATAATGTTATAAAATATGAGTGATGTAACGAAGCTCTGAATTTTTTCACCTGTTAAGGTGCAATATTGATTTTGGCATTGCATTTGATATGATCAAAACCGTAAGTGTGGCATTTTATATGACAAATCTCATCACTAGTTGGTCATAAGCACTTTATTAAACATCTTGGAGGCAACAAATTGTTAGGCCAGAAAATTGGCAATGCCAATTATGTAGGCTGGCTGATTACCCTATCCAAAAGAAAAAAGGTGAGAGGCTAGTAACACCACAATACAGAGCAAATCAATGTTTATTACTGATGTGGGTGTCCTAAGCTGACCTGCTTGTTGATGAATGGCAGGTGTGTTTCATTGTTATATGTCAAGGAAAGGTAGATGCTTGGCTTGCTTGTGACCGTGAGTGGACCGGATGTTGTTGGGCAAGAAACAAAAAGAATGGCAAATACAGAATTGAAAACTTCTTTGACTTTGTCCACTATATTGCAGAAAATCCGTATTTAGAACTTGCAGAAGCCAAGAATGCTAGATGAATCAATCAGATAAAGAGCCATGTTCAGTCATTCACGTCACGAACATATGAATTGAAGAAATGCGTAAAAATAGCATTGTCGCATATGTCAAACAAACTAGATCAGGGTGATAAAAAAATATGTGGTGAACAGATTGTGTGAACAATGGATAGCTAAATACAGATTTTTTTAGAACAAAACATTAGTGGAAAGTGTACCTGAAATATTGGGGGTAGCTGGCGAGTGGGGAGGGGAATAGGATTAGGACTGAGCTGGAGTTGGGAGACGAACTTGAGGGGAGCGTAGCCAAGGGTGTAGCAGCTGCGAGCATCTAATATGGAGAAAAATATATTGTTGAAGGTTTATTGCTGTAGGACCCAATGCCACATAAATCATATTATAGTCAGTCAAGATTCAATGAAGCAATGTCTATTTTTAGATCCAAAAGAATTATAGGCATGAAGATTCTCGGTACAAACAAATGAAGGAACCAACCTGCAGGTTCTTGTGCCGAGGGAGCCATGAAAAGCGGAGCCATGGCTGGGGGAGTCGCAGGGCGGCGGCGCCGTGGCTGGGCGAGCCCAGTGCGGAACCATGGCCTTCGGAGCCTTGGGCGGCGGAGCTACTACAGGCACTGGTGGAGCCGGAGCCATGGCCGGGGGAGCCATAGACGTCGGCGCCATGGCCGAGGGAGCCCAGTGCGAACCCATTGCCTGCGGAGGAGCTCTGGGCGGCGGAGCTGCTGCTGGCATTGGTGGAGACGGAGCCATGGCCGGGGGAGGCGGGGCTGCTGGCGGATCTGGTGGAGGCGGAGCCATGGGCGGCGTCGCAAATGGCCAGGCGAGAAGTGATTTTCTCTCTGTCCCTCGAGGAGCGAGAAAGATGCGACGGAGAGAGAGTGAAGGAGAGCGAGCAATGAACAATATGAGAGGAAGAGAGCAGGGAAGTGAAGAGGGGAGACGGATTCAAAATGAAGATGCAGAAGAGATGCTACAGACGAGATGAGAACAGACTCGAGTTTTTATCGTTCAATATATCCCGAGATGCTGAGCTGGCGGGGCTGTTGACTACACAGATCTTGAAGTATTGTGAGCCGCTAGATATGGGGTGCGGTCTCACACCGTTGTGCAATTCACAGGTTGCTCCAATGGACTCCTCACTCCTCTGCTGTCGTGAGCTGACCAGCGGATTGCTGCAGGGAAGGAGTGAGTCGACTGGAGTGGAAACCGGGGGAGGAGGAGGGGGATCTCGCCTAATGCCTTGTTTGGTTGCACCTAAATACACTCTAATCCCTATAGTTTTAAGGGGATTGAGATGTATTTTGAACTAAAATACACTTCAATCCCTTCAAAACTGTAGGGATTGAAGTGTATTTAGGTGCAGCCAAACAATGCCTAAGCGAGATGCCACCACCACTTCGCACCAGAATATGTGGACAATTTTCAGGGCAGGCAGAGAGTTTTGAGGAGGAAGCTAGAGAGAGGAGGAGGAAAGAGAGAGTGGGCGAGCCTAGCTGCGGGATTTGCTTGGAGGGGGCTGATGAGGGCTCCTTTGGATTGTTGGTTGTTGGTCAAACATAGGAAAATCGGAATTGGATTCCTGCGACGACGCTGGTAAGCTTGCCCGGCCCCTCGTTCCATCCAGACGACGACGCTGGAGCACGTACGGCTGTTCCAAGGGAGCAGAAACCTAGGTTCTGATGAGAGACAATCTTGGAGGTGATATCTTTCATGTCGTTCTCTCGATCGCTTCCCACAGCGGAAGAAGGAAACGTCCACGATGAGATGCACGACGCTTGGAAGCGCCTCGTATGAGACGGCCGCAGGAATCCAGTGCGTCCGTACAGTTGTCGTAGGCTCAGCATCGCAGGAGTTATTATCGGCCTCTTCAGGCAGTTTCAATGGGATATTAATGATAGTTTTCTATCCCTATTAAATGAGATGCCACCTAAGTAAAATGGTGACATGGCGGTTCAATTAACGAAGAAAGAGAAGGAAAAACGAAGAAACCGTTTTCTGGGAGAGCAACTGAGTCCTCCTAGGCAGCAAGAAACGGTGATTTCGGCACTGGGAAGACACCAGTAGTTTCTACGGACGCGGGGCCACGATCAGAGATAAATTGCTCATCAGCATGCCGTTCTCGTTGGCCCGCCGCGGCCGCATCCGCTCGCGGCTCGCCCGCATGCGCTTGCCAGCTACCGCCGCTGCTCGCACGCCGGCCGCCGCAGTTGCTCGCCCGCAGGCCGTTGCTCTCTCGCGGACTGATGTCGTTGCTCGCCTGCAGGCCGTCGCGCTGCCGCATCTACTCACCGGCCGGCCGCCGTGAGCGTGGGCCGCGCTCACGTGCGCTGACTCGCCGTGCCTGCGTGCGCTCGCTGACGGAGGCCGCTGCTCGCTTGCCCTACCTCCGCGCTCGTCGCGCTGGCGCAGCTGCTCACAGGCTGACCGCCCACGTGCGTTCGCCGGCTGCTGCAGCTGCTTTCTCGCCGGTTGCTGCGGTTGCTCGTCCGTGTTGTCGAGATGGCCTCTCGACCGTAGGCCGCCGTGCGCTATGGCCTGCTGTGCGTGCCTGCGTGCGCTCGCAAGCTGCTGCAGCTGCTCACTAGCCGGCCGCCTCGCAGGCTTCTTGCCCGCGTCGCCAATGCCCCTAGTGGCTAGGAGGAAGACGACGGACTTTTGACAGAGAAACGTATAAAAATACTCTACATTAATTAGGCAAAGAAACTACATTAATTAGACAAATAAACTAGCATTGTGTAGAATAGTTTCTATGAGTGATTTTTTGTTGACGTGACTGCTATGGACAACGTGTATAGTTTTTACCACTGGGACTGCCTTGCATGCTACTCCCTCTATTTTAAAAACATGTAATTATAGAAAACGTGACATTCAAATTATATCAACTTTGATCAAGTTTATAACAAAAATATTAACATTTGTATCTTGAAATAAATTTATTATAAAAATATATTTCATAACCAATCTAATGATATTTATTTTGTCTCATAAGTTTAAGTATTTTTCGATATAATTTTAGTTAAAATTTGTAATATTTGACTTCTCGGAATGTGAGAATCGCATGGTTTTTGTTTTTTCTTTGGAACGAGGGAGTACTGGAAAGGAGACGGAACCATCCACTCCATCTACCTGAGATTTCTGCACCGTGTACTCTATATGATCTTGCAGGAGCTTTTGGCGTATGATTTTTGCTGCAATGAGATCCAGTACTCTCTCCTGTATGCACAGCTACCCGCTAAATTTGGAGGCATAGCGGGAGGCAGAGGGCATGCACGAAAGAGAGAGAAGAGAGAGGTGAGAGCATCAAAAGGCAGGCCCCATTATTTTAAGTCATATAAAATATTATAACTCACAAACAAAAAAAAACCAAATTAAATTCTGATTACACTATTGAACTTATTTCAATAAATTTTTTAAAACAAGATCTCACATATATATATATTTAGATAAAATTTATAGAAGATGATAAATAGGGCCGCTGTTGGTAATTGATATAGAGTATGAGATATAGAGGATGATAATAATAGAAAAAATAAATATATAAAAAAATATTGATGATCAGAATATATATATAGAGAGAGAGAGAAAGGGAGAAAATAAAAATAGAGGACGATGGGTGTAGATAGCGTGTGGCTACAGGGTCTCATCTGCCGTCGCTCTGCCTCCTCACTCGATGCAGACTCCGTCGCGAGGACTCCCGGCTTCCCCCAGCGTTTGTCCTTTTCTTCCCCTACACAAGGGAGCTGGGGAAAAAGTCTACATAATGCCCCTGAACTATGATGGGTGGAACACTTAACCGCCTTTAACTATAAAACCGGGTATTCTATCCCCTAAACTTTTCAAACCGGTTAAATTACCCCCTAGAGTGGTTTTGAACGGTGGTTTTGCTACAGTAGCGTGGTTTTGTCTTTTTCTTTTTTTATTTATTTCGACTAAATCTTTGAAAAATCATATTAAATCACAGAAAAATTATAAAATAGAAAATTAAATTTTGTTGAACTCCACATGAGTAGATCTACATATTGAGCATATAATATGTTATGTTTTAGTATAAATTTTTGATTGTAACTTTAGATCTATGATTTTCTATAATTAATTGGAATAATTCATAGCCGTAGTATCTATGGTCTAATTGTGATGAAATTTTTATGGTAGGATAATTATTGTATTCTTGATCTTTAGTAAAAATTTCATACTCATTGAATCATGTATAACTTAGTTATAAATTTATTTAGCTTTATGCTTATTAAATATAACGCTGCTGCTGCTGCTACTAATTTTGATTCATCTTCCTTGTTCTTATCATCATCCGGCTGTTCTTGTGCTGGACTTCCTACTTCCTCTCGTCTAGCTTCAGCGTCCGTAAGGTGAGACACTGAGACCACCTCTCCAATACAGGAGAGCTGGTGCTGCTAACGGAGCTGTCTATGCATGCATGATCGATCATTAGCAGACGGAGATGGAGGCGGCCCTCCTGTGCGGATTCATCCGAGCTGCCCTTCCGAAGCTCCACTATGTGGTCTCTGTGGTTTCTGATGAGTACAAGCTGCAAAAGGGCGTCAAGAGAGACATCGAGTTCCTCATGAAGGAGCTTCACATGATTGTTGGTTCCGTCGACGACGAGCTCTCGGACTTGGAGCACCACCACCACCACAGGGCGGTTCCAACCTTGCTTATGGAGGACCTGCGCGAGCTGGCTTACGGCATAGAAGACTGCATGGACCGCGTCCTGTACCAAGCAATCTGGAAGCAGCACTCGTCCTTGTTCCGCCGCGGCACCCGATTCCCCAAGACGCTGCTCACCGGCCGGCGGCTCGCCGCCGAGATGCAGCGGCTCAGGAAGCTGGCAAAGGAAGCGCACGAGCGGAAGCTGAGATTCGCCAGCTCCGCCTCCGGCCAGCTGGCCCCCTCTGCGGTGGCTGAGATGGCTGAAGAACTATCATCGTCCTGCCCTGTGTCCGACCCGTCCACCGTTGACCCAGATCTGGTGGGAGTCAACGGCCCCATGGCAGACCTTCTCGAGCAGCTAGCGGAGGAAGCCGAGGGCGGCGCCAAGAAGCACAAGGTGGTCGCCATCGTCGGATTCTCCGGCATGGGGAAGACTGCTCTGGCCGCCAAAGTGTACAACAGTCAAGTCGGCACAGGCAGCAGCTTCAAGAAACACGCTTGGGTTTCTGCGGCAGACAAACGGCCAGCAGAGGTGCTGACCCAGCTGCTCCGGAAAATTACTGTTTCTTCTTCCCAGGACCTGCTAGATCTTCACGAAGTTATTACCACGGGTGCCGGCTCTTCTCAGCGAAGGACTTCAGAGTCAGAGGTCCTGCCGGCTCTCCAGAAGCTTTGCGCACAACACCTGATGAACAAGAGGTAAGAGATTCTTTGGCTTCATTTTGCTGCTTCGTCAATTATATTTCCCCTTGTAATTCATGTCAACAGCATTTCCAGAAAATGTGAAAATATATAAGTTGTCATTTGTACCTTGCGCGCAAGTAACTATATATAAGAAGATTTATATATGGCAGACACTCTTAGTTCGTTGTTGCAACATTTGGGATAAGTCTTCCCTCTAGTTGGTTGACAGTTGTTGCAAAGACTTAGAACAATTTTTCCTCAAGTTAGTCATTGTACTGGCTTCATTCACGACGTATTCCAGTTCTTTCTCTTCTTCATATAATATAGTTTCGTTTTGTTTCAGGTATTTCATTGTGATTGACGACATTCGAACAGAAGATCTGTGGACAAAAATCAAATCAGCATTCCCTGTGGATGACGGTATTAGCAGCAGAATAGTCATCACAACAACTTTTCAGCGAGTAGCTATTGATTGCACCAGCATCAAAGGTTGTGTGCTTAGAATGAGCAGACTTGATGAGGAATGCTCCAAAAAATTATTCTCCATGAAAGCTTCTCCAACAAAGGAATTCTTGAGTTATAACCACCCGGATTCAGAAACAATTTTGAAGAAATGTCGTGGCCAGCCACTTGCTCTGGTAACTGTAGCTAAATTCATGCGAACAAATGGTTGGCCAATGCATTCAGAATGTAAAGATCTCTGTAGGCAGTTAAATTATCATTTGGAAAATGACTCAACTTTTGAATCAATGAGGCGGGTGCTGATCCGCAACTATACCAGCCTACGGGGCCATGTTCTCAAATCCTGCTTACTATATTTTGCTATGTTCCCAAGTGATTACCAGATTAGGAGGGAAAGTCTGTTGAGACGATGGTTAGCTGAGGGGTTTGTGGAATTGCATTCAGAAAGCAATCATATCACACCTGATCCTGCAACTGCATTTCATGTTCTTATGGACCGCAACATCATTGAGCCTACTTATGTTAGTAACAATGAAAGAGTGAAGACATGCCAAACTTACGGCTTGATGCATGAGTTTATTTTGCACATGTCAATCAATCAGAACTTTGCCACTTTGCTTTGTGGTGAGACGACTGAACATAAATATGTCCGTCGTATTTCTCTGCACAAGAACACTGCTAATAAGGATGGTCACAATTTGGAACCTGAAGTTTTATCTCTGGTTTGGTCCTTGTCAATCTTTGGAGAGGCTAGTGACACTATTCTGGACTTCAGCAAGTACCACCTACTACGAGTGTTGGATCTAGAAAAGTGTGATAACTTGGAGAATGATCATCTCAATAACATATGCAGTCTGCTTCTTCTTAAATATCTTAGTCTCGGAAAAAACATTTCCATTCTTCCAAAGGATATTACAAAGCTTAGAGTTTTGGAGACACTTGATTTAAGAGGATCAGCCGTAAACATACTTCCTGAAAATGTCCTAAGGATGCCATGCTTGATTCATCTGTTTGGAAGATTCAAGCTTCCAGATGAACTCAAGCCAAAGTCACATGATTTTCTCCAGCAAAAGAAAAGTAAGTTGCAGACACTAGCAGGATTTATTGCTGATGGAAAACAAGATTACCTGAACCTTATGGGTTGCATGGAAAAATTGAAAAAGGTAAAAGTTCAGTGTGAACCATTGGAAGGTGCAGGTACCACTAACTGGACTAGTCTTCGGAAGGCCATCAACCAGTTCATTCAGGATAAAAAACAAGTAAAAACTGGTGTCCGTTCCCTATCACTTCATTTCAGCGAATGCTTTGGGGCCTCCATCAATTCCCTAGAAGGACCTTGTTACCTCAGCTCGCTGAAATTACATGGTAAATTGCATGCGTTGCCTCAGTTTGTTACTTCACTTCGTGGTCTTGAGGAGTTGTGCCTTCAATCTGATAAACTGGAAAGGTGTCTTCTTGAAGCTTTGACTGAGTTAGGATCCTTGAAATACTTGAAACTGATTGCCAAAGATCTTGATGACTTTGTAATAAAAGATGGAGCATTCCCCTTGTTGCTACGTGTTTGTTTTGTGCTAGAACATCCGACATTCCCAAGAATCCAAAAAGGATCTATGCCACTTCTCGTCACACTTCAGCTGCTTTGTAAGGATATGGACGGCCTTTGTGGCATTAAAATGGAAGATCTAACAACAGAACTTAAGGAGATAATTCTTGATCATGGAGTCAATACACAGATAAGGGGGAAATGGGAAGAAGCTGCGAAGAAACATCCAAATAAGCCCAAAGTTTCTTATCGAGTCACCAGTTTGTCAGGAACAACTGGTAACGAAGAAGGCGGTACTATACACCATGATGTTAATTTAGAGCTATCAAGGACTGAGTCTCCAGAAAATTATTTGGATGTTGTGCCAGAAAAATCGATAAATGGAACTATAGACAATGGTGGTGCACCAGAGGGATTAACAAGCAGAACGTCTGTACAACAGTCCACTAGTTATTCTGATGGTTCCAGTAAAATCTGGTGCTGCCATGGACTGTTTGCTGTTCCACTTCCACCTATAATCCTCATTATGTGTGTCTTGGTGTTCTTGCTGTTGGTTGGATGCAGAATCCTTCTTCCAATAAATTTTGTTAATTCTGAAACAGGTGACTTCACTGTATTTACCCTAGTTTTTGTGTAGATATTTTAGTTGGTCATTTTTGCATTGGTCAATGAAATTCGGCACCAGTAAAAAATTAAGTCAATGTTTTAGGAACAAAAATATGCTTCATATATATGTCCTCCTTGTGGTCCAAAAATATATTTTGACCGATGCCCCTAATAACTTGTTTTATTGCCAAGCAGGTAAACACGATTATCAAATGCCACATTGTTAAAAAAATGAGATCCTCTGACACGCCAACCGAATTGCCTTTCAAGCTGAGAGTTTATGTAGTCTCTTTGAATTGAGTTTTCAACTGCTTCAAATGGCAAGGTTACCTTCTTATACAGGTCAAGATGCTGATCGTCAATGTAAACAATACGCTGGTAAGTTGCTTAGACCTATTATGCATTAAGTTCACTTATTACTTCTTGGGTTTAGTCTTCAACTTCTTGGGTGTCAGAATGCAAGTTCGTTTGTTCTTACAATATACTCTCTCCATTTCAAATTATACTTCGTTTGACTTTTTTTACACTAAATTTTACCATTCATCTTATTCAAAAAAAATTATGCAAACATAGTCAAATTCAAGTCATTCTTAAAGAACTTTTATAAATAAAGCATGCCACAACAAAAGAAGTGATATTTTGTAAAAAGTGAATAAGACGAGTAGTCAAACTTAGGACCAAAATAGTCAAACAAACTATAATTTAAAATAGAGTTAGTACGAACTAGGTGGGTTTTACAATACTTATGACATGTATTTCATTAATGGAAAAAGTCTAAAAAAAACCCCCCAACTATTAACGTTGATGCACTTTATACCTTAAACTACAAAAAAAATCGTATTGTACACCCCTCGAACTTTCGAAACCGGTGCAAATAACACCTTGGGGCGGTTTTGGAGGGTGGTTTTGCTACAGTAACATGGTTTTATCTTTTTTTTTTTTTTTTATTTTTTTGCTGAATCTTTAAAAAATTATAGTAAATCACAGAAAAAAATCATAAAATAGAAAATCTAATTTTATTGGACTCCACATCATTAAATCTACATAGTGAACATATAATATAGTATATATTAGTACAAAAAGTTTTTACTGTAATTTTAGACCTATATTTTTTTTAATTAAATGGAATAGTTCATAACCATAATTTCTATGGTCGAATTATGGTGAAATTTTTATGGTGAGATTATTATGATATGCTTGAACTGTAGTAAAAATTTTATAATTATTGGATCATATATAACTTAGTTATAGATTTATTTATGTTTATACTTAGGTTTATGCTTGTTAAATATAAATAAATCTATAAATGATCCAATAATTATAAAATTTTTACTACAGTTCAAGCATATCATAATAAGCTCACCATAAAAAAAATTTCACCATAATTCAACCATAGAAATTATGGTTATTAATTATTTCATTTAATTAAAAAAATATAGGTATAAAATTACTGCAAAAACTTTGTACTAAAAATATACTATATTATATGTTCACTGTGTAGATTTACTGATATGGAGTCCAACAAAATTAGATTTTTTATTTTATAATTTTTCTATGATTTACTATGATTTTTCAAAGATTCAATCGAAATAAATAAAAAAGATAAAGACAAAACCATGTTACTGTAGCAAAAACCACCCTCCAAAACCACCCCAGAGTGTTATTTGCACCAGTTTCAAAAGTTCAGGGGTGTATAATACCTAGTTTTATAGTTCAGGGGTATAAAGTGCACTAACATTAATAGTTGGGGGGTTTGTTAGACTTTTTCCTTTCATTAATTAAGAGGAAATAGAAAGTTTAGTATAGGCTGAGCACATGGTAATCCTAGGATCACCACAAGATACACCTAGCTACAAACCAGAGCAGAAGAAAAAGAGTTGATAATAAAGGACATGGTAGAAAAAAGAATAAAATAGTACACTCAAATTACAAGACTTGAATATGGATGGTCTAGAAATAATTCTACACCTTCAAGCATGTTATTCAGTTAAAACTTGCATTCAATTTGAAATAGAACCAACCTCAATGATACAAACATGAACCTGTCATTTGTCACAACAATTTGCGTACTAATTACATAAAAAAAAATTAAATATTAGTAAACATAAAAATATATATCAGTCTCACGATGAAATATATCCAAATATGCTTATAAAATACATGTCAAGATCAAACGTTATGAGTACATAATATTGCTTATAATAGGGATGTGATCCATGCTTTCTGGCATAACATTGCTTATAATATGTTAAACACATTACTAAGTTGTAAAATTTTGCAACTTTCAAATTTGGAATAGAAATTTCATTTTTTTATCATAAAGTCCCCTGTCACTATTAATTCTAAGTTATTGACTTTTATGTTGATTTGATTGTGCAAAGTGGCGTTAGGCAACATTTTTTGACTCTTGTATCTTGCTAGAGTTCATATTGAAAGTTATTACATCTCCATATTGATAACGGCCATCTATCATTATGAAGTTTATTGCATGTCCTTATTTTCCCTTTGGGAGTTACCGCAAGCAATCGTCATATATATGTAAAGTTTGGTCTACACTTTATGTTGACCCTAGTTGGTTTCTTGATACTTCGTTCATATTGAACAATATTCATGTAGTTTGAACTATTGTACCAATGTGAATAAGAATTAGTTGTGCACTTGCACAACATATGTCTATTGAGAAATCAATAATGCGTGTTGTTATTAAAATTGATGATGCGCCATAGAGCGATCATTGGGATTTTGTGCTTTTGATGAAATGTAAGGTAGAGCTTATTCTACCTTAAATAATTTAGTTTCTTGGGTGCAAAATGTATTTCTATGAATCATAGCAAACAAGATACAGCATGCTGTTGATTTCATTATCTATCTACTGTGCTTGAGGATATGTATTAATCTCATGATGACATTGTTACCATTCTCTGTTCATTGATGTGGAGCTCCTTGCAAGGCACTAGTTTCTATAGTCTCACATTCAATGTCTTGCTCGATGCTACCTTTGATTAGAAATATAAGTTTATCTACTTCCTCCATCCTAAATTATAAGCCCTTTCACTTTTTCAAACCCAAGTTTGACCTCTCGTCTTATTCAAAAAAATTTATGCAAAAGTAATCAAATTTAAGTTATTCTTGAAGAACTTTCATTGATAAAGCAAGCCATAATAAAAGAACTGATATTTTGTAAATTTTTTTGAATAAGACGAGTGGTTAAACTTGGTGTCAACATTCTATAAATTGGGATGGAGGAACTAATTCTGTACCAAGTCTATATTGCATTGTTTGCCTTTGATTGGCAATAATAACTATATATACATATCAATGAACATTGTTATATTTTACAAAAATACATTTCATAATGCATCTAGCAATGCCAATCTCTACTTTTTTAACATTTTTATCATGAAAGTAAAATAAATTTCACTTAGGGCAACTATATAGGATTGTATTTTGAATGGGAGTTTGCAATAGTCAACTTATCCTACACACCGAAGTTGAACATACACTTGCTATGGACAAACATGGTTTATTATTTCAAAAGTTGGTATATACTGCCTTTTGACTCATGCTACACTATCATCAGATATACTTAGGCAAGCAATGGGTAGCCCTACTAACCCACTATAGTTCATTTGTCCTAAAAATCCAAGCAGGGAAATGAACTCATATTTAGGTTAGCACACACTTGGATGAAATGAACATATGTTTAGTTGGAGTGTTTCTTGGTCCAAACACAAAAAAAAACATAACATGCTTCCTAGACACATTTGCATTAAGTTGCAAGGATTGATATAACATATTTAGTTGGATGGCGAATGTTTTTGGTTAGTGCCAAAATAGATAGGATAATTGACTACAAATGTGTTCATGTGTTGCAACGGAACCCAACATATAGGAATCAGACTTCGTATAATCGCTAGAGATAGGTTGTTATAACTCTTGTGAGCATAGCTTCAAAATATATATTCATTTTAATAATATTAATAAGGTCTTGTTTTTGGTTTTTTATTTTAGAAGCACACTTCAACAATTGTTTAGTTATTTTTTCTGACTAGAGTTTACAAGAATAAGCTAGTGTGGTTCTCAAGAGGAAATCCTGCCTCTCAACTTATTGTGGGCCGTGGCCATTGGCCAGACAAGCTTCGGCTCCGTGATTATGGGCTTGACTGCTTGGCCAGGCCCAGAGCAAGTTGGCTGGGTATTTTGGCCCATGCTTCTTCGTTGCAAAGTGAAGCCCACTAATCATAACCTGAATTATGTGTTTTGTTTGGGAGTACCGGAGTAGCAAAGTTAGTGGGTATTTCTCAAAAAAAAAGCAAAGTTAGTGGGTGTGGTAAAAAAATGCTGAAGAAAAAAAAAGCTAAGCTAGTGAGCGGACTAATAGTGTTTAACTGAATTTGCCTTCCGCCAATTGAAACCAATAATCATAGAATCATGAATTACATCATTTGTTCTAGTTCTATAAACTTTTTGTTCCTTACGTATAATGTTTTGTACACCTAAGATGCATGATTGCTTTTCTGTGTACAAGTTTGATGTTCATCATGTATTGCACGTTAACAAATTGTGTTTCTCTCACACATTTTTTGAATGGTTAATTAGTCTATAACGTGCTGGGGATGTAGCTGGAATGAAAAGCACAATAATTAGTTAATTAACCTAGTATGTGGAGGTATTTTAAAAAACAATAGCAAGAGAACATCGAAGGGGGCGATGCCTTGGTATGTATGACTCCTTAACATCTCTTCGAGCGATTCCCAAGATCTTTATAATGATGATGAGCAATATGCTAGGAAATAAGCAAAAGTGTTTTCTTCTTCATCGACACCATTATGAGAATTCAATTACCGGGCTCAGGTGTTAAGGCAGTCATAAACTTAAGTTATATGCAATATCTTCACATAGAGGTTAGCCTCAATAGAGAATAATCATGCTTGTTCGACCATGGGTGATGCCTTGGTTGCTTTGTCATCCTTCTGCTCTTCCTTTCCCTCCACCTTAGATTCCATGGCTTCTCTGCTTTTACCCCACAGAACGTTGTAAAGCCCTGCAACCAACAGCAGAACGTTGTAAAGCCCTGCAACCAACAGAGTTCCACCTAGGATGCTGCCATACAAGGAAAAAAGTAATGGGAATATATATGAACAAAATTAATTGAAAGGCCAAGAAATTTGCATATGAACATGCCAATTACCTAATCCAGTTAATTATTACCTGCCAAGGTGAACAATCTCTCCTAGAAAGAAGGAGGAGCAGAATATAGTGAAGACGAAGCAGAGCGGGTTGGACATTGCTAAAAAGACAGGGCCTTTCATCTCCATACACCATGCCTGAAGATAGTAGGACACTCCCGTTACCACAAACCCCTGTGACCACACAATCAGTTTGATGATGATCCATCCGTACGTCCATGCAGCAGGGAAATTAAGCAATTCATTGTTAGCAATGATATCTACTGTAATGTAAGCAGTGGTAGAGCTTGACTACATTTAGTATTCAACTGGGGCCAATAACCTTCCTTAATTGATCCTAGTAGTTAATAAATAGTAAGTGTCGGGGGCCAAAATAAGGGCCCTCCAAACAGTTAGGCGCAACAAACGCAAAGCTAGGCTACATAGTGACTAAGCATGGCCTGCCAGGGCCCAGCATGCTGCCAGCAGTCTCGACCAAGACCCTTAGTTTGGGCTCACGGCAGGCGCTAACTTTCCGCCCCGTCCGAGCCCCCTTACGCTGAGGCCTCGGACGGGCGCTTGCCTCCCCGTCCGAGCCCCCTGGCCGAGGCCTCGGGCGGGCACTAACTTTCCGCCCCGTCCCGAAGCCCCTACGCCCAGGCCTCGGGCCGGGCGCTAACTTTCCGCCCGTCCCGAGCCCCCTTGCGGCCGAGGCCTCGGACGGACGCTTGCCTACCGTCCCCGCCCGAGCCCCCTACGCCGAGGCCTCGGACGGGGCGCTAACGTCCCATCTTGCCCGAACCCTCTACAGGAACGCCTCGGGCGGGCTCCCGCCTCCCGTCCCGTCCAGAGCCCCCTCGTGCTAGGGGCCTCGGGCCGGGGCGCGCCCGCACCTCCCGGTCAAGCGACCACGGACTTGACGTATAACCACCACCCGCCTTCCTACGGTGCACATCGGGCCGGCGCCCGAGGCGGGGATGGGAGCCGTCCCGTCACAACCCCTACGCCCGCGTTCATGATCACGCTACCCCTACGGTGGCGGCCATGCCTGCCGCGGTAGGGCACCATGATGACTAACCTCTATGACAGGTCCCGTCCGGAAGTCACGATACAGGCGTGCGCCGCGCCCGCCCGGCCGCAGCGCCCGACCCTTGTCGAAGGCGGGTCTTCGGGCCCGGCCACTGTACACCCGGTGTCGAGAGCACAGGAAGGCGGAGATGGCTTCCATGCAGTGTATCTCTGCGCCCGGCCACGCCGTATACGACAACAACGCCCGCGGCCCTCGGAGCCGGACCGGGGATGAGTCAAAGCTACAGCAGCCCACGGCACCGGACACGGTCACCCTGATTTCCACCTCCGTTGCCGGGATCGAGGAGCCGACTCCACGTAACGGCGCCGCAATCGGTAGCACGGCGGCGTGCAAGACAAGGCCGCCGCCCACAGATGGGGCCTCGAAACAAGGCGGAGGAGAAGCCCCGAAGCCTCGGCCGAGAAGAGGCGGCGCCCACCACCGTTCACCTATTCGGACACTCGTACTAAAAGCCCGTTCCTCCCCTTGCGGCTATAAAAGGGGGGGACAGGGGGTCCTTCCAAGGGCAAGAGAACAAGTCCACAAGTAAACCGGTTGGTCTAGACACAGTCAATCGGACTACGTGCGAAGTCTAGCAATCTCCTTAGCACACGGGTCCATACACACACGTTCACGAGACTTGGGACCAGCTCCCTCTCTCCACCCGCTTGTACACCCCTACCTACAAGCACCTTGGTGCAAGATAATACAAGACTCCCTTGTGTCCATCTCGCACACCATCCGGGGTTGGGAGCACGCATGCAAATTTACTCGTTGGTACTAAGACCGCCGGTTTAGCACCGGCGGTTGGCGGCGCGCCAGGTAGGGGCAAGTGCGTGTTTCACCTCTTTTCCCCAAAAACCTCGGATGGCTGCCGGCCAGCGACAACGCCGGGGGGCGATTTCTCAGCCCCAACTCCTCTCCATTCCAAATATTTGAGCCGGGGACCCCGATCCGGTTCGGTGAGCTTGAGTTCGTGTCGATCGGAGTCCAAAGCGACATGGAACTCCTCCCGGCCGGAGTTCGGGGGGCCTTCCGACGAGTCCCCGGCCGGACCCAACGCCCGCCCGGGCGCAGGAGGCGCCACGGCGCTCGCTCCCCGCCGCGGCTCGACGGACGCACCCTGACGCCGGCGATCTGCAGGGAAAGATCTAGCGGCCAAGGGCCGGACGATACCACCCGTGGGGGCGCTCAGCCGCCCCGCCACCACGCCGGCCGCTTTGGCATGGCCAACCAACGGCCACGCACACATACACAGCGTTGGTCTCCACCGCCATGGGAACCCGGAGGAGGCGCCCTCGCCGTCAAGCGCTCCACGGAGCACCCCGACGCGAGACACCCCGATGGTTCCATCCATGCCTACGAGGAGTACCCGATCGAGACAGGAGGAGCGGCGGCGCTACTCCCAAGACGCGCCACACCCACCCGATCCGGCTGCCTCGAGGATGCGGAGCCCGGGGGTTCATCCCGGCGCGCCTTCGCTTCTCGGCTACCCCGACTCCGACTCTCCGGGACGACATGTACGATCCAACTCGTGAATGCTTTCACGTGGAGATCGGTGAACTTCGGTGTAGGCGGCAAACGGCAATGACGACGGGCGACAGGGCCGTGATCCCAGGCCCGCCCCGCGAGGCGGCTCCGGCGCAACAACACGAGGACCCTAGCGTCCCGGCCTGCGGCCAGGGGCCACAGACTCCGGCGCATGCGGGCCCTCCGGGGACCGGGGCGAACGCCAACTACCCCTCGAGGCCACGGCGTCCCGCTATCGAGCGGATTCGGGAGCTTGGGGACAGGCTCGAAGCGACCCGCGCATTACGACGAGGAGATAGAAGCGTCTGGCGCACCCACCATGCGGCGCGCAATCCTAGCCCCGCTGCTCGTCGACGCCGTGGCGTCAATGGGATCGTCAACGGCGAGGGTGGAGAACGCCCCCCATCTTCCCACGTGCAAGTCATAACGTCGCGGCGGCTGCTCTCCTCGTCGGCGATGCGAGCCATCCACCCCGGAGGCGCGATGGATTCGAGATGATCTGCGAGACTATCTCGAGACCAGCTGCTGTCCAAAGAGGCTGAAAGCTCGGCCTCCCGACATCGGGGCATTTAGGGACGGGGAGGACGGAGAGCATCCACGCCACGGCGAAGAAGCCTCGGTCCATCGGGACCCATCGCGGAGGTCGATCCGCGAGCGTCTTCTTCGGAGACAACCGCGGCAAGATCGACGATGGTGACGCACGCAACGCCATCAACAACGCCCGCGAAGGAAGCCGGAGCACGGGCGAGCCGCGACCGCCACCCCACGCAGGTGGCAAGCGATAGCGACGAGGACCGTGATGATGCCGATCCCGGGGCCCCGCGCCTTCAGAGATTCGCGGCGCGGTTCCCCTTCCGGTTCCGACAACCGGCCAACCTTGCCAAATACTCGGGAGAAACGAACCCCGAGGTTTGGCTCAACGACTACCGCTGGCATGCCAGCTTGGCGGCGCGGGCGATGACCGGCTTATCATCTCGCAACCTCCCGCTTCACTTGGGTGATTCAGGCCGCTTGGCTGGAGCATCTTCCCGCCCACACGATCCGCGACTGGTCCGAACTAGTCAAGGTTTTTGTGGGGAATTTTTCAGGGCACGTCGTGCGCCCGGGAACTCGTGGGATCTCCGCAATGCCGCCGAAGCCCGACGAGACGCTACGGGACTTCATCGGGCGCTTCTCGAAAAGTGCACAGAACGCCTAACGTGGCCGGCACCGCCATCATCGGGCGGCGTTCTGGGCGGCACGACCTGCAAGGAGCTCGTCCACGAGTTGGGCGGAAGATGCCAACCACCGCCAACGAGCTGTTCGAAGTGGCGACGAACTCCCTCCGGCGAGGAGGCGGTGGGGCGATTTTCCGCAACAACAAAGAACAAAGGGAAGCGGAAGGAAGACGATGCCAAGGGGGAGGCACCCCGCAACCCCGTGAAAAAAAGAAGAACAGGTGCAAAGGGAAGAAGAGCAAAAAGGAGGCGGAATCCGAAGACGATATCGTCGCCGCGCGGCCGACCAAAGGCCCCCCCGAGGCCCCCTGGGGCCCGGGGCCTTCGACGACATGCTCAAAAAAAGTCCTGTCCTTTCCACAAATTCCCGTCAAGCACACTATGGGGGAGTGCGACTTGGCTTTGTCGCTTCTATCGAAAGCTTCCCCGCCCGAGGACAAGAAGAAGAAGGAAGGGGAAAACAAAGGCGAGGAGTTCCCCGAGGTCCATGACGTTTTCATGGTCATCGGGGGGGCCGGCGAACCTCACCCCAGCCCGGATCAAGTGCGAACGTCGAGAGATATTCTCGGTACACCCCACCACTCCGCAGTACCTGCCGTGGTCCGCCGACGCCATCACCTTCAGCATCGACGACCACCCGCTCTACGTGTCGAAGCCAGGGCGGTACCCACTCGTGGTCGACCCCATTATCGGCAACGTGCGGCTCACCAAGGTGCTGATGGATGGCGGAAGTGCCCTTAACATCCTCTACTCCGAAACCCTCGGCTTGTTGGGGATAGGCGCTCACGGCTTCGGCCCAAGTAGCTCTCCCTTTCAGGGGCATAGTGCCGGGTAGGCGGCCTGGCCCCTCGGACTGATCGACCTCCCGGTCTGCTTTGGGACACCGTCAAACTTTCGCAAGGAGGTCATCACCTTTGACGTGGTCGACTTTCGAGGAACCTATCACGGAATCCTCGGACGTCCCGCGTATGCGAAGTTCATGGCCGTCCCCAACTACACCTACCTTCTCCTCAAGATGCCGGGCCCCAATGGCGTCATCACCGTTGGCTCCTCCCTACGAACACGCGTTCAAGCTAGCGACGTCGAGGCGGTCGAGCACGCTGAGGCTGTGGCGATCTCCGAGGCCCTCGACACCAAGCGTCACGCCGGCGCATTCGAGCCGTCCGACGGAGTGAAGGAGGTCCCGCTGGACCCCGCCTCTCCATCTGGCAAGGCGGTGAAGATCTGCGCCTCCCTCGACCCGAAATAGGAAGTTGTGCTCGTCGACTTCCTCCGCGCAAACGTCGACATCTTTGCGTGGAGTCCCTCGGACGTACCAGGCATTCCGAGGGAAGTCGTCGAGCACTCCCTTGACATCCGGGCCGAGTCCAAGCCAGTGAAGCAGCGTCTGCGCCGATTTGACGAGGAGAAGCGCAGGGCCATTGGCGAGGAGGTGAACAAGCTTTTGGCGGTCGGATTCATCAAGGAGGTGTTCCACCCTGAGTGGTTATCTAATCCTGTACTGGTTAGGAAAAAGAGCGGGAAATGGAGGATGTGTGTAGATTATACTAGTCTAAATAAAGCATGTCCGAAAGTCCCTTTTCCCTTACCACGTATCGATCAGATAGTCGACTCCACTTCGGGGTGTGAGCTCTTATCCTTCCTTGATGCCTATTCCGGCTACCACCAAATCAAGATGAAGGAGTCCGACCAGCTCGCGACTTCCTTCATCACCCCTTTCGGTATGTACTGCTACGTGACGATGCCCTTCGGGCTCAGGAACGCAGGGCCACGTCATCGGCGGTGCATCATGCCGGCGTTTTCGGAGACCACATCGGCGAAACCGTAGAGGCCTACGTCGGCGACATCGTGGTCAAGACCAAGGAGGCCGACGACCTCATCTCGACCTTGAGGTCACTTTTCAGTCTCAAGGCCAAGAGCGTCAAGCTCAACCCCGAGAAGTGCGTCTTCGGGGTTCCCGAGGCATGCTCCTCGGGTTCATCGTCTCCAAAGCGGCATCGAGCCCAACCCGGAGAAGGTAACTGCGGTAACGAGTATGGGGCCGATCAAGGACCTGAAGGGCGTGCAGCGAGTCATGGGTTGTCTGGCGTCTCTAAGCCGCTTCATCTCACGGCTCGGCGAGAAGGGCCTGCCCCTCTATCGCCTCCTAAGAAAGTCCGAGCGCTTCTCCTGGACCTCCGAGGCCCAGGAGGCCCTCGACAAGCTCAAAACCGCCCTCACCGGCCCCGATCCTCGTCCCCGCCAAATAGAAGGAGAGCCCCTCCTCCTGCGTTGCCGCAACGACGCAGGTGGTCAGTGCGGCCATCGTCTTCGAGAGGCGGGGAGGAGGGCCACACCCCGCCGGTCCAGAGGCCAGTCTACTTCATCAGCGAGGTGTTGTCCGAGACCAAGATCCGCTACCCGCAGATCCAAAAACTGCTCTACGCGGTGGTCCTGACCCGGCGCAAGCTCCGGCACTACTTTGACGCTCACCCCGTGACGGTGGTCTCCTCCTTCCCGTTGGGGGAGATCCTCCAAAATCGGGAAGTCTCGGGGCGGGTCGCCAAATGGTCTGTTGAGCTCATGGAAGAAACCCTCTCCTACGCGCCAAGGAAGGCTATCAAATCTCAAGTCTTGGCTAACTTCCTCGCCGAGTGGACCGATACTCGGAAACGCCGCCTGGCTCCAGCGGAGTGCTGATGATGTACTTCGACCGGTCCCGATGAAGACTGCGGTGGCGCTGGTCTCCTCTTTGTCTTCCCCCTCGGGTGCACATGCGACACGTAATCCGCCTCCACTTCCCAAAATCAAACAACATGGAGGAGTACGAGGGCCTACTCAACGGGTTAAAGATCGCCATCGAACTCGGCATCAAGCGCCTTGACGTCTGAGGGGACTCGCAGCTCGTCATCGACCAGGTCATGAAGGACTCAAGCTGCCACGACCCCAAGATGGACGCCGTCTTTGCAAGGCGGTGCGCGCCTGAAGACAAGTTCGAGGGCCTCGAGCTCAACCACATCGTCCGCAGTACAACGAGGCTGCCGATGAAGTCGCCAAGATCACCGCTGGAAGAGCCCCTGCCTCCCCGACGCCTTCACAAAGGACCTCACGGCTCCCTCCATCGCACTCAACGAACAGGAGGAGGCCGCGGAGAATCGCTCCGACCCCCCTCTGGGCCGGGAGATGTCCAAGGCCCCCTCTCGCAACCGAGGCCCCTCGGGACTCCGAGGCGTCCTCGGCGTCCAAATCCCAAGGTCATGGAGATCGACGGGGAGGATCCGAAGCCGACCCCAAGCCGGATCGGAGAAAGCCATACCTCGACCGATCGTTCGGGGAACCCTCCCCGAGGACTTCAATCAGGCCAGGCGCATCGCGAGAAGAGCAAAGTCCTTCGTCATCGAAGACGACCTCTACAAGCGAAGCCCCTGGGGTCCCGCAGCGATGCGTCCACGATCGAGGATGGCCTTGCCCCGGTTCGCAAAATCCACGCCGGGGTGTGCGGCCACCACGCCGCTCCCCGCTCCCTCGTCGGCAGGCGCTTTCCGGTAGGGATTCTCTTGCCAACCATGGTCGCCGACGCCACCGAGGTAGTGCGCGCACTGCGCGAGGGCCCGCATTACTACGCTCGTCGACGCACCTACCGGCTCGGGCACCTGCACCATCCCGATCACATGGCCCTTCGCCGTGTGGGGTTTGAACCTGGTAGGACCCCTCAAGAAGGCGCCCGGGGCTTCACTCATCTGCTTGTCGCCATAGACAAGTTCTCCAAGTGGATCGAGGCGCCCCCATCACCAACATCCTTTCCGCACAGGCGGTGCTCTTCTTCACCGATATCACCCACCGCTTTGGAGTCCCAAACTCCATCATCACCGACCACGGCACCCGGTTCACGGGGGCAAAGTTCCGAGACTCTCGACGAGCACCGGATACACATCGTCTGGTCCTCGGTGGCGCACCCTCAGACGAACGGTCAAGTGGAGCGGGCCAACGGGATGATATTGCAAGGGCTCAAGCCTCGGATTTTCAACAAGCTCAACAAATTCGGCAAAAGATGGCTCGACGAACTCCCCTCGGTCCTCTGGAGCCTCGGGGCGACGACGAGCCGGACTCTGGGTTTACGCCCTTCTTCCCGGTGCACGGCGCCGAGGCCATTTTGCCTACCGACTTGGAGTTCGGATCCCCGAGGCTCAAAGCCTACGACGAGGCCCGCAAACAAGTAGCTCGAGAGGACTCGGCCGGGCGTGCTTGAGGAAGCTAGGGACACCGCCTCCTACACTCGGCAAGATACCGCCAGTCCCTCCGACGCTACCATGACCGACGGGTCCGGACCCGAGACCTCAAGAAAGGCGATCTGGTGCTCCGTCTCCGTCAGGACAACAGAGGACGCCACAAGCTCACGCCGCCTTGGGAGGGACCCTTCATCATCGCCGAAGTCCTCAAGCCAGGCACATACAAGCTCGCCAATGAGGCCGGTGAAGTCCTCAACAACGCTTGGAACATTCAACAGCTACGTCGCTTCTACCCTTAAGCTTCCAAGTTTTTACACATAGTTGTACTCCATGTTTATTAAAAAAGAATGGGAAGCACTTCTCATTCTTACAGTTTTCGGCAAACGAGAAACATGTCCAAGGCCCTCGGGGGCTGAGGACCTGAACTATAATTACGCCACCTCAGAGTCTAAGCGAGACTCGGCTTCGATCCATCAAAGCCGAGCCTCCCTCGGGGGCTAAACAGGGGGGAACCCCCTCCTGAAAGGCACTCTGCAGGCACACTTCTTTTTTGTTAATCGTTTCTTGGACATTTTCGTGCTGGAGATCCCGAACGCTTAGAAAAAAGGGTAACTAAGGGAGACGTCTTCGAAACCTAGGGACGGTTGAGCCACGGGGTCGCTTACGCCTATGCGTTACGGCACTCCTACTCACTACCATAGGACGAAGAGGCTTCATGCTTTGCAGGAGGGTTGCTCCAAGCGTCAGGGCTGACAAAGCCACGAGGCCGCCCATGCCCCAGCGCTACGGTACCTCTGCTTGCCACCCTTGACTAAGGAGCGGACCTCTAAACTCAGTATCCTCGCAGAGGCCCTAATCTAAATACGAGGCGAGATTCAAAGGCACGAAAAATGTCCAAGAAACGATTAACAAGTCACTAGGCCTCGACGGGCCCACCGGTCTTAATCGACCATACAAAGCAAAAAACTAATTAAGTTCTTTACATGGGCACACTCGGCCCGAATTGCGAGAATTCACTGGGGGCGTCGGCCCCCTCCTTCCTTGGCGTCGGCACTCGGGGGCGTCGTCGTCGGCCCTTCAAAGAATCGGGGAAGGATAGCCGTCTGGAAGTGCGACCCGGCAGGATCGTGGCTTCTTCACTGCTCTTTGAGCAGCTCGGCGAACACCTCTCCCTCGCGACCCTCCTCATCCTCGGCGACGACAAGCCCCTCGGAAATTTTGGGGAGGTCGAGGTCGTAGTGAGAGAGGGTCATCGCCGAGGGGTGTGCGACACGCCGGTCCGAAGCCGGACTGAAGGGCGGCGCGGACGCTTTGGCCTCCACTCGTCTGGGCAACGCCTCTAGGCGGCCCAGTGGGCTGCTGCCTGCGGGCTCACCAGCCTCGACCACCGTGCAAACGGCTCGGACCTTCTCCTTCAGGACGTCGAGCTCGCCCTACGCTGAGGAGTAGGCCGCCTGCACCGCACCAAGGGCCGCCGCTTGCTCCGACGACTTCCTCCTCAGCTCTGCATCCGCCAGGGGTCAATCTTTGAGCAAGAAGGCAAGGATATGATTGCACAAAAATAAGACTTACCTTCCGTTTGCACCACCTCCTCCGCCAGCTGCACATGGAGCTGTTTGACCTCATTCAGCGCTTGACCAAGCTCGGCCCGCACCATGGTGACATCATTGACAAAGAGCTGGTGGTCAGTATCCATGTTCACCAGGTTCTCCGTCAAGGTCCCAATGGTGTCGGACGCCTGGACAAGCGCCGTCCTCATCACCTCCTTCTCAGCTCAGAGCTGGTCGAGTTCCGATGACCGCTCCTTCAGGGCCTTCGACAAGAGGGTGTTCTGCTCCCAAGCCTCGGGGGCCTCAACCTTCAGGTCCGAGACAAGGAGATGGAGGCTGGCATTCTCCTCGTTCCGGGTGGCTAACTCGGTGCGCAGCCGGTTTGCCTCCTGCCGCTGAAGGTGAAGCGCCTCGTCAAGGCCGGCCCTCAGCCGGAGAAACTGCGATTTCTCCCGGGACAACTTCGCCAGATCCTGAGACGACCAGAACCAGCGGGTTAGCTGCCTGCGGGTGTCCGTGTCAAGGTAAGGATTCAATCATGAGTATTTATAATACCTTCAAATGTCGGGGAGGTCCCTCGAGAAGATCGGCGAGAGCGCATTTAGGGTCTTGACCGACCGCATGAACTTGCCGGTCTGCTCCCACCGAGTTTGCTCCTGGGCGTCGTCCAGCACATAGATCGGCCGGTCCTCCGGTCCCGGCGGTCCGACCAGACAATCCGCGGCGGCTCCTCCCGGAGCGCGTCCAAAACGGACCACCTCCCCGCTGGAGGAACCCTCGGCGGCGCCACGGTAGACGACCCCGCACGATCGCCACCTGTGAAGCCGTGTCCGCGACGGCCACCTCTTTCCCTCGCGCGGGGCGGTCTCCTCAGGAGGGGGACCTCCCACCTCTCCTGCGTCATTGGCACGACCCAGGGCGGAACTGGCGCCCGCTCCTCCATGACCATGTCAGTAGCGGCCACCAGGCCAGGCGCCGTCGCGACTTCCACGGCAGGCGTGGCCGAGGCCTCCGTACCAGATGCCTGCGCCCCCTCCCGTCACGGGGCGGGGGGTGGCTCCACGGACGACGGCGCCTCGACCGCCTCTCCCTCGGTCGCCGGAGGCGGCACCACCACAGGGGCGGAGGAGGCGCCGCGTCCCCGCCCTCCGCCTCGAGGCGCTTGCCTTGAGCAAGCGGGGCCGGAGCCGGGGCCGTCTTGCGTTTTTGGCTACGGTGGCGAGAAGGGCGGGACTTCGAGGAAGAAATGAAACAAAAACGATGAAAGACTTAAGGAGGGAGAGATGCTCACCCGGTGACCGGCGGCTGGAACAATCGGCTCGCCACGGAGCCGTGCTCGCGCCGGGCTCGGACTTGAGGTGTCCTCGGCCCACGCGACTGGGTCGCAGGCACGATGCCGACCCTCCGGCGTCGCCGCCTCCTCGGGTGAGGCCCGCGCCTCACCCTCGGCGGCCCTCCTCGCCACCTCAGGCCGCTCTGGGGTGGGTCCAAGCCGCCCCGACCGGACCGGCCGGCCCGGACGACTCAGGGGGGCCTCGGGCCCCACTGACGGGGTCACGTCTCTAGCCGCCCCCGGCCGTTGCCTCGGCGGAGTGAAGGGCAGGGGCGGCGTCCTCCAACGGCCATGGCGACCACCCTCCCTCTTCACGGGAGGGCGATGCGGCCCCTAGGCTCAACACGCAGCCTGGCCCTCGAAGACGCCGAGGCCGAGGCCTGCGTGCTGGACTTCTCTGCTGTCTGCCTCTGCGGCGCATCACCAGGAGCCGGGGGCAGAACCAACGACTCCTTCAGCCTCTCACTCTCCATGAAGCCGAGGAAGTCGTAATCCTCCCCCTCGTCATCCTCATCATCGTCATCATCGGCGCCGGTGGTATCGGAGGGTGTCGGCTCTCGAGGGAGTCCCTCTTCCTCCTGCCGGCGCCGCAGCTTGTCCAGGGCGCGCTGTTCGCTCTGCTTACGGACATTCCTGTCCGACTTCTTCTTCTTCTTCTCCCTCTGCTTCTCCGCGTGGGCCTTGTTCGCCTCTTTCTCCGCGGAGATGGGGGGCTTGGACGCCCGCAGCTTCCCGGCCAACCCCTGCAAAGAAAAGAATAAGGTGAGGATGAAGGGGAGGATGCGAACATTAACGGTACGAACACGACCATGGAAACTTACCACGGAGATGGCATCCGGGTGGGGGCGCATCGCAACCTTGTAGAGGTTGGAGACGTCTGTCACCGTCGCCGCCTTCTTGGTCCACTCGACGACCTCGTCGTGCTCGAGGTCGACGGACGACATCCTCGCCCCGGCCCAAGGGCTGCCTTCCCTCATGTCAAATAGGCAGGGTCGCCTCTCCATAAGGGGCAGGACTCGCCGCCTGTGGAAGGCGGCAATGACAACTGATGCGTCCAACCCCTTGTGGGTCAGCATCCTCAAAGCGCGGAACATCTTCTGCAGTGGGGTAGTCTTCTCCGGGATAATCTCCTCCTTCCACCTCGCGGGCTCCGCGTCGAACACCCTCCCGGTGTAGGCGGGCAGATGACCGAAGTCGTTCCGGAGGTAGAACCACTTCGCGCGCCAGCCGCGGTTGGAGGAGGCGAGCTTCGCCGGGATGTAGGAATCCCGATTGCGACCCCGCAACTGCAGTATGCAGCCCCCGGCACGGACGGACGTCCTCTTCCTCTTCTCGACGCCTTTGAGGTAGAGGGCGCCCTCGAAGAAGTGGAGCCAGAGGTCCCAGTGGACCTCGACCCCGAGAAAGCCCTCACACAAGGCGACAAACACCGCCATGTGTGTGATGGAGTTGGGGTTGAGATTCTACAGCTCCAGGCCGTAGTACTCGAGGATGGCCCTCAAGAATCGACCCGCCGGCATCCCGAGCCCGTTCTCATGGAACGCCGTGAAGCTCACGACGTATCCCGGTGGCGGGTGCGGGGGCCAGTGGTCGGCCGGCGGAACCATCCACTCCGGCGAGGCGTTGTTGGCGCAGGGGCGGAGAAGCCCCTTCCCCACGAGCGCCACCAGCTCCAAAGAGCGTCACGGAACTCGTCTCCCACTCCTCCACGCCGATGATCTCAGTCCGGACGCCATGGCAACGGGCGGGCCAGGCGGGTGCGGTGAGTTCTCTCTTTTCTCGCCCCCTTTTTTCTCTCTCGGCGGCGCTCGGGCAGATAGCGATGGCGGAGGGAATGAAGGCGGCGCAAGGGCGAGGGAGGTGAGAAGGAAGCCAAACGCCGCCACGCTGTGTACTTATACCCGAAAACCCCCCGGGCGGTTCATCTGCCCACATTTAATGCGCGATCGCGCCCGGGATTCCCTACTCGAGTGCACGACACACGGAGACCCAGGCGCCGGCACGCCCGGCCACAACCACACGGGCCCTTGGCGCCTCACACACGGCGCAGGTTTTTCTCCACAAAGGATCCCGACACACGGACCCGAGGACTGACAGCTGACGGCTCGGGCCTTGGCGGCCGCAGCATACGCCACAAAGTCCACGTCCCCCGTGGGACCCAGGCACACGCGGGCTAAAAGTCAAACCGCCTCGGTCGTGGGGGCCCACCACCTCTTCTGTAACAGGTGGCGTGGCGGAGCTCACCGCCCCAGAAAGGACGCCTAAAAAGACGCGCCCACATCCCTACGATGGGATTTCCACGGCAAGCGCTTCCTTCTCTTGGAAGGAGCCTGGGCGACGGCCCATTATGGTCCAGAGGTTCGTGGGCTGGCCCGCAAAGGGGTTCGACAGCCGCCTCAGAACCTTGAACAGAGTCAGGGATGGCTCGGACGGACTCATACACAGTTCAGCCCTGCACAACTTGGGGATCGTCCGACGCCAGATCCGAGGCCAGCCGAGGCAGTCCGAGTTAGGGGGATCCCGCGGGAGTGCATCGAGCCCTCGGGACCTGGCGGACGGGACCCGGCCCCGCCTCGGACATACCTTGAAGGCTCTAATGGAATGCGCCTCCGGCCCAGCCAACCCCTAGCGAACGGGCACGGGCATTCCACTTGGATTCACCCGTTAACGACTCACGGGATTTAGTTGTGTGCGGCACCTCCGCCGTCGATAGCATGACAAAATCCACCCTCCTCCCCTGCGGAAGGGATGCGTGAGGCGTCTTACGAAATTAACGACCAAGTACCGACCGGCCGCCCCCACGCCCGAACGGGGCTCGGGGGCTACCCCATAGTGGCCAAGGCTGGGAACGTCACCTAACTACGCCCATGCCTCCCGGATGAGTCGACGGGCCCGGGGCTCGGCACACGACGGAAACGCCCGACCAAAAAAACACACGAACAAGCCCTCGGAGAAGCACCCACACTCCTCCGAGGCCTCGGGGCTTCCCCGGCCCGGGTGCGCCCCCCCCGCCGGAGAATATAGCCTCGTAAACAAAAAAAAGCACCCTCACCGGACATGTGCAAACCCCCCAGGGGGGGTAGAGGCGTTCGCAGACAAAGCTACGCCTCTCACAAGCCACAAACGCATCCGGAACGCATGCAAGCCCCTCGGAGGGTTGTTTACACCCCCTCCGAGGCCTCGAAGACTACCGCCGCTTTGCGCGCACCCGGCGTAAGAAAGCTCGAAGCATCTAACAAAGACGCCCGACAAAAAAACTTGGCGAAACCACAACCTCCGAACGAGTATACTCACTCCTTCGGCGTTCGGGGGCTACTGTCGGGGGCCAAAATAAGGGCCCTCCAAACAATTAGGCCCAACAAACGCAAAGCTAGGCTACATAGTGACTAAGCATGGCCTGCCGCCAGGCCCAAAGACGCTGCCAGCCGGTCTCGACCAAGCCCCTTAGTTTGGGCTCACGGCAGCGCTAACTTTCCGCCCGGCCCGAGCCCCCCTTACGCGAGGCCTCGGACGGGCGCTTGCCTTCCGCCCGTCCCCGAGCCCCCTACGCTGAGGCCTCGGACGGGCGCTAACTTTCCGCCCGTCCCCGAGCCCCTACGCTAAGGCCTCGGGCGGGCGCTAACTTTTCCGCCCGTCCGAGCCCCTTGCGCCGAGGCCTCGGACGGACGCTTGCCTACCGTCCCGTCCGAGCCCCCCTACTGGCCGAGGCCTCGGACCCACGCTAACGTCCCCATCTTGCCCGAACCCTCTCTACAGAACGCCTCGGGGCGGGCTCCGCCTCCCGTCCCGTCCCGAGCCCCTATGCTAGGGCCTCGGGCCGGGGCCGCGCCGCACCTCCCCGTCAAGCCTCGACCACGGACTTGACGTATAACCACCACCCGCCTTCCCACGGTGCTCGCCGACCGACGCCCCGGTGGGGATGGGAGCCGTCCCTGCCACAACCCTACGCCCGCGTTCATGATCACGCTACCCCTACAATGACGGCCATGCTCGCCACAAGAGGGGCACCATGATGACTAACCTCTATGACAGGTCCCGGCCCCGAAGTCCCGATACAGCGCGCCACGCCCGAGCCGACGCACGGCGCCGACCTTGTACGAAGGCGGGTCTTCGGAGCCCCGGCCACGCCACACGCGGGTGTCCAGAGCTTGGGAAGGCGGAGATGGCTTCCATGCAGTGTATCTCTGCGCCGGCCACGCCATATACGACAACGACACCGCTGCCCTCGGAGCTTCGGACCGGGGATGAGTCAAAGCTACAGCCGCCACAAAGCACTTTAACACGGTCACCATGATTTCCACCTCCGTTGCCGGGATCGAGGAGCCGACTCCATAGAATGGCGCCCATGAATCGGCAAAGACGGCGCCGTGCAAGACAAGGCCGCCGCCCCACCGGGGCCTCGAAACAAGGCAGGGAGAAGCCCCGAAGCCTCGGCCGAGAAGAGGCGGCGCCCACCACCGTTTCACCTATTCAGACACTGTACTAAAAGCCCGTTCCTCCCCTTGCGGCTATAAAAGGGGAGGACAGGGGTCCTTCCAAGGGCAAGAGAACAAGTCCACAAGTAAACCGGTTGGTCTAGACACAGGTCAATCGGACTACGTGCGAGTCTAGCAATCTCCTTAGCACACGGGTCCATACACACACGTTCACGAGACTTGGGACCAGCTCCCTCTCTCCACCTGCTTGTACACCCCTACCTACAAGCACCTTGGTGCAAGATAATACAAGACTCCCTTGTGTCCATCTCGCACACCATTCGGGGTTGGGAGCACGCATGCAAATTTACTCGTTGGTACTAAGACCGCCAGTTTTAGCACCGACAGTAAGAAACTGGATTAAAGCACACAAGAACTAAAATAGTTACTGTATGTATTACCGTGTAAATGATGGCTAGCAAGCTAATGTCAAATTGGAGCTTCCACTTGGAGAAGTCACTCTCAGCCACCACTGCCACAACGAATGACTGCACGGTGCTGAATACACACTGTGTCACCGTCACAAGCATCTTATTGGGGTACTCTTTCAGTAATGCAGACTGCACAGATACAAAATATATGATTTATACATCTCTGAAGATATACCAAATAATGACCTGCTCTCTCCATTGCTCCATCATACGGAAAGGGATCAAAGAAGCAGATGGAGGCTACTGCATGCCTTGTGAAACGGATTAGAATGAGCCGAACAAAGTGCCAACTGCCAAGATGGAAGTTGTGGTTTTGCCTGAGTCATAGGTGCCAATGCACATGCTGCTAATATGAAAGCAAAGATTGTATGCTTCAGAGCTGAAAATGATGTTCAAATATAACCATACCACCCCAAATCTCACTAGAAAATATATATGTCACTATTGTATACGCATACCTAACCAAAGTATTTGCTTTCTAGTACTGTTCTTTAATTAATCTTTTAACTGAAACTTGGGATGTCAAACGTGAATCCACCACGTGAAGGGGTGCTTGGATCGAAGATTCGTGGCCATATATATTGTAGGTCATACTGATGCAAGTATCAAATAAAATTAAAAAAAAATAGTAGAGGAGGAATCAGAGATACGTTTACCTGCAGCACGATCCAGAGGGCCCACGTGACGTTGGCGAGGACCATGAAGAACGTTCCTTTCACCCACGTCATCCTGCTGCTGGGATGATTGTTGTTCGATGCGTGGGCGACAGCGAAGGCGCGGTGGCGATTCACGGGGCTCAGCGCCGGCCCGGCATAGAAGGCGAGGACGAAGACTCCGGCGATGCAGAGCGCGACGCCGGCGAGCTTGGCCACGCCGGAGCTGCTCCGCAGCTTGACCGCCTCCATCCTCAGCAGCAGCGCCAGGCAGAAGGCGATGACAGGCATGGAGTTGCTGGCTGCAGACGCCACGGTCGCCGATGTCCACTTCATGCTCACGTTGTACAGGTTCAAGCTAAATGTGTTCCTGCAGGTTAACCATGGGCATCCATCATCCAAACAGATGTATGATCTGAATCTGAACTTCTGAAGACTGAAGATGCATATATAATATATATACCCGATCAAGGCATAGAAGAAGAGCTTGAGAAGCAGCCCCAGGGACATGGACCGCACATTCTTCCTCCTGCGCAAGTGCAAATGATGATATGTCTAATAATCCGTTGAAAACAATTTTCTAACCCTTCATTCTACTGCTTACCTTTCGAGAGTAATGGCGGCAGGCAGCAGGAGGAGCGAGGCGGCAGCCATTCTGTAGAAGATGAAGACGAAAGTGTTGATGCCATGGTCGAAGGCTGCCTTGGAGACGACGAACATGCCGGTGTAGATAAGCTGGATGACGACAGCGATCAGGTAGGGCTTGTTCGCCTCCATCCCCATGGATTGGATTCTCACTTCTCACCTCAGTGGAGCGGACCTACTTAGTCAAGCTACAGCTGTGTCTTGTTAGAACAGTAAGCTACAAATGTTTTTAGACAGCAAACCAATGCATCAAGTCCTTGTCAGGGAGAGTGTATACCAACTGTGATGGCTTGTTCCATTAATTCGGTAAAGCAGAAAAGCTAAACTGGACAGCGCCTTCCTTTTACATTATTGATTGATGATGATCCATTCATCTTTAACGGTTGCATTGCCGCGATACTTTACTGATCTTTTCGTTCGGCTTTATGAGCAAGAGTGTTTTACTGAAACTTTCCTTCTTACAAAAGCATGTGTAAATTGAAGTTTCCAAAATTTGCAATATGTATGCTAATTTTCATATGATAAGTTCACATACGGCGGCTAAATAGTTTGATTGTGTACTCTCCAGTACTTTTGGGTTTTCTATATGGTACGGTGCCGATTTTAATTGGGATTTAAGAGTTAGGACTGCATGTGGCAACAGAAAATTAAATAAAGAATTATATTTACCAAGTACTCTCTGACTCTACGCAACACACATGTCGAGTAGTATGACATTGCTGTCTACATCGTTCGATCTCCATGGCGTGTGCTAAATATCCAAGGCATCCAATCATATGAAAGTACTTATATATTTCGGCTGAATGCTATAATTAATGTGTGAACGCTTCATCGGTTGCAACAAGCCTGTCAAGTAATTTGACTCTATTTGCTTGACTAGACTTGGGCTTAGTCTAGTGATCAGTCCTAATTAACACTCGATGGTTGTTGGTTCAAAGACAATGAATCTCACAAGCGGTTAGGCTGAACCAAAACAAAAACAGATTGAAAAGTAAAGGGTAAAAAGTGTCGTACGTAGGTTGCTTCTTTTGTTAATTGGATAGATTGACCTATCAGTCGTAATCCTCTCCTATAAATAGAGTAGATGGTTTTATTCCAGCAGGAAACCTGTAGCTATTTCATAGGAAATCTACAAGTTCACCACGAGATAGGAGTTGTCAACAAGAAAATCATGAGTTGGATGCAAGCTGTTAAAACACTTTAAGAACGGTCTAAGCTGGTTTGAACAGTGCATGGTGGAGCACCCAGCCGAAACTGGTCTGGGCCAATTTTTGTAGACTCTGCCCAAATAATGCATCCAAAATTCACTCTTTTGACTGGTTTTGATTTCCTAGTTCCATCTTCGACTCTCCAGATCATATTTTAACTCAACATTGTTCTCTTGTTTTTAAGCGAAGCATATGTGAATTTAACATATGACAATCATAGCAACAATGTCGAGCTCATCTCGGCTATTTAGTCTAATTTAATCTAAGGGCAACGTATACATTAGCCCCATTCTATTCTAAGAGCAATATATGTATCGGCAATTGGTTTAGACATCACTTAGGCTTCTCACAAGATATTTGAAAAGCACTTTCACATACTTCACCTCAAGCGCTCTTGATGAGAATTACATAATGGCATTGAACCAATTTGATCATCAATGCAAACTCAAAGGTTCACCCATGAATCCACTTACACTCGAGACTAAGATTATAATTACCTCGGCCTCAGCAATGAAGAAGGCAGTGGTCAATGTTTGACTCCCAATAGTTAGCTCCAGAAAAGCAAGTCCCTTGGCCGGAATGAACTCCCCTCATTCCGACTCCATTGATTGACATGCTAGTGTTGATCAGCTTCTCATCAAGACCTCCTGAGTTTTTTTACAACGAGTAAGACATTAGGTTCATACTTGCCCCACTATCCACTAACATGTGATTTATCAATGTTCCATTGGTGTGTCCCTTCATATGCAGTAGCTTTAGAAAAATAACACTTTGAGATGTGAAATTAAACTAAGCCATCTTCCCATCATCTGATTGCAAACCACCAATGCTTCATCTTTTTCATATTTGGACAATTCTAGAGATATAGGAGCAGCTAGGGTATCAATGATAATAGAACCATCACTGGACACATCAATTGGCACTAAGGCTAGGAAAATCGGCTCACGCTGATTTTGAAATTGGTCAAGGTCGGGTTTTGCTGGTTATAGACGCCGATCAGGCAAAATTGGCCTAGGCTGATTTCTTCTAGCCCATCATCTTGCTTTGGTATTTGAGGGATAAACATATGGATTTCTTACAAAAGGTGTCCTCCTGTGTTTTTATAATGCTTCTTGCTTCATATTTTTGCTTCGAGACATTAGAGCTTGTGTCTTAGACAAACCCGAAAAGGCACCACTTTGGTTAGAAGTTTTGGGAGTACGATTTGCACTCCTATATATCCTCGTAATCATTACCAACAATGCCAACAGACCGATTTCTCAATTGGAACATCCACAGATCCAATTTTAATGATTACCTACTCATCAGCCTTTTTCGCCGGGTCAGCAGGAACTTCCTTCTTCCTTTGCACATGTATTTACTATATTGATTCCATACCCTTTTATTAGACCTGATTAGCAATTCTTTTCTAAAACTGGCTTAATCAGTGTTGTCTAGCTAGAGCTTGATTGATCGTAGCTCAATCATCTATGAGAGGATTGTTGTTTCTTATTATGAGTAAAACCAACATGCATCCTCCTCCATCTTTGATGAGGTCTACGAAACATTAGAGGGTAGGGTATTCATAACCGTGTTGGGCCCATATCGGGCACGGCTGATGTAGCAGAGACATCTTGGGTCAGTGATCCATTCGCTGATTAAAAGGGGAAGCCACAGTTTCCCAATGTAGGAAAAGAGCTCGATGCCCCCAAAATCCATTCAATCGGGCAAAAGAATGATCGAATCAGTGCTCACTCCCAACAAATGCAGCAAAGCGGGTGGTTTCAGCCTCCAACTAATTCCCTTAAAAATTTCTTGAAAGGCTCAAGGTCTACCACCCTTTGGTTTGCTCGCATGCTCGTATGGAGGAATGAATGAAAAACGATGAAGCAATAAAGACAAGATCTAAAAACCTCATCATGACTCCTACGAAGTTCTAAGGAAGTTTGGGGGGCTATTACCGCGAGTACCTATACTACGGGTATCCTCCTCTCCTGGACCCAACTCGGACTGAGGGAACTGGGCCAAACCGAGACCAATGTCTAGGGACCCTTATGGCCAAATGGGCTCCACCATGGTGTAGCATGCACCCCTCCCTTTCCCATGGTGAGACCTAGTGCTTCCCCTGCCTTGTAACCCCTATTGCAAACACTTGGACCCTTGAGTTCGGAAAAGCGAAGGAAAACAATGAAACATCAACAAAATTGTTGCACGCATTGTCTTTGAAAATGTATCACGGAAAGGTAACAAAGTATCACATTTAGATAGAGCAGAGGCACCATTTTGTATAACAAGGATGCTGAAAAATTTTACATCTTGGCTGCTATTACATTCCAAAAATCCTAGTACAACACTTCTAGCGTTAGGTCTGCTGAGCATGACTAGACTAGCTAGTCTAGTTCCTAGCTCATATCAGTGAAAACATTTAAGAGTTGGGATCTCATTTCTTCTTTTTTTAAATGTATTACTAAGGTAAGAATTATAGTTTTCCCTATTAATATGGTCATCTTTGGCAATTTCTCCTCCAATTAGTAGTATCCATAGAGATTGCATTGATAAATAGAAGCCAAGGAACGTTAAGGGCCAGGCTTGCTAGACCCTGAATAAAACATTGACCAATCCGTCACATCTGGTCAACTATGATTGCTGATGTTGTCTCCACCATCTCTTGAGGTTGTTTATGATGATTGTTCTCCTCATCTGCATCATCCACTGCACTATTCACCTTGCCACACTTTGCAACATTTGTTTCCTTGCTCTTACCCCAGAGCACACTGTAAAGTCCACCAACCAGCAGGATTCCCCCAACAATACTGCATGCCATGAAAACAACAAGCTAGAGCAATGAATTCAAAGATGCCCTCTAATTATTTGCAGTGATCTGAGTTAGCTTTTTTTGTGAGGAGTTAGCTTATCAATAATGCACATACATATACAGCAGTAGTTATTCTTACCTGCCGAGGTGCACGATCTCTCCCAAGAAGAACGACGAGGAGAATATTGTGAAGACGAAGACAAGAGGGGTCCAGACGGCAAAGAAGACAGGGCCTTTCATCTCCACACACCATGCTTGTAGGTAGTAGGTCACTCCCGTCACCACGAACCCCTGTCATCAGATTATTAATTAAATTCATATAAATTCCAGTATCTATTATCTGATCAATCCCGTTCATGGCTGCCAAGATTATCGATTTATTGTTACGTACGGTGTAAAGGACGGCGAGCAAGCTGATGTCGAGCCGGAGACTCCACCTGGAGAAGTCCCTCTCCGCCACGACGGCGACGACGAACGACTGCACGGCGCTGAACACGCACTGCACCACCGTGACGAGCATCTTGTTGGGGTACTCCTTGAGCAGCCTGCCCTGCAGGACGATCCAGAGCGACCACATAATGTTGGCGAGCACCATCAGGAACGTCCCCTTGATCCATGTCGCCCTGCCGCCGCCGCTTGCAGCAGCTGGAGCCTGACTGGCGGCGGTGGAGGCGAAGGCGCGGTGGTGGTTCACGGGGCTCAGCGCTGGGCCGACGTAGAAGGCGATGGCCAAGACTCCGGCGAGGCAGAGCGACACGCCGGCGAGCTTGGCTAACCCCGATGAGCTCCTCAGCTTGACCGCCTCCATCTTCAGCAGCAGCGCGAAGCAGAAGGTGACGACTGGCATGGCGTTGGTTGCTGCGGACGCCACGGTTGCCGACGTGAACTTAATACTCACGTTGTACAAGTTTAGGCTGAATGTGATCCTGCAAACATTATTTACTAACTAGTTAATAAGTTGTCTGAATGAATGAAATATATATAGAAATTAATTAACATGCATTGCGTACCCGATTAAGGATAAGAAGAAGAGCTTCAGGAGCAGCCGAGGCGACAAGGTTCTCACATTTTTCCTGCAAATTGTTTGTTGAATTCATTCGTCTCAAATCTCAGCTGAACCGGCCGGTTTCATTCATTTCGTAGTACGTAGTTCATTACAAGCTAGTTGTAGGTCAGGACAGGTACCTTTCGAGAACAAGTGCGATAGGAAGGAGGAGGAGCGACGCGGCGGCCTGGCGGTAGAAGATGAAGACGTAGGTGTTCATGCCATGGTTGAAGGCCGCCTTGGAGACGACGAACATGCCGGTGTAGATGAGCTGGACGACGATGGCGATCACGTAAGGCTTCTTTGCCTCCATGTCCATGACGAGTTGACGACACTCCTAAGCTAGCTGCAGCAGATCTCCGCAAGGATCGATCGGATTGGATGGATGGAGCAGAGCATGAAGATCAGCTGCTCTGCCTGTGCTGCCTTGTTAGGCACACTACTCACACATATAGATACTATTAGCAAGCTAGCTAGCTAGCAGACGGAAAGGAGATTAATTATTATTAACCAGTGATGCGCGTAAGTGTGGATGCAGGATTGTCTAAGTTAATTAGTAGTAATGTGTAATGTGTGTCCAGGTATACTTGTTGCAGCTTGACCAGCAGGCAGGTAGAATAATTTTCATATATAATCGCCAAATGAATTGCTGTTGTGTGTGAATGATGTATATACATGAATCTGCCCAGGTAGCGACCTTAGCTTACTATACCTGCTTCGTCTCCTGCGTAATAAAATACTAATTGGCTGCTAATTGTGCAGGCTGCCAATCAGTATTCCATACCTCCAAATGGTGTAGGTGGGCGTCGGTTGGACCCAAGATACTCTCACAGGTGATGCAACTCACAGTTGTCGCAGGTTTTTTCTGACTCAATGCCCTTGGTTGCCATCTGTCGGACCCGACTCACTTACAACTGCTTGTGGATTAGAGATCTTTAGAGTCTACCATTGGTGGTGGCACAGGTCGGGAATGTGGTGCTTGCATTAGCTCTGAATGTAGGTTGTCACTATAGATGAACCATGTTGTTGTATTGTTATTGTTTTTGTTGGTATTGTGTAGTCCTCCTCTCTCCGCTATGTCATGTACTTCTGTGACCTTCAAGGGTCGTTCCTGTAATAGGTGCTTTACACCCTCTTATTCCTAGTTTTGTTAGTATCAGTGGAAAATTATTTATTAGGTGGGGCTCTAATTAACTCCTTGGATGACGTCTTAAACAAATGTGCAGGCAGCAGGCAGGCAACAGATTGCTAATCCGTCATCAGCTTATTGTATATGCATGGGTGGGTGATACCTTGCTTATATTAGTTACAAAGTCAGTCTGAATTTTTGAATACTTATGCACCTTAAACATATTTTGCTCCTGAAATAAGTATATATATACTACTAATTAAGCAGCCATCAGCCCATCACCCACTGGTTTCTATACTACTAAGCTAAATTATACTATACATTAGATTTATTATTTGATTGGTAAGATCGAGAGAGACTAGAGACTATCTAGTCAATGGTCAAACCTAGCAAATAAAGACTTGAAAGATTCAAACTCGATCGTTAGCTAGTACTGCATGCTAATATATATTGTGTATGAGAACTTGATCAAGAAGCAGTCGTCATAGATAAGTTAAACATTTGTCTCATGTGCAGACCTGTGTCCGATTCTGTTTGTGTATGTCCATGGTTTACGGCGGCTGCATTCATACGTAAGTGAGACATTTGTCTCATGTGCTTCAGATTTACATGCAGTGCATGCTACCTAGCTAGCTGCTCAACTCCACAAGCAAATGGTCTATTGCACACACTACAAATAAAAGGATATACAATTCCCTAGGTTTTGCTTACAGACAAACAAACTTAAATTTAACTGACTTTATATAAAATAGTATCAATATTTAAGACTTCAAATAAGTATATTATAAACTATATTTCATAATAAATTTAATGATACTTATTTAGTATAATAATAATCAATATCCTTTTATATATAAGTTCAGTTAAACTTTAGATAGTTTGACTGAGCATTATTCTAGAATAATAGAATTGCATATTTTTAGAAATCCTACTAATAAAATGGCTAGTTTTTTATATTATTATTAACAAAATGAAAAAAAAGAAAAGGATACTCCCTCCATCCTATGGAGTTTGTCACTAGAAAAACGTGTTTGTGAGAGAAGCAGCGGATTTTTATTGACAAACTCCATGGGACGGAGGAAGTATCTAGCTAACTAGCTAGCCATAGGCCCAGCTGATCTGATATGCTTCAGATTTTACGTGCATGCTAGCTAGTTGTTGGTCAACTCCACAATTGCAAGCAATGGTCTATAAATAAATAAATTATTGAAGATGGAATGGAATCCTAGGAAGTTGTGATTTCAGTACCAAAGACTATAAAAAGACGTGCACGGTGCTAGTTTACCAAATTATAAGTTATTGTAACTTTCTTGGAGAGTGGAATCATCTCAAGTTTGACCAAATATATAATAAAATAATAATATTTATGATACTAAATAAGTAGCATTAGATTTTTCATTAATTATATTTTCATACTACTATACCTTTTTATGTTATAAATCTTTGTAATTCTCTTAATTTGGTCAAATTTAAGATACTTTGACTGCTTAAAAGATTAGAATAACTTATAATTTGAAATAGACTCCTAAAAAGATTAGAATAACTTATAATTTGAAATAGAGAGTGTACGTACAATTCTAATTTAAGTCGATAGAAAAGTATTACTCCTTTTATCAGTAAAATCTAGAGAAATATTTATGACTACAAATAATAGATATACATATTTCATGATAAATTTAATTATAATTATTTGGTATTATAAATAATATTTCCTCCGTTCTGTATTATATGTCGCTTTGACTTTTTTTTTGTATATCTATGTATCTGGATGTACCAAAAAAAAAAAAAGTGACCTATAATTTGAAACAGTGGGTAATATTATTTTGAACGGATGGAGTAGTAAGACCACCTCTTTATCAAAAATGAAAAAAAAAAAAAGCTAGCTGGCTATAGGCTCAGCAGGCCAGCACAAGCTAAGCAGCCCTTTCAATTCCCAGGTCGTCGTCTTCCTCAGACAGTATTTCGGAATGACCGTACCGTACCGGATTTGTCTAGAGCTTCTTCAATTCGGCTTGCAATTCAAGCGCAGGAGCCCCCCCCCCCCCCCAAGGAGCTAGCACAATGCATGAATGGAGAGAGATGAATCAGAATCACGAAAACCACGTGAGAAATTGATGTAAAAGTAACGGGCAGAACAAGTTACTGATAACTTGCTCAGAAATGACGGTCTTTTGTAGTTCCAACTTTCCAGCCTGAAAAGAGTAATGAAGAGTCTCCCTTAAGACACTTGTCACGAGGTTACCTCGAGAGTGGTCCCGCAGTTAAGGGATGAATAATCTAGTCTCAAAATCCGGCAAAACACTCCTATTTTACGGCTTGGAGGCGAACTCATGAGACACCCACGTTCTAATGAAAATCGGAAACACACCTTATCATCCACAATAATTCAGTATCTTTTTTTGTTTGTTTCTTTGTAACCTTTTTTGCTTGTTGTTTAAAAAATTTCCAATACGTGGCCCCTCATGTTTCCTCAAAAATATGGTGCCCTTCTAAGTGATTGAGTTCATCTGGCCCCCCAAGCCAAACAAAACATAGCCAACACTTGATGGCATATGTACATACACATTATATATTATGCACTGGTCATGCATTCTTTGTTTGCCTAACACTCAACAATTGGATATATTATGCACTGGTCATGCATTCTTTGTTTGCCTAACACTCAACAATTGGAGTGCCTAACACTCAACAACTGGAGGGTATCTAGGTTGTAGGACGGCAGGGTATGCTCCAATTTCAACAAGTACCATACACACGCTGCCACGATGTTCACTCCAATATCTAGTCCCTTTCGGTAGAGCTAGCTCCTACTAAGTCCAACTTATCTGACACATTCATTATTCATACACTATTTATATGAGCTATTTTTCTCTCGAGGAAAATTCACTGGCAGTCATTCAACTTGACAGTAGATGCCGCTTAGGTCCCTGTTCTTTGAAAATGTGATTTTCAGGTTCCTCAACTTGGCTCAAGGTATCATCTAGGTCATCAAAATTTTAAAGTGATCACCGCAGGTCCCTAAACTTGGCAGAGGGTGTCATCTAGGTCCCAAATACTATAGCTAATTCGGCACAGAATTTAAAAAAGAAAAACTAATTTAGCTACCATCCGTAGAATATTCTAAAAATTATATCTTTTTTTATAAGATCTCAAATGAAGATGATTTTTATATAGAAATTGTAGCTCTCGATGACATCTACAATTTTTCTAATTTTGAGTTTTTTAATTTGAAGTCGTTAACATGCTCAAAAATTAAATAAATTTTTTTAGCAGAATTTTAATCGCGTACAAGCGCTTCTACACGATTAAAATTCGCTAAAAATATTTATTTTTAAGCATCTTAACGATCTTAAATTAAAAACTCAAAACTAGAAAGTTGTAGATCTCATTGAGAGCTATAATTTCTATATAAAAAATCATCTTTATTCAAGATCTTATAAGAAAGATATATTTTTTGGAATATTCTACGGATTGTAGCTACAGTATCCCAAAATTCGATTTTTTTATTGCGTGCCGAATTAGCTACAGTATTTAAGACCTAGTATTTGGGACCTAGATGACACCCTCTGCTAAGTTTAGGGACCTGCGGTGATCACTTTGAAAGTTTGGGACCTAGATGAGCCAAGTTGGATGACCTAAAAATCACATTTTCAAATAACGGAGACCTAAGCGACGCCTGCTGCCAAATTGGATGACCGCTGATGAATTTTCATCTTTTCTCTTTTCTCTCTCCTCTCACAAAACAGTGGGAGCAGGACAAGAAAAAAACTAGCTTCCTTTGCTCTCACTAGCTCTGTGAGACAAGGAGAGAAGAGAGAAAAAGAGCTTATGTGAACAGCGAATGGATCAGACAAGCTAGAGCCAGTGGGAGCTCTACCAAACGTGACCCTAATACCTAGCTTCTGTTTCTTTCTTTCTTTCTAAAAAAATAATTACCGTACACCTGCTGCCATGATGTTCGTCACTCTCTAAAGATGTATACACATCTTGCCACTATGAACGTCTCTAAGAGGTTCAGCTGATAGAGCAAATTAATTAATGTTATGCTAACTACGGGTAGCTTTGGCCACTAAAACAAGGACTTGACATGTGACATTTAACTTTTCATTGTTTATTATCTAACTACTAGTAGCCATGCACGTGCGATACGCACGTGCCTATGAAAAATTTCATAAACATTAGAGGAACAGTAATGTCATTTTTTATAACTCTTCATCATCATTGTCCTCCCTCATTACATCATGTAAAAGCTAGTAGAAGGAAATCAAGTCACATCTCTATTCAGTGCACGGTCCATTAAAAATTGAATCTATAGCCAAGTAACTGCAACCATACTCAGAGATAGTTCAAAAGGAATAAATAAATTATTCAACTGAAATTAAGAAGATACTACAACTGGTAATAAAAATGTAACTTATAAAACAAAATACAGTATAAATTGTCACCATCAACAGCAAATTGTTATAGCCCCCACATAAACATGATAATGAGTGTGAGGTTGCTTGTAACCTGCAAACACTCCAAATCAACCAAAAAATCAACAATTATATAGAGCCACCGAGTGTTAGCAATTAGCATAGACAAGTTATATAACCCTGAGCCTATATTCCTAGCACCTATTGTCAAGAAACAAAGTAGAGAAGGATATTAAGATACAAAATTATTGTTCACCACCACTGTAAGTCCAATATAACACATGACATGATTACACATTCCAAATCAAGGTTTTAAATCGCCGGCTAAGACATTTAGCTTTCTCCGTCTCAAAACAGGCTATAGCCGGCTATATCGGGCTATAGCGGCAGCTAAGAGCTAACTTGTACATGAAAAAACTTAGCTAAATCTTTCTCAAACAGCTATAGCCGGAGATTTAAAACTTTGTTCCAAATTTATCAAATGAATGGTTTGCTAAATTGCAAATGTTTGAATGAAGAAGTGATGACTGAAATCTGAAGATGGGTTTTTCTCTTGCCATCCAATCTCCTTCCACTGGTCTGATACTAATCCTATGCCAAAGGGCCTTAAGTGCTAGACTCCAACATGTTTACCTGGTATCTACGAATATAATATAGATTTCTAATACTTCACTTTAAAGCATCAAGAACCAGGGCTGGATTAGCATGAGTAGAGCAGTGATGGTAACACATGCATGGGACCGTATCTTCTTACAATAGCTTTGCTATTATTGGTTCCCATCCGTCGACTATATATGAGCATGACAATTGTTGTGTAAGAGTGACAAAGTTTTGTATTTACCCAAGCCATATAACTCATGAAGTTTTCATTACCTTAGCCTGCATATTAGTAACCCTTAAGTTGACATAGTTTAAGTTGGCCCTTGTAAAAAATTGTTCTGTGAATTATCCTTACAAACATAAGCCAACAAAAAATGCCATTGTAAAAAATTGTTCTGTGAATTATCCTTACAAACATAAGCCAACCAAAATATCATTGTAAAAATTGTTCTATGAATTAATTATCCTTACAAACATAAGCCCTTGTAAAAAATTGTTCTACAATTGTTAAGAGCAAATTGAAGGCAATATTTTGTTACCCCCTATATAGAAAATCAAAATTATTGCCAAAATTCCATTCCAAAAATTGTGCTTAATTAGTAGGGACTCCCTATCCTTTTCAACCCTAAAACCTACTGAAATCAATGCATAAACAAACAATTTGCAATCAGTGAAAGACATCAACCTATTACACTTCAAAATTTGCAATCAGTGAAATAAATAGAACCTTGAGGTGCAAAGACCTTAATTTCATTCTTAGTAATCGCATCAGCACAAGAACTATAAACAAGCATAACCCGATCGACGTCACAAGAAAAATCTACTAAATCTAAAGAGAAAACACCAAGGTCTCTTATCACGGTTGTCATCACAATAAAACGCTCTAGTAGAGAATCAGATTAATTAATTGCAAATTCGGTATCCTGAACGATGACTTAGATCCGCCAGAGGTCGTCGGCCTGTTCGTCGTGGTAGTGCTGAACATCCCTGTGTATAATCATATGGCATCAGTAGCTTTGTTTTGGCCAAAACTCTTGTACTCCTGTGCAAAAGGCCCTTTGACAACGCTACACACAATTAGCTATGAGAGAACACTGGTTCAGAAGCATAACTGGACATTGCTATATATATTTTTTCTAGATCATATTTTACCAATCAAAGAAATGAACAATTTGTTATTAGTATTTTTTTTCAAACATAAACCTAGTAATCTATAGATAGGCGGGTATGGATTGGCTTACTGAATAAGGCATTGGAAACTCACGCAAAAAATCAAACCAGCAGTTGTGTAAATTAGAGGGGAACACTCGATCTTGTCATGTGCCGCAGGGGTATATACAAGGTCAGCAATTACAAAAAAAAAAAAAAATCTTTGTTTTAATATTTTTAGGGGGTGCAAAGGAAACTCACACAAAAAATCAAACCAGCAATTGTGTAAATCAGAGGGGAATGCTCTATCTTGTCATGTGCCGCATGGGTATATACAAGGTGAGCAATTACACAAATTCTTTGTTTTAACATTTTTAGGGGGGGGGGACATTTGCACCCCTAAATCTCAATGTGCCTTGCCCCTACAAACCGCCAGTGGCCATCGATGGTGCATAATTTCCATGGAGTTACAATCAATTTCATCTTCAAACCTAGCTACCCAATTTAATAATATAGATAAAGATAAATATTATCAAACATACTATTTTGGAATTCCCAACTAAAAAGTAGTACATTAATTAGTACGTCAATTTGCAACGATATATGCACTAAGTTATATTTTCTAAAAATTATATTGCACTATGATGATTTTGAAGCTCCAGTAAAGAATAGAAAATTGGATGTTGTTTTATGCATGCACCGCCGGCCCTAGTTTAAGGAGGGGATCTATGAAATCTCATCATTCACACAACCATACGCCATCTTATTATATTCTTATATTTTGCATCAGCAAAAGATTGCTGAGGTTCTAGTATATCGTAAGATACTGACCATCCTACTTGTGAATTACCTAGATCAACGAATTGGTCAATACTCAGCAGGACAGCAGGATTCAGGTAGTACCTCTTGACATGCTTGTCCAACGGACTGGCCGCGTTTGCACCTGCAGCAATTGGGAGTTTGGGGCACAGCAAATCAGCCACAGACACACGTGTACATCACGAGGTGGGGCCGGTGAGGCGAGGTCGATCGAGGAGAAGATGGTCCGAGGCGGAGATCGCCTCCCCCACGAGTTCGCCGGTGGGCGCAAGAAGCGAAGGCAGGCTGCAGCGACTTGCATCGGACTTTACCGAGGGAAAGAGGATCTACCAAGGATATACGGAAGGAAGAAAAAGAAAGCAGCGCGATGGGTATAGGAGGGAGAAAAAGAAAAGGGACCCAGCGGAGAGCAGATGGGTACGGCGGGAGGGTATCGATCAACTACGGTGACCAAAAAATCCCAAGCAAGATGTCTGCATGAGAGAAACACGCGTAAACGTTTACATGTTTATAAGCCGGATCCACTTGTCAGATTACTGTGGGTGATTTAGATGCGTTAGATTAGATCTTATTTTGTATCTAATGGATAAAAATTAAAGTGGGTAGGAGAAATTAGGGTGAGAGTCTATTTTCAATTCCTTCGCTCTTTTATAGTAATAGATAGATAGATAGATAGATATAGAGGTAGCTCTCAGCTGGGCTGGGTGCTCAGTAGTTATTAGGCTAGTTGCTACAATTGTTGGCCCAACATGTATATGGATGTTACATTTTTGGCCTATGCATATTGTTGTCGGTCCAGCCCAGAGGAGGCTCACAGGATGGACAAAAGAAAACGGAATCCACATCCATGCATCGGAATCACATACACCCGCCACATCCCATAGAGACGTACACATACTTATACCACTAATAAAAAAAAAAGACACACACATCATACACGCGTGTACGTACAGCAAGTCCTAGCTATGTACGTATACATATGTATATGTATACGCCTCATCAGCTCGATCAGTGTATAACTGGATAGAGATGATGTTCTCTCATCCGGACTGATGGCGCAGTGGCGATGCCTCCATTGCAAACAAGTCCTTGAGCTGCTTCTCGTCGCCGCCGCAGCCCGCGTTCTGCGGCGCCGGCGGCAGTGGCGGCGGCTGTTGCTTCTCCTCGTCGTCGCCATGGTCGTCGTTGTCGTTGCTGGTGGTGGCCAGAGTTTTCGTCGGTGCCTGCTCCTGCTCCTGACTCTGCTTATTCTGGTGGAGGTGGTCCTTGCTCTTGCCCCAGAGGACGCTGTAGAGTCCCCCAACGAGGAGGCCGCTGCCGAGGAGGCTTCCCAGGCGCACGATCTCGCCGAGGAAGAAGGAGGAGCAGAAGATGGTGAGCAGGAGGCCCAGCGGGTTGGACATGGCCAGGAACACGGGCCCTCGCTTCTCGATGCACCACGCCTGCAGGTAGAACGACACGCCCGTCACCACCAGGCCCTGCAACGCATTGTTCAAATTCAGCAAGGTTCATCTGCTTGATGATGATGAGAATATATCTGAATCTGAGTGATCCTCACGCACGGAGTAGGCGACGGCGAGGAGGCCGACGTCGAGCTGGAGCTTCCAGGCGGCGGGGTCGCGCTCGACGGCGACGGCGAGGAGGAAGGACTGGGCGGTGCTGAGGCCGCACTGCAGCAGCGTGGACAGCAGCTTGTTGGGGTACTCCTTGAGCAGCGACGCCTGCAGCACGATCCAGAGGGACCACGTCGTGTTCGACAGCAGCATCAGGAACGTGCCCTTGATCCATGTCCCCTTGCCGCCATCAGGAACGGCATGAGGATGCTGGTGCGCGGCGAAGGCGCGGTGGTGGTTCACCGGGCTCATGGAGGGACCCGTGTACAGGGCGATGGTCAGGACCCCGGCCAGGCACAGCGCCACGCCCGCTGCCTTCGCCATGCCTGACGGGCTTCTCAGCCGAACCACTTCCAGCCTGCATAATAACATAGTATATATATAAGTAGTGTTCAGGTTTGCTAATGATTGCTTCTTTTTCTGCTTTATAAATATAATACAATACTATAGTAGTGCTGATATGAAAGCTAGCTAGCTAACTTAATTGAAGGCTAAACTTAACTGAAGTGCGTGCTAAAAGAGTGCAGACAGCAGGTACCAGGTAGGTTTACTGAATTAATTTGGTAAATAACCCTTGCCGGGGGCTTACCTTAACAAGACTGCCAGAAAGAAGGTGACCACAGGGACAGAGTTGCTTGTTGCCGATGCCACCGTTGCAGAGGTGTACTTGAGGCTTATGTTGTACAGATTCATGCTCAATGTGTTGCTGCAAATTAAATTCATCAGAGATATACGGTGTTAATCATCAGTAGTTATATTCAGTACAGGAAGCTATAGCTGCTAGTGCCACTGATGATAGAGTGGATCAAGTGTTAGTTACATACCCAAGCAATGCATAGAAGAACAACTTCAGAAACAACCTGAATGACATGGGTGGTGCATTCCTCCTGCCATCGAATCAATCACAGATATATCGATCAATTATTTCACGGACCGTATGTATTATTAGAGGCAAAAACTGAACGAAGAAAACTAATTTCCAGTTTTAATTATACAGACTGCTATTCTGCTTATAGCCTTATTAGATAAGTTCAGTTACCTTTCAAGAACAATGGCTAGGGGCAACAAAAGAGCAGTGGCCGCCGCCTGGCGGTAAAAGATGAAAACGTAGGTGCTCATGCCATGGTTGAATGCCGCCTTGGAGACGACATACATGCCGGTGTAGATGAGCTGTATGATGATGGCAACCCCATAGGCTTTCTTGCTGGTGGTATCCATGGCAAGGCCTCTCCTACACTTCTAGAGAGAATGAGAGATGTGTTTATCTCTATCTAGCTAGCTAGCTAGCTGCTACCCTGCTTCTTCGGACGATTGGTCATATATGTCATCAGTTGTTGTGATGAAGAAGCAAAGGAGACGAGGGGACACCCTTATATAAAGACGAAGATGCTGCATGATCTGCTCCTCTGGTTGGATGTTCCAAAGTAGCTAGAGTAGTGTGTGTAGCTTTTTCCTGCTGGCCTCCTCTGAATCACAATTTTTTAGTGTTTGGGAAAGAGTCATCCTCCTCAGCTCCTGTCTTCGGAAAGATTGATGTGGCTGCCTTATTAGCCCTTTGGTTATATCTGCACTGCAGACATATGAATAAATGCCCGGTGAAAGGAACTAGCGCGCAGCAAGTGCATGCTAGATTGATTTTTGTAGATCCCCTGCTGCATTCTGCTGCCAACATAGTGATATGCATGCATGTCATGACCGGTTATTAGCTCGTGGATTTGTTAGTGCAAGAGTGTTGATTAATGCGCTTTGCAGTTGCCCATTATTACACTTTCTTTACCTTTCGAGAAGCCATTCTACTTTCTTCCGGATCTAGTACTATCCGATACAGATTTTCTTTTTACATAATGGAGGAGAAAACCGGCTTCAGACTTCACAGCAGAGGCATTAATCCACAACTACTACAAAGTTTAACTAACTCCACACACTAAGTTCAACAATAATAGCCAATGCAAAAAAAAGGCCATTCACGGGAGACAAAGAACTCCATATATATCGGCCTTGACTCAATAGCTGACAAGAGTGAACTAGGTGGTCAGCTAAACCTGTAACGGAGCCCAAAACCTGTAACGGTCCCCTAAATAACAAAAAAGTTTTTGATTGACAATGGTTAAACACATAATCGCTTCTTGTGAGCCAAATAACCTTGCAAACAACCGCAACAAATGTCAGTAATAGAATATTTTGTTTCTGTCCTCTCAACTTTGACCGAGTGTATCAAATATGTGTTTAACAATGGTCGGTGTGGGGGAACCTGGATATATATATTAGCCTGTACTATTCGCTAATTAGCTCATTGATCATGTTTGAATGAATAACATATTTTATATTTCCCGATATATAGTTTGAATTTGAACCAGCAAAAAGCTATTCGATTGGTCCTGCATAAGTCCAGGCCAGTTCTATATTCCAGCAAAAGGCTATTCAATGGGCCTGCATAAGTCCACGCCAGTTCTATATTATTTGCTAACTAGTGCCTCACTGATCATGCGAATGACGACGACATTGGTACCTCATCTGCATAAAAGATACATCACAATGATATAATATAGCAGCACAAGAATCCAAAGAATCCTACAAGGGCCCCTTTGCTGAGAAGATATTCTTTCTCTAGCTGATTCATGATCATGATATCCTTTTTTATGTGTGTATGAGGATGATCCATGATATCTTGTTTCTGCCAGGAGATCAAGAACTTTATATTTATATATATGTAAATCATGACCAGGCAAATAGTTCCTCTAGGCATTATGCTTCTTTGAATAATCATGACAAATTGACAATGACAATAAAGATTCCACGTATAGTAGTAGATCTTTGTTTACATATATGTGTAAATCATGACCAGAACTTTGTTTGAAAATGTACATTATGCTTAAGAATTTGTTCCATGAGAAAAGCACGATCTATCTGAGACAACAATATATAAATAGGCTGCAGGGCTAGGCGACAGAGCGCACCAAACATGAACTAATGCATTCTATCTTTTCATTGCTAGGCAGTAGGCACGCATTCAGACTATTACCCCTGTTGGATTCCATGACACGCATTCGATCCATCGTTTCAGTCCTTCAATTCTCTTTCTTTTATCATCTCCGGCCATGAAGATCTTTATTCGGCCCATGCATATCTTCAGAAATGACATGACTTGTGAATTGGATTCCCTGTCTTTTTTTTTTTTTTTTTTTTGTTGTTGTGATGGTTTTAATTGACAGTTAGCTAGTAATAATGCATGAAAACACCCTCCTTGGATATGTAATAAGTTTTGTAGCTCCAACTAAAATTCTCTCGGACATAATAAACAAGGAAGAAAATAATTTATACAAAAGGAGGATGTTTTCTTTTTCTAAATCTAAAATTTACAGTACCAGCATAAAAGAGGACGAGAAAAAATTAAGGGCTCCTTTGAATTCACCATTCCACTTGAGGATTGGAAAGTATTGGAGAAAAAATTTAGTTCAAATACTCCTTAATTCCCTCCAATCCCGAGGTGGAATGGATGAATCCAAATTAACCCTAAGTGCTTGATGAGCGAGACCCAAGAACCTTGCCTAGCGCAGGGTGAATCTTTAATAAATATGCAGGGTCAATCTTTAATAAATGTTTGGTGTAAACTTTATATTTGAATCGTTAGTCGTTGATTAATTATATATGGGAGTGAAACTATCACACTAATCTGCTATCCCTGATCATCTTTCAATTCAATCCGACATTTTAATGCCACTTTTTCTGTTCGAAGGGGAATGTGGGGGAGTTTGAAGGCTGCAAGCAGCTTCGCTTTTCATTTTCTCTTTAACATTCTCTTTTCTTTTCTCTTCTTCTTTTTGAGGGCCCTAAAATTAAAAGCCTGCCAACTAAAAGGTGCTTTGCTGCTTTATATTATTTGCATGATTATTATATTGGGTGGCAACTCTAGATTTAATTTTGAAATGGCCATATTTTATTTTCTGAAATACGTGGGAGGACTACATATTTCATCTCATGGCTACGAGAACAGGTTCTCACAACGTCTCATGGAGGTTACATACAAACGACCTGTAGATGAAAAAGAGTATTTATACGAAGTGCTAGATTATGTGCTGTTGTAATAGTAATAGATGGTGTTAACTTTTTTTTTTAAAAAAAAGCGTGGCCATTCTGGAGGCCACCGTGGGGAGCCGGATTCGAACGAAACCGGACTGGCAGCTCCACCCTTAGAGATTTTGCCAACTGCTCTACGCATTCTTCCCAATTCTCTCTTGTATTATTATTTTTTTGTTATAAAATTAAATATAGTCTTAAAAACCAAAGTAATTAAGGTTTGAACTTTTCTCTTAAATAATGTGGTAATGGTTAGGTTCGTCCTCGACTTGATGGGTATAATCACATTTCTCTAGGTTTATTTAAAGGAGAAATCAAGCTATCTTGCAAGTGATATGTCTCTATTAACAGCAAGGTGACTCTAGTGTCTCGTCAATTTTGAGATCTATCATCATAGCTTTAGTACTTATAGGTGTGTTTACATGTATGCATTTTGTGTGTGCATATTTATGAGCATCTATGTCTATATATTTTTTTCATAAAACTTTTATCACTCAAATCATGCCATGTTGTCACCACATGTTACTATTGGTAATTGTGTCATGAAACTCCCCGCCAAAACTGTCAAAGTTGCTGATGTTTCAAAGGAGTTACATTCTCATTTAACTTTCTCTATCTCTCTTCATATTTAACATGTGAACTCAGCAAATTTGCTGATGTTTCACATCATTAAATGAGAATGTAACTCCTTCGAAATTTCTATTGAGTGGCCCAATAATCACTAAGAAACATGTGGACAATACTTGGTCAATTAAAATGCTTTGATTAAAGCGTCTTTCTAGGCTATTATTCAAGCCTGGCCCTTTTTTAACTTATCTTATCTGATGGTGCACCTTTTCTATTAGAGATCATAAAACCTTTGTTATAAGTCGTGGTGGCTTGATGACAAGATGGTGTAGCTTTCTATCATACATTATCATACATCATAATCATTAGTTTAGTATCATCATCTTCCTAGAGGTCACCCACTAGATCGAAGTCATTTTGGAGGGAAGGTTCCCCGCTTTGTGACATAAATAGCCCACATCAGTTGAAACTAGATCAAACTTCTGCAAAATCACAATATAATGACTAGTAAATCAAACAACCTAATTAATATGGAGAATGTGCAACCTGTTTAGCAGCACTTTGGATCCATAAACTCAAAGTGAATAACACTACTGGAAACTTGAAATTCCCTTATGGTGCACTACCGTCAGGGAAAATAAAAATATCGGCATGAAAATGTGCGTATGGTCATAAAAAATAAAAATGTCGCCATAAAATTTCTTACGGTGCACTTACCATCGTGGAAAATAAAAAAAATACCGTCGGGGCTAACTCGATAGGGTAATTCCAGTTTTGCCTGACGTTTGTTAGAAATTTCAAGTTTCCAGTAGTGTAATCAGATCCATGTATGAAAAAAGTACATAGTGCAAGAAAGTAAAATGAAGTTTAATATATAATAAAGCAAAGGAAAATGCTACCCCTGGTGACGGAGATGCATCCAAAGTTTGTGAAGTACAGCAATTGGCCGGAGAACCCATGTGTTGTACAATAATAATACACTACTATTGCAGCCCAGTACCGTTATTGAGTGGTCACACAACTTTAGTGAAAGTGTCGTGGTATGTGTACCCATGGATCACCATCGATCTATCTCGACGTACGTACGCTGGCTTTATATAAAAGATAGATATGATGTGCATGTGCACACACACACAATGCAATAATCTCTCCTTGATCTCTACTATACTATGCACGTCTCGCTCGTGCAAACTGTTGTGGCCGGCGATTCTATTGATGTGGATGTTTTCAATTCATTCATTCTTTTTTTTTTAAAAGAAAACTTTTGGCAAGCTTTATCGATTCACAAGAATGGATACATCGTTTACAAGCAGCACTGCAAGATAGAAGATACAGACCTGAGAGCTCTTCTTTGGTAAAAAAAAAAAAAAGTTTGCCTAGCTTATTATCATAGGTAACTGTGAATTACATACTCTATTACAATGACTAGTGGAAATCATCGCAAATTCCTTCCAATATTGGACGTATTAATTCATCATAGATTGCTGCTGCAGTGGTGGGAGAGAGAGAATCCTCCACACCCTGCATTGTGTGTTGAACCTCCATGCAGTATGTATATGATGGAGCCTCAAAACCTGATTGCAGCCAAAATTGTTATGCCAATAGAAGGCCCGTGTCCACACAATATGTGGTACGAAGCTCTGCGTGATGCATCCAATTCATTCATTCAGTTGCACCGTACCTGTCGTCCAACTAATATGTGTAAAGTAGTAAAGACTCTACATATATATGTAACGTGTAGTATGCGGCATGTGCGCCGGAAATATAGTACTCGTGTCGTGTGTATGTATGCGGCATTCATACAGACACGCAGGCATGAATGTCCACGTTTCGAAAAGAGAAAAAAGTGGTATGTACTTTTGTTCTTTGGTTGTTGATACCGCACGTTTTAAGTACATCTATATGCATCCAGCATGTACAATAATATCCTATCCCCTTCAAAAAAAAGGGGGGGGGGTGGGTTGGGAGATGGTTGTTGGCCTTGATGACTAGTTGATCAAGTGCATACACTTTATTTATTTTAACTCAACAAATAAGTATCTAAAATACCACTACAACATCTAGCTAGTAGGAGAGGTTATATATATGTCCAACTGTCCAAGAAATTAAATACATATTATTAACCTCAGGGGAGGATCTAGGGGGTTCATCGGGGTCCGCCGACTCCGACGAAATTTATAAGTTCTTTAGTAAATTACTACCAAAGCTTAGAAAAAATTGTATCCCATAATGAAGTTGACTCCGATGACCCTAACGAGATTTTAGTCTAGATTCACCACTGTTAATCAGATAGTATAAAGTGCCACCAGTGGTATATCGATCTCTAGATTTAAGTAGCGTTGGTGATGCATGGAGTACAAAGCCATGTCGTTTTCCTAGCCTATCTCCTTGCTACTTATACTTGGGTAATATTTGCTGGTAAAAAAAAAGCTCTGGCTGATCCAAACAACCTAGCTTAACCATGCACACCCAACTTATAAAAACATATTAGCTAGTGGCTCCATCCAGCTATTGCAGCTTATTAAAAGTTTAGTTGATCCAGATATAGCCATGCAAATGAGGGCTAGGAAGGGTACGGTAAGCCCACCAGTATATAGCATCTAGAGCATTGATGCAACATAGAAGAAACTAATCATATTTAGACCGTCTTTGTTTCTTAAGGGGGTAAACTAATGTTTAGTCACTGGACTAAACTTTAGTTCCATCATGTTTGGTTTCAGAGACTAAAAAGGACTAAAGACGTATTAAAGAGTGACAAGGGCTGTCACGACTTAGGCTTTTATTTTCTCTAGTCACCTTTTTTTTAATCTTCAAACACTACGTATCCTTGTTGCGTCGCTCCCAATATTTTTGGCACCCGCATCAGTACTATCATCAGTGTGGAGCAGTGCTCATACTCTCTCTCTCTAGGTGTGGAGCAGTTGCCCCTCGCCGTCCAACAAACACGGAGGAAGTAGCCATATGTGAGAGATCGGCTTGTTTTAAGACTTGTTTGACTGTACTTTAACCCAACCCAATAATACACATATACTAGTTTGAAATAGATTCAAGGCTTGTTTTGTTCCATACATAGTCTTCACCATCCACCGTAATTAGATTTGGACATAAATTAGTTAATTTTTCACCTTAGTACATCTCAATACATTTGAATTGAGGTGGACCAGATGAGTGTGACCAAATAAACAATTTTTTTCAACTAGGGTTACCTATTTTCATTCAAAGACCAAACGAAAATACAACAAGTTTAAAATTCAGACAGGACAACAACGGAAAAGAGCACCAAATAAACATTTGTAGTTCGAAAGCAAATTACTTATTTTTTCACCTTAGTCCATCCATCTCAATACATTTGAATTGAGGTGGACCAGAGATGAGTGTGGCCAAACAGCGAAACAGAATCTTCAAGGATCAATTCTTATGATCGGCCATGAGTTGCATCAGATAGAGAGTGATGATGGCGGTAGGTGACGGCGATGCACGGCGGCCATCAGTGCATGGCACTGCATGAGAACAGTAGTGAGCAGGCAGGGGATCGATCGGACAGTAGGACTAAGATATGATGGATCATCGGAGAGGTCGTACAAAGGGCGCGGCACACGTGTCCAAAAAAGGATGCTTGATGACACATAAATTAAGCTAGCTGATGGAGCTCAAAAAAGATTATTACTGTTGCGTATGTACATCTATCTACAAAAGCCTTTAAACGTGGTGATTGCCACTGTTGATGAACAATTTCCCTCCGGTTCTCGGACTCAGAATCCTGTTAATCTACAAAGAACCAGCCCCGGCCGTCCGGTCCTAACTGCACCATAATAGCGGCACACGTGTGCATATGTGGCTTTGTAATGCGCTATATATAATGCTCTTCGTACTCCCTCAATATTAAAAAAAAAATTTGTTTTGGAAAAGATTTTGGAGTCAGACATTAAGAATATAAAATCATGAATAATTTTTAAGTTGTTAAGTTCATAACTTTTTGATAAATATTTTTATAGAAATAAGAGTCAAAGTTATGTTTGGAGACCATCATTCAAGAAGAAATATGATGTATTAGGATGTATTTTTGCCACATCATATATAGGTGAATAAATACAATGTAGTGAGCCACATTCATGCACAAGCACGGAATTATTATTCTTTTTTTAAGAAGGGGGAACTTCCCCATTCTCACTCCTTTTGAGCCGAAGCATGCGGGCACAGGGTTTTAATTTGAACTTGATTAGCCGAACAAGCACATAGATTGCCTATCAAGACGTCCTCAATGGCGTGAAACAAATCCCTAGCAACTTAATTAACTCCAGAAAGTAGAAACAATAAAAAAAGGGACATTGAAGGGCAAATTTGGAAAGCGTGCGAGCCTGACTCTTATTCACGGTTGGGGACACGCCCTTATTGCAGGTTGCTCTCAAAAGAGCGAGATTGCTTACCAGTTGTGGTTGCTCTAAGAAAGAAAGATATAGCTTACTGGTAAGGTTGTAATAATGCATCCATGCATATTGGCAAATCAACAGAGTAGATCTAGTGTGTGATAGGTGCGATAGATGGACACATGAACAACAGGAGCTAGCTAGATATATACTTCCCCATTCTAAATTATAAGTCGCTTTGATTTTTTTGTCCATCTATTTTGCTACATATCTAAACACATTATTATATCTAGATACAACTTATAATTTAGAACGGAGAGAGTACCATACTTCATCATTTCCAAATTATAGCTTGCTTTGCCTTTGGTTCAAAGTAGTGCGTGAAACTTCTCTAATATTAATCAAAGTTCTAGCAAAAGAACGTATTAACATGTGCAAGATAAAATAAAACACACTGCTAGCAAAACATATTGCATTGAGAAATTAATTAATAATGGAACTAATTTGATTCCTATATATATAGTCTAGGCTAGAAGAGATGATTCATTATCAGGAGGTATAAAAATCACCTCATCTCATTGGGGTTTGGAGCTGCTCTCAATCTCTACCAAAACGGTCTCCATCTCATGGAGCATGGGCCTAGCCCCTCCTGCGCTCATGGGCCTAGCCCAAAGAGGGATCTCAATCTCGGCCCATGAAGGAATAATAATTTTTTATTATATTTTTGTTCCTGGGGCAATGGCAATTCCAGTCCACAGAAACAAGAAACGGGGGAGGCACGCACGCACGCAGATCCAAGCCAAGCCAAGAAGCTGCGTCGTGGCCTGACCCTGATCCCGTCCGGCCATCCTCTCCGGCGAGAGCAAGAAGAGATCCCGCGCCGTCGTCTCCTCCACCTCCATCACCAACCATGGCGGGCTCCACCTTCAGCGGCGACGAGACGGCGCCCTTCTTCGGCTTCCTCGGCGCCGCCGCCGCGCTCGTCTTCTCCTGTAAGGAGCACCCACCCATCAGATCTCCCTCCCTTCCCCCCTCTCTCCCTCTTTGCCCCGGCGGATCCGTCCATCCATTCCTCACTCGTCCCCTCACTCTGATTGATTCGATGATGCCTAGGCATGGGCGCCGCCTACGGGACGGCCAAGAGCGGCGTCGGCGTGGCGTCCATGGGCGTCATGCGCCCCGAGCTCGTCATGAAGTCCATCGTCCCCGTCGTCATGGCCGGAGTGCTCGGCATCTACGGCCTCATCATCGCCGTCATCATCTCCACCGGGATCAACCCCAAGGCCAAGCCCTACTTCCTCTTCGACGGCTACGCGCACCTCTCCTCCGGACTCGCCTGCGGCCTCGCGGGTCTCGCCGCCGGCATGGCCATCGGCATCGTCGGAGACGCCGGAGTCAGGTACTGGACTGCTAACTAACTCCGATGCAGTTGCCACACTTTGTACATGCCCTATCTGATTTCAATCACATTTTAACTGGCATCGTCTCATCATGCTAATTGATTCCCAGTTAAAATAAAAAAACTGTCACCAAGCTTAGATCAAGCAATTAGCAATGCAGGATGGGTGATTTGATTAGCCTGGCCTACCTACCATGATAGTTTCAAGGCTAGTTGATTGATGGAAATGAGTAGATTTTCTGTCTTGTACTCATGTTAATTGACTGATGAAAATGACTAGATTTTCTATCTTGTGTTGCTTGATTGATGAAAATGAGTAGACTTTCTTTCTTGCGTTAGACAATGATGATTACAAACTAGATGAGTTAGTGTTTCTTATATGTTGGTTTAGTTATGCTTGTCATTTTAACACCTTACCTGTTGCTATGCTGTTGTTTGTGCCTGCAATATCTATGGCCCCATGGCTTTACAGCCTCTGTACTTTAATGAGACAAAGATTCATATTATGTTGCTACTCTCTCTGAATTGCGCATACTTCAACCTCAGTAATTATGTATATCAAAGTTGTCCGTCTTGACCCCAGAAAAACTGTAATCAAGAGAACAGCTTCTTCATGAGGCTGGGTGTCCATTTAACATGCAAAGTAGAGTCTGTATAGTAGTGGCTCATCCACTGAGACCTTGCAAACCTTCATGTGGTTGATTGATGCTTATAAATCACAGATGAGTTATTTTCATTTTAACTATGTCTATGATTCTCAGGTTCAAACTTTTTTTTTTTGGCATGACTTGATACTATGTCTTTCTGGAAGGCATATCTATAGTCCTGTGCTGCAGCCCCTGAATCTCAAAGAACCAAATATTTGCACCCTGTTGCTGCTTCCACTGAATTCAGCATGCTTCAGTAGTTGCATATAGCATGGTTACCAGTTTTTAGCTCCTTTGCATCTCTAAAACATGCAAATTAGATAGTGAGCTAGCTGTGCATTAATTGATAACTTGCAACCTGCTTTTAGCTCTGGTTTTGAATTTCACAATTCACACTCCTTCACTCCAGCCATGTTAATTTCATTTGACAATCTGTTACAAGGAATGGACTTTTAGATATTGATCTGTTACATTGTTCCATGTGAGCTAGGCATGTTCCTTGTACTTTGGGAATGGGGAGGGAGGAAATTGTTGAAGGGTTGTGGCCTAGCTCTCAGTTGTGAAATCCCTAACAGTTCAGTTCCGTATGCTAATACCATCACTAGCAATTTGCCTCGATTTTTCTCAACTGATCTGCTTTAATGAGTTCCATCAATGAAGGGCATGCAAACACTTCTATTCGTTTCTGTTGCTCAGTTATACTAAGTTAATTCAGGTTGAGTACAGGTAATATGCCATTGTATCAGTACAGATAATATGCCATTGTATCCAGCAGTTTCTGTTATTTGTTGCTTGTATGCACTAATTTTATTATCAGGGAATACATTTTGTTATGCCTCTATATTTTCTACATATTCACTCTTGTTTGCAGTAAGTTGGCACTCTTGCCTTATTTCTAGTTGGCCTTTAGCATATTTGTAAATGAATGTCAGGAAAATTAATTTAATTGGTTTCTTTTGATACCTTAGCTTTTTGGTACTTCTTGAGCTCTCTTGTTCTAAGTTTATTCAAACTGAGCATAAATAGTATGCCCTTATAGACAGCAATTTATTTTTTCTACATCTTAAACCTTATATCCATCAAGTTGTCAACTTGTCATTCTTATCTTTTTCTGATTTATCTCCTCTCCAGGGCGAATGCACAGCAGCCAAAGTTGTTTGTGGGCATGATTCTGATTCTTATCTTCGCAGAAGCTCTTGCTCTGTATGGTCTCATCGTCGGTATCATCCTCTCATCCCGTGCTGGTCAATCTCGCGCGGATTAGAAGACTTGATATATATGGCACACGAGTCATCTGCCATTGTATTCGAAGTGTTCCTTTCTCAGTGAACATTGTGAGGGATCGTGTTGAGCCTGTTCCACAGTTTCACCTTTGTAATATTATTATATTACTATTCTGCAAAGACAAATCTAGCTAGCGCTTGTAGTTGTGCTGTTGTATTTATTTGAAATAAGGCAGCAAGCCGCGGATGTGATGAATAATAAGCAAGCTGGACTAGTTGTTTTTATTTTTTTAATGTGGTTTGATTATGTTATGCCTACTGTTTGCAGGGGTTTTTTTTTTCACAGGTTTTTGGTGACGCCATATTGCTATTGCTGACTGCAGTGATGAGAATTGCTATTGATTTTAGGGTAGTAGTTTCTTGTTACATTCATAAAATCATGTTTACCTGACTGATATACACCCATTTTTTTTTTTTAAAAAAAGTAGTGGAAGATTAAGTATAAATTGTGTGACGATGTATATTTGTGCACATATCATTTAGCTCTAAGGTTAGAGAAAATCATTTTATAGCACTTCTCTTATTGACAAAGTTATTCTAAGCTCGTTAGGAATTTGGCTTCTTGAAGCAACATTTTTTGAGATGAATCGATTTCACTTCTAGTTCTGATTTTGGGATTGTTCCGTTTGTCTCTAGAAACATGTTTTATTTGGTACGGTATCTCTTGTTGATAGTAATACATTTTTTTTTGTAACCAAGTGTAACATGCACGATAAAAAAAGCGTAGCTTTCAAAAAAAATGTGTAGAAAAATTGTAATTCTGGGCTCCATGTCTTGAAAAACTGTAGAAACATCAACAACTATTGCATCATTTGTTTCAGAAGCATATAGAAGTAGAATTTTATGTGTAGATTTGTATTCGAAATAATTGCAAAATATCATCCATATATCTTATATTTGAAAAAAAAAAATGCTAAGATGAATGAATTGCTTTGAGATTCGCACAACAACACTAGTGGGGGCCGTGTCTCGTGACGGAGGGAAGAAAGCAAAGAAGAGGGCATTCTCCGGCCGCCGTTAAACCCGCGATGCCACCAGCAAAGGTGAGGACTGTGGAGCTCCGACCGACCAGCCCGAACCGACCGAGAGCCCCAGCCGCCGCAGCCGGCGAGATAGATACGAAACCCTAGCGAGGAAGCCCTGCACGCCACAGGCAAGAAGCGAGGGGAGGGGAGGCCATGGAGTACCCGGCGGCGGCCACCGGATCGGGGGGCCACAAGTACTACTACCCGCCGCAGCACCAGCACTCGCAGCCGCAGGCGCTTCGCCGCCCGCCGCGCCCCGCCGCTCGCTGGGTCAAACAGTGGTGCGTTCTTGGCTCCTCTCCCTCTCCCTCTCTCTGGCTCTCTTCATGAGAAGAAGAGAATTTCCGCTTCTTCTGACTGGAATTTACCTGAGCTAATCCATTGCGCGATGCATTGTTCTTGGTTTCCCAGGATCCCGCAGGATCTCGCGTCATCCGGCGGCAAATGTTCGCTCTTCAAGTGGGTCAGAGGTACTAAATGTCTGTTCCTGCTAAATATCCCCCTTTTCTTCATTCCCTTGTTTCCCACCTCTCACCGAGGTTGTGAGATACATAATAAGGTAGTTGAATCTGTCACAAGAGGCTAGGTCTACACGTCCACCGGTGACGCTGATGCTTTATTCGTCTAGAACAGCAACTAACGGCAGATTTGTGGTAGTCTACAGCTAGCTGGTGATTACAAGTTACTTACAACCCCTTTCCTTACCTGTGTGCAGAGGATGGGTACAGGAACTCCAACGAAAACCCCAGGGTCCTAGATGTCGAAGCCCCCAAGCCTGAACCCACCACAGAGATCCTCTTCCTCTGCAGTTACGAGAACTGCGGCAAGACCTTTGTTGATGTCAGCGCGCTCCGCAAGCATGCTCATGTGCACAACGAGAAGCAGTATATCTGCAACGAGCCCAACTGTGGGAAGGTATCTCCCCCTGGATTGGAACTGGCCTCAGTACCACATACTTTTTGTTTGTTATTGGCTTATTGCAATAAAAATATTTATTTGGGCCTTACTGTACTTATCTGCTATCAAACATAAAACATCTTGAGATGTTCTTGCACAACGAGAAGCAGTTATATCTGCAACGGGCCCAACTGTGGGAAGGTTGCCTGGATTGGAACTAGCATTAGTACCACATACTTTTTGTTTGTTATTGCAATAAAAATATGCACTTGAGCCTTACTGTACTTATCTGCTCTCAAACATAAAACATCTCGAGATGTTTTTTTTTATCTGAATACGAGTACCACTCCCTATTCCTTATACTGAATATTTCTATCACTCAGGATGTACCTGTCCAGTCTTTATCCTGAGTCCCTGAGCAGTCCTGTTATTTATAATTGTAATGTTTTCCTAAGATTTACGTCTTAATTACATTGCAACAAGGGGCAAAGTAAATCATAACTGAATTTGATGCTACCTATCGTACTATGAAGCCCCAAACAAAAACTATACATTTCTTTTCAGCCCTTTTGCCTTGTCTTATCTTTAATACTTATAGACCGATATTATATATGCCAAGGACTTTCAAATTGTCATTGTAGACCCTAACTACTTGCTTGTTCTATCTGGCAGAAATTTGTTGATAGCTCCAAGTTGAAGAGACATTATCTTACTCACACAGGACAAAAGGATTTTGTCTGTCCACATCCAGGCTGTGGTAAGGTAATCACCTCATCCCTCTCTAGCAATGGACTTATAAGGTATCATGGATTTCTAGTGCACTGTGGCTCTTTTGCTTTCAACCATCACCACACCCTTTGTATTTTTTGGAGTTATAGATATCCATGCTTAGCAAAGGTTGTATCGAAATATGGTATTTTAATTCTCTGTAATTCAAGACGTTTCTTTGATGTTTATTGTTCAATCTAATCTGATTTCATTGGGTTCCATCCAGCTCCACTGTATCTGTATGTATGTATACTCAAGTACGCAGTTGCTGTGTTCCCAAACTTGTGGCTAAATTTTGGGCTTTATATAATGAAAAACTTCCAACTTGCTCATCCATGACTCCATGAATGACCTGTGAAATAATTGTTTTCCTTTGAAAAATAGGGCCTTAACTAGCCTCGCCTTGTTTTTTTTTTTTTTCCCCTGGTGCCGGTGGCAAGCCTAGCCCAGCGTTGTTGAAAGGCCATTTGAGGGACAGTAGGGTGGTGGCCTGACCCAAAACATTGTAGTCAACTGGTCTTTGTCAGTTCCTTTCTTTTAATGTGAATGGATATCTTTTTTTAGAGTTGCATTTACATTTTCAAACAAACAAATGTTTTGAATTTCAGGCCTTCTCATTGGATTTTAACTTACGGTCACACCTAAAGACACATGCATTGGAGAATTATCACATATGCCCTTTCCCAGCATGTGGCAAAAGATTTACAAGTGACTTCAAACTAGGAGCACATGTCAAGTCACATGAAAAGGTATGCTGCTATTGTGCTTAAACTTCTGTAATCATCATTCAAGATGCATTTACCCCTTTGGTTGATTGTTTGCTTCAGTATTACCATAGTGTTGGCATGCCAGACTGTATTGTATTATGGCTCTGTGCAGCTGTTCAGTTTGCCCTTGTGTATTGTATGTTGTGTTTATCATATAGTTCTTTGCTGTCAGCCTGTTGACTCTCCTTGTTGATACACAATTCGTTCATATACGCCTGTTTTTTTATATCAGGTGAAGGATATATCATTGCATTGGTATGTTGTATGTAGGCAAAGGCGAAACATAGGACTGTAGAGGCAGATGGATTTTTGTCCCTGACATCCCTTGTCCATGGAGGGATTTTTGACTATTCCGCAGGAATAATTGATTAGCTATATATAGCAATTATACATCAAAACCCTAATTGCAATAGCCACATTACATTGAGTTTGTCAGATAATATGTTATCAATCTGCTGTAGCTTAAGCTGAGTAAACAAAGTTTTAGTGTTACGTAAAATTCAGATATTAATATGAAGTTCACACACACACACTCATGGGCTCATGGCCCTTGTAAAGGTTTTATGATTTTTCAGCAAGTTTAACTGATGAGCTGTATATTAGAGTTACATTTATTAATTAACTAATCTCAATTACAATACATAAATAGTCAGATGGATGTCATATTGATTTACTATATAACTAAGCAAAGTAAATAATAATTCTTTGAAAAGTACCATAATGTAACACACTATGTGTACTTTTCCCTTGTGTAATTTATTCTGTCTATTGGGCCATGTTGCAGAGTGGAACTCCTATTGCAGTGCAACATGCACCAGCACCACCAGCAGAAAAACCGCGTGTCAACCCGAAGCCTTCCGACACCGGCAACCACAAGCTATGCTGATCGCCCATATGTCTGCCCATATGAAGGTTGTGACAAAGCATACATTCACAGTTACAAATTGAACCTTCATCTAAAAACTCAGCACCCTGAACACGGTCAAGAGGAAAATGGTAAGGTTGGTGCTTCTGCTAGTCATCATGCTGCAAATGAACAGACCTACCGATATAACTATGCTGAGGTTTGTGAGATTGCACCAAACCCCAAAAGGAGCAAGCATAAGGTGCACTCATCCAAAGCCTACAATGCCAAGATCTCGAGAGCAATGCCTTCTGACATCAGTGATGTCAGGAACCAGTGGCCAGGCAAAGCTACGTACCAAGATGATAGTGAAGAGACTGAAGAAGATGGGGGCAACAATATTGAAGATGGCTGGAGATATGGCAACAATGATGATGAGGAAACACCAGATGAAGATTGATCTTTATTTAGGTTTGGACATGTAGATAGACGAGGTGGTCTGTTACCCTTTAGTTTCTGCAAACTCTAAATCAATGCCAGAGTCATGGGGAATTCCAGGCTTTAACCTTAGGTAGTAGTTCATTCAGATGGTGCATCGAGCTCAGTTATCTGCTCCTAAATGTTCACTCCCCTATATTCCAGTGACTATTTGCCACATCTATGTGAGATAGTTTGACTATGTTTTCAATGTTACTCACTTCATTGTTCTTATTAGATGAACTAGGTAGTTGAAAAACCAATCCATGCAGACATGCAGCTTAGCCGTAACATGTTTTATATACAACAATATATATACTTATTATTTTTCTGGCAAATCCCTCAGAGAATCAAACAGTTTACCCCTAAATGCAGTTACCTTCGTCCTCATTAACATCAGCATGAGCCAGAGCAGGATAAGAGTATACGAGTGAAAAAGAAGGCCTTTAGTACATATAACCAGCCGCTTGTACGCGTGCTAAATACGTTACTAAAGCCGATAATTTTTTTCCTCGACACGGTGGATTTGTATGTCACATACGCTTGAATCTAATTACATTTACTCTTCGAAATGCCAAACAGGATCTCCAAATTATACAGTGAAAAAATCAAAATCAAAATACATAAATCTTACATTCTTACTGGACATATTTTATTGTAGACAGATGGACTTATACGTCCCAAGGTAGCCTCCAAGGCTCCCAGCAATGGTAACTGCAGGTTCTATCCAATATGTTTAATCCACCACCACACCAGAGATGTTTGCATGATTAATTCACTGAAATGCAATAATATTCAGTGCAACATTATAATTCATAATCAAACAGTTAAGCATTTTAATACATATTTTGTTCCCATGACAACCTAAGCAGTTAGCCACTTTCGAGTTGATGCTACACAAGTATTGGTATTTCTTAACATCATTATAAGAATAGATAAAATCCATCCTTAATAATTATATAATCTAGGTAATGGCGCATGGAAATGCACGTTGTATTTCTACCATGAATGTATCCCTAATAACAACGTTAGATAATGTGTCTACGTAATTCTTTACGATTACAGAAGGGTTCCGCAAGCGCACGGAGTCACCACTGTAGCATTTCACCCGAAAGTATTTAGGGTATTGTTATTTATATTTTCTCAAATGAATGCTCTTGATAAGATTCTTAGTAGTAATATGAACTAGATAACATGATTGCATTATAGACCAAAGATCAATACAGGGGTAAACAATGAATTTCATGACAGTGGACACACATACTTAGCATATCTAAGAAAGATGAAAGAATAAAGAATAATCTAATAATGGAGCTATAATATCTTAATATAGTTATGCAAAGAATAGTTAATGATCATACATATATATGAATATTAATTAGAGTTAGGCAGCGAAATGGATTGGGAGGAGTACTGGTCTGCCAGTAACACCATAGCTAGAAGTGGGGGATTATAAGGGATGGACAGTGCTGTCACCACGTGCTGCCTACCCCTCAATCGTGGACTATGAAATGCATCTACCTATTCCGTATACCCAAACACCATGCTTGCGTATAAAGAAACTACCCAAGTCCTCCAGGACTCCGACCCTATGGCTCGACAAGTAAAAGACTTGGCCACACCGTGAAGCACGATAAACCACCATCTCAACTTAACTCTAATCAGGTTCATAAATAAATAATGAATGATTAAGCATAAAGTCATATATGTTGATATCACAGCATATAAACTATAGACTAGTTCATATGCAATGATTATAACATTTAGACTATAATCTAATTCCGTAGCATAACTATATTGATAAGATAAGAATATGAACAAGAACTTGGAGAAATGATATATCTTATTCATACCAAAGATCCTCCAAGGAGACAAAGCTCTCTAAAGTAACTTTGTTGCTCCAACTAATGCTACTAAGGATAAAATACAAAAGTAGTGAAAGATACAACTCAAAGTGTTGGTGTGTTGTATTTGGAGGCGCTCTTCCCCTCTATTTATACTAGCTAAAGGTCAGTTTCACGTGAGATAGATATAGTAACTATCGAAACCGACCTCCCCTAGGATCAAGGAACCGCCTCGACGAAGATCGGCCCAAGAGGTGGTGGTGGGGGTGCGAGCGCACCCCTGGTGCAGCCGCACCAGAGACTCTTGGGCTGGTCTGGATCATGTTTATATTGGTCACTCGCCCAGATTTGCATACATGGGCCTTCTTTCACAACCTTTTGGCAGAATGGATCGATTACGCGTTCTGGGCTGCGCATTTCAACTATAAGTCACTTGTATATCTGCAAAAGAGTGAATCTCCAGTACGAATGGAACTATGTCAATAATAAAATGTATATGAATGAATTATGTTTATTTTCTTGTTTTATAGAGTTATATTAGCAGGTAAATATGATCGGTAAGAACCGCCAACAACAAGATACTGCATCTATCCAAAACTATGAGACATTTTTGGTATTTCTAGGTTTGTAGCTTTTACAATGCATCTAGACATAACATATATCTAGGTGCGTAGCAAATGTTATGAATCTAGAAAAACCAAAACGTCTTATAATTTGGAACGGAGGGAGTATTATACAAAGAACAGGCCAAAGGTTTTTATCGTGGACGCAGAGAAATTGGTGACTTCTACCTTAACTCAAGATATCTCGATTTGTTCTTTTCAAACTAGGGTCTATGGATGTTTTATCTAATTTTTATGTATTGATATGTAACTTGCCATAACTTGTACTCTCTCTGTTCTAAATTATAAGGTGTTTTTGTTTTTCTAAATATATTATTATTTTTATTATGTATCTAGATAGTGTATATTTAAGTGAATCGTAAAAGCTAAATATCTAAAAAAAAAAACATGTTATAATTTGAATTTAAAGGAGTAACATATATGGTAGTGTATGTGAAATACTTGTGTTTATTATTTAGATGTCGTTATTACTGTTAGTATATAGGAAAGAAATGGCACGAAGAACGTATCAATGGGCAAGTCAAATCAAAACATAAAAAAGATGAAATAGCGCATCACATGATTCCGGTGGTCAAAAAGTTCGATGCCACCAGGTTACTGCACAGTACAGTACTAATTAGTGTCAAGGCTGGAAAAAGAATGTATATAGCTCGAATGGTCCAGTGGCCTGCAAATTCAATGCAATGGGGACATCAAACTTGAAGAAAAATGTACTGTACCGGTGAATAAAGAAATGAACTGACCGGACTATTCGTCCCTACAGTGCTGGAACCACATTAATCTTTTTCAGAAATGTCTGAAAATGACTCTTATTTTTATAGAGGTGGGTGGAAATGTTTTTCCATCTGTCTCTAAAGATAGTGGTAATTATGGATTCTTCAACGTGTAGCCTAATCACCTGTGCACTAGTGAAATCATCAGTCGTGGCAGCAGTCGTAATGTTCTCCTGTGAATTGGTGTGGAGGCTATTTGACTGTGGAGTACCGGGTTGACCTTGACCACCACCTGTACCATTATTTCCAGCAAGTCTGCAAGTGAACAGGAAGTCTTTATTTATAATCTGGTGAGCCCGGAGATCAATCACTAGTTCACTACGGATTATTACTTCCTCCATCCCTGAATAAACCCTTTTTTGTTCCAAAAAAGGATAAACCCATTTTTAGAGTTGTCATAAGTCAATTTTTTTATATATAAAAAATTTGGCCAATTCTATACAAAATATTACTAACATATATGACATATAAATATAGTATAGAAATATATTTCATGTTGTATCTAACTATACTCATTTTGCATCATAATTTTTATTATTTTTCAACAAATTTAGTTAAACTTAGAAGTGTTTTTTAAGGTTTGATTTAGAACAACTCAAGAAGTTAATTTATTCAGTACTCTCTCTATACATGAAAACAAAGTTATTTTGGACAAAGTTTGAGTGAAACAATGGGATATAACTTTTAAGTTGTTGAGTTTGAAAATATGAAAACTATATGAATAGATTTGTCTTCAAAAATAGTTTTATAAAAATATACACATATCACTTTTCGATAAATATTTTTAATAAAAATAAGAAGTCAAGGTTATGATTTGGAGACCATGTTGTTATCAAAATGACTTTCTTTTTTTTTAGTACGGAGTGTACGGAGGGAGTATATTATTGGTCCTATCTGGATCAAGTATTGGACAATTGCTTCGGGACGGGAGATGCAGTAAGTTTCTAGCCATTACCAGGTTGCCTTGTTGACTGAGTGCTGGTCTGTTGCCGCTGCGTTGCTAATGGTAGATATTCGCTAGAACAGTCTCAAGCTCCAAGTCTGAATGTGAAACAAGACTATTATTAAATAATAAAATAAAATGACACGGGCCTTTTTGTCTTACATACTCCGATACCACATCATAAATAGAGGATAGAGAGAGTAGCTCCTTGCCTTCAGCACCATGCCCAGCACCATGCCCAATCATGTCAAGGCCTTCCAATAGATGTCCTGAATGAAAATTAATTGTTAGATGCACACAAACAAGATGAATACTCACCGCCGCTGAGGTGAGAACAGTTGACATTGATATACGTATGCACAGATATTTTTGTCTCGACAGTTAAAATACATAAAAACTTGAATTATTGCTATAGTATAGAAATCAACCCAGAACATTTTTTTTTTCATAGTGATTTTAAATTTTAGTTATGAAAACAAGGTTGAGTTCTTAGATTGTTTAATGCTGATGTGGAGCGTCTTTTGGCCAAGTTTATTTTTGTCAACTTATCAACTTATTATAGAATATGATTCTGTCCTATAAATCTTTGAAATCTATAAAGGACAGGCCAAATTGTAGATGAATTTATTGTTGAATGAACATCAATTTGATAATGAGAATGATTTAGAGATTAGCTATTTTACACACACAATATGGAAGCTATATCCTGATGCATCGGCTTTGCAAAAGTGGTAAAGGCCTTGGTTGTTGTGATTATCTCACCCAATGACAGTTGTTGTTTTAGACCTCTAGACAATTAGAGTTTTCTATTTGCTTCAGTAATAATCAAGACGAATATATATGAAGTCTTGCTATTCGGTTTAGAGATTTTGAAATCCATATGGAGACATGTGGCAACTTTTGGCAATTCATTGCTAGTGGTGCAACAAGTTTCCAAGGTGTTTAAGTGTTTAGATGGATTGCTAAATGTTTCTCTTGATAAATGCCTAGGTATCATATTATATTCTGATGAGTTCTCTTAAGTGTGCCGCCTCTATCTTTCAATTTCTAGAGACGAAACCACAGAATGCGCAGTTCTGTTAATAGTTGATCAACAGAGGCGGTCTTCTTAACGGAGGCAGTTTTCTCAGTATACAGATGTCTCTTAGAATATCTCCAAGAGTCTTTCTAAAACTTACTTTCTGAATTATTATTTGGAGAGTCATTCGCATGAAAATTATTTTCTATATCTTGCTATCCTCCAATAGCTTTTCTATATATTTTTTTTGATGAAAACTGGAGGGGCAAACGGCCCCTACAGCACTTTTATTTAATTAAGAAAAGGCAAGAAACAAAATACAGGAACAGAGTCACAAAAGAGAAAGAGAGAAGGGGGGAAGGGGGAGGTGGAAATTCAGGATACAAAAAAGGAGAAGAAAAAAATACGGCCTAAAACCGCAAGCACTCTCGCTAGACTAGATTTGCAATCCATTGACTAAACTGAAGAAGATGTGTCCTTTTCATTCTTAATTCTAAGAGATGAAGTTCTTCCTTGAAATAAAGCTTTGTCGACTCCAGAGCTGGGTCAACTTGTCTGAATATTAAGTCATTCCTAGCCTTCCAAATCGCCCAGCACATGAGGATGATTATCTCCATAAAGAACGGGATTCTCAGTTGGTCTTTGAAACTCTGGAGGGTCAAGAACGGATCCAATGTATGGTCTACCTGCAGCAAGAGCCATTCCCAGCACTGACGAGCGAAGGGGCACTGAATGAATAGGTGAGGGTTGGATTCTTCCAAGCCTGTACTGCAAAGGACACATGTATATTCAGGTTGGGTCATATTCTCTCTCTTCAACAACTCTCTTGTGCTCAGCTTGTCTTTGATTAAGAGCCAGAAAAAAACTCGATGTTTGTTTTGGCATGAACTTTTTCACAGCCATCTATAAACAGGGTGAACTGGCATGTGGCCTTTTAACTGCTTGTATGCCCTTTTAACCGAAAAAGAGTTATTGTTCCAAATGTATCCCCATGTGTCAGATTCCTGTGACAAGTGGATACTTTGGAAGTCTTGTTGTAGTTGGATGAGCTGGACATGAGCTTGCTGTGAGATTGGCAGGTGGAACAAACTGTGAATTGGTGTTGCTGATGCTCCCTCCTCAAAGGATATGTTTTCCTTTCTGACAAAGGAGAAGAGCTCAGGTGATTTAGCAGAAAGCACCTCATCTCCCCATTGATCTTTCCAGAGCAGGCAGGATTCACCATTTTTGATTTGAACTTTAGCCATACCTTTAAACTTGTCCAGGAGTTTCAGAACATCTCTCCACCAGAAGGAGCCCTTCTTTTGGCTTCCTGGTAGTGCCCCATGGCTGTAGTATTTTTCCCAGACTAGGGAGACCCATGGTATGTCTTCCCTGTTGAAGAATTTGTGCAAGTGCTTGATGAGCAACGCCTCGTTTTGGGTCTTCAGGTCGATCAACCCTAGACCCCCCTCTGCCTTTTCTTTGCTCACCATTTGCCAAGCTGCTTTGGGTCTTTGCTTGGTGTTGATATCACTGCCTCTCCACAGGCAAATCTTTCTAAATTTATCAATTTGTTCAACTACAGTTTGTTGGAGCATGAAGGTGCTCATGCCAAAGGTTGGTAGGGCTGAAAGGACTGAATTAGTGATCTCCAACCTGCCTGCTTGGTTCAGCCAGTTTGACGTTGCAGCTAGCCTTCTTTCACATCGAGTTACTAGAGGGGAGAAGTCAATTATCCTTGGTTTAGAGAGGCCCATTGGCAGCCCAAGATAAGTGAAAGGTAGTGATCCAATTGCACAGCTGAATGTTCTTGCTAGATGTTGCATTTTGGCTTCACTGGTGTTTATTGGCACCATTACTGATTTCTCATAGTTGACCTTTAACCCAGTGGCTTCACCAAAAGTATGTAGCAATGCCTTTAGGGTCTAAAGTTGTTTACCACAAGCCTCCATGATCAGTAGGGTATCATCTGCATACTGTAGAATAGGAAAGTCAGATGTGTATCCAAGTGGGATGGGTAGATTAATCAATCCTTGGTCTTTGGCCTTGTTCACCACTGACTGGAGGAGATCTGCAACTAGAACAAAGAGTAGGGGTGATAAGGGGTCCCTCTGCCTTACCCCCCTACGGCAATGAAAAACTTTCCCAGGTATCCAATTCAACAGAACTGCTGATGTGCCTGACTCCAGAATTCTCTTAATCCACTCCATCCATCTTTGTCCAAAGCCTTTAGCTTTCAGAACCTCCATGATTGCCCCATGCTCCACCTTATCAAATGCCTTCTCAAAGTCCAATTTAAGGATGATCAGTTCCTTTTTAGACTTGTGACAGTTATAAATATATTCCAGGGCCCAGGCAAGGCAATCCTAAATTGTCCTTGACTTGATGAACCCATATTGGTTTTGGTGAACAATTTTCTTTATGGAGTTTTATAATCTATTGGCTAGGACTTTGGTTATGAGCTTCAGAGAGGAGTTGAGGAGAGAAATGGGCCTGTAATCATTCACTCTTTGTGCACCATCCTTTTTGGGGACCAGTATAATATGGGAGCTATTGCAGCTTCTCAAGCACAACTGACCACTGTGGAATGCCCTAAACAGTTTGTAAAAATCACTGGCTACTAGAGACCAACACCCCTTGATAAACTCATTAGAGAACCCATCAGGGCCTGGGGATTTATTATTTGGTAGTCTAGAAACAACCCCATCAATTTCCTCATTAGTGAAGGGGAGCTCCAGAATCTCAAGGTCATTGACAGGTTGGATGAAACTCCCATTCTCAGCTTGAATGAATCCCAGAGCAGCATTGCTTTAGAGTCATGGTTGGTCACTGTGTCACCCAAGAGATTTTGCAAGGATGCAATTGAGTTTCTTCTGTGATTAATGGTAGCGTGGGCATGAAAAAATCTTGTGCAAGCATCTCCCTCTTTGACCCATCTGACCTTCCCTCTTTGCTTCCAGTAACTTCTTTGTTGTTTCAGCAGCTGAATGAGCTTTGAAGATATCAGATTCCTAAAGTTCCACTCTAGCAAGGATAGGTCTCTGATTGCTTCAATGGCATCCAGTAGGTGAAGTACAGCCTTGATATTTTCAATAGCTAGAGCCAACTTAGGGAGGCTGGACTTCCAGCTTCTCAGAGCCCTTCTCAGGTTTTTAAATTTGGCTACCAGGGATTTTGAGGGGTCCAAGATATGCTCAGGGGCAGTCCAACCCTGAGTTGCTACTGACATAAACTCATCATGATCTAGCTAATAGTTCTCAAACCTGAAGATTCTAGTCTGAGGTGCTGGTACCTATCTCAATAACACAGGGCCAGTGATCTGAGGTTTCCATGACAAGAGTTCTGACATGAGAATCAGGGTACTTGAGGGTCCAGGAGCTGGAAGTGAAGAACTAATCCAGTCTTTCTAGCAAGGGGGAGATTGCTTGTTAGACCAGGTAAATTGACTGCCATGAAGGGGGCAGCTCCACCAGGTCTAGGGAGCTGATGGCCTCATTGAAAAGGAACATCTCATTTGCATCACCCCCTAATCTGTTTCTATCTTCTGGTTTTCTAATCAGGTTGAAGTCACCTGCAATGAGCCAGTGGACTTCTGGGTCCATTTGGATACTCTTGAACCATTCCAGGAAAGCACGCTTACCCCTAGGGGTGCAGGGTGCATAAATTGCAGTTAGCAGCCAGGACTCATTGTTAGCTTTGGACGTGAACTCTACTGAAATTGCAAACTCATTACTGAAGGAGAGACGATCAGCAAAAGTGGAACTTTTCCATGCCACTAGAATTCCACCAGAAGCACCCACCGATGGCAAAAATTCAAGGGAGTCAAAGTTGTTTGGATAGATATTCCTCAGAAATCTAGGCTCAAATGTCTCCTTTTTGGTTTCCTGGATGCAGATAACATCATTTGCACTTTCTATAATTTTATCTCTGATGGAGTTCCACTTTGCTTCAGAGTTCAACCCTCTGACATTCCAGTTCAGAACTTTCCATGATTTCTTTGTATTCATAAAAGACACAGAAAGAGAAAATCACTTGTGGATGTTGGAGATCCAACCACCCCAGGAGCATAAGAGCCACGATAAACAACAATAAAAAAGAGTAGCATTAAAAGTATAAAGCAGTGGCAAGATAGTTTAACCAGCCATCCAACCAAGGAGACCGCCTCCTTGCAGAGTAAGGGATTAAACATACAAATTTTAAAGTTCAACATAAAGCAACAAAAGAGAGCAAAAGAAACTGGGGGCCCTGCCATCTCTCCAGTCCCAACAATCATCCTTTCCTTCCTACTCCTGACCTTCATCATCATCTTCCATTTCATCCTGGCATGCCTCCTCAACAGGGGCCTTTCTGAACTTCTTGCCTACTGGTTCCAGAGGCTGTTTACCCATCAGCAGGTGCTCCTCCAGCTGGTTTTCCTGTAATTGACATAAGGACAGTCCAATTTTCTTAAGAGAGGGTATGGAGAGGGTTGAGGGCCTGGAGCTACAACCTAGGCAATTCTTGATTTTATAAGAATATACCTTAAAACCCTTAGCAGCAGCTCTGACTCTGGGACTGCGTCTAACTTCTGAATCCACAATGGGAGTGGCAGACTTCCCTTTCCTGGTCCTCTTCTTGCTTGGAGAATCTTGCTCCCTCTTTTCTTCGATGATTGCTTCTTCTGCCATTCTAACCGAGTGCCCTTCAGCAGACAGCTAGGTGCAAGTATCCTGGGGGTGTGGTTGGGCCTCTTAGGCCAGGTTGAGGGGTGCAGTGGCCACATTGTCCATATTCAGATACTGAGCCAGGCCCAACTGCAATAGCTTCTTGGCCCAGCATTGTTGGGCTGGGGAACTGAGCAAAGCTTGGAAGAAGCCCAGCCAGCTTTTAGGGATTTGAATGGTTGCAGTGTCTTTTTCATTTCTTGTTTCTCCCCAGGAAGGCACCCAAAGCTAGGAGGGGGTGAGGTCAGCTAGCCCATTGCTCTTGTTAGTCCAGACAGGAGCAAACCAATCCTTATCAAGGGTAACTGGGAGGACCTCAGGAGAGTGTAAAATGGTCCTAACCATACCAATCTGGATGTTGTTGCCAGCCCAAGCATTGTGCTGAAGAGGGTTCATGCCCTGGTTCTCCTCTTCAATATCCATCAAGTCTTCCACTTCCTGATGAATAAAATTTTCCTGTGGAATGTGCATCATCATCACCTGCTATATGTTCTGCATATCTAAGTTGTCAGTCACTTCTTCAATGGGCAATGGCTGATTAGGGATAACATGGGGCTCAATATGCTGAATCTGAGGCTGTAAGTCACCCTGGGCTGGGTTAAGGATCATTTCCTGGGGGTCTTCAGCCACTGGAGCTTCATTTAGGTCTTGATCAATTCCCCCCTGCCCAGCCTGAGGGGGGAAGTTGATGTTGATCTGGCCCTCCAGTTGATCAATAGCTTGTAATTCTTTAGGCCACTCAAAAGGTTGCTAGAGCTCCTGCCCCATGCCAACCTGATTGTTCAAACCCTGCTCATTACCTTGAACATTCTCTAGAGCCAAATTCAGACCAAGCTGTTGTGGTGCATGCTCAGCCACCAGAGCTAGGACATGCTGACCCAACCCAAAGAAGTCAAACATTGGGGGGCCATTGTCAGCAGGAGGAGGTGGGACAGGTTCTTCATCAGGGGGACCCACCCCAACATCATGATGCTGGAGGATCTCGCATTGCACTGTCCAGGACTGACCTTCATACCCAACTATTTTCGAGAATGGTATAAAATGGGGAACTGACTCCAAATCCGTTACTCTTTCTCTGACAATGAGTCTTGCTAGGTTGGTGGTTTCCCTTTCTCAATCAAGAGCTTTGGCGAAAGGGCTAAGGATAGAGTCAAGGTACTCTTGCTCCTAGAAATCCTCAGGCAGCCCCATCAGCATCAGCCAATATTCATGATTGAACACTACCCTTCTCCAGTTTCTAGCTTGGTTGTGCCGGACAAAGTTAATGTAAACATCCTGGTAGAGGTGTGGGCTCTCAATGACAAACCTATCCCTATCATGATCGGTCTCGAACCTGACAAAAGCTTGCCCAAGCGGACAAGGCTGAACTTCAAGAACCCCAGTTTGCCTAGCCTCCTCAATGTACTCGCGAAGGATCTCTTCAACCACAGGGAAATGCAGAGGGTTACCGGGGAGTGGGGTGATTGTCGCGATTGCCAGGTTGTTGTTCCTCTGTCTTGGTCTGCTCTGCGCCACCGCCCTGATCATCAACGGCCGGTTGGGGATGTTGAGCACCTAAAACCCATTCGGCTTGAAGGGGTTCGGGTCGGCTCGCTGGAAAGCCATCTCGGCGGGGGAGGGCACTGCCGTAGGCGACGGCGGCCTTTCACCAGGCGAACGGTGAGCTTGCGGAGGTTGGAGGTGCAACAATGGAGTGTGGCAGTCACTAGAGGGTTGGGGTTTTCTTTGCTCAGCTTGGAAGATACTGTGAATCAGGGGAGCCGGCGAGGTAGATGAGGGGGCGTTAATGCCATGGGTAAATGATCCTGCCCTGACTCCAATTCTCAACGCAGTGTCTGGAGACTAGGACCCCAAGTTTTCGGCCCCACCTGTCATAGGCAAATTGGAAGGCCAAGGGACCAGCAACGGCTGCGGCGGGGGCACCGCGTTCGATGAGGAGGGCCAAGATTTAGCCCACTCAGCGAAGGAGGCGAACACAGGTGGGCTTTGGAGCTGCTGCGGCCCATTTCGGGAGCCAGATTCCAATGCTCTGTACGCAAGCCCGAAGGAAATCCTGTTACCATGAAACCCGGCCTGCAAATCTCTATTCTTCTCTCCATGGGGCAGTTTACTGCAACGTGTCCCCCCCTCTGCAAACATAGCATCTGATAGACGATTTGCACATCTTCCTATCATGACCTCTGAAAAGGCACCGAGAGCAAATCCCGGGTTGCAGCAGAACCGGCCAAGAGTCTGCAGACAAGAGTTGACCCCGGCTGCCGTTTGAACCCAAATTCAAAAGATGACCCTTTGCCGCCTGCTCAAGCTTAGCGCCATGATCCTGACCAATGGGCATTTTCCCTCCCCTATTATCAGCTTCTAGAAAACCATTTTCAGGAAAAATACGATCAAACACGCTTCTTCTCCCTTGCCAAGCGAACAAGGGAACCCGATTTGCGCCAGTGAGAGGCGGAGAATGAGAGCCAAAGGCAGGTGATCGGTTTGTAGAGCTAGAATGATCATACTGAGCTCTCCTGGCCCCTCCCACAACTGTCCAAGAAGCAGATTCTTCAGCCAGAAAGGATTTCCACTCTTTAATCCAGTTCGGGCCCCCATTACCCCAAAGGTGGAAGAACACTTTGAAGAGCTTGCAATCAAAAGAACGGAACTTAACAATGTGGAAACCCACCAACCTCGAAGAGACAGAAAACTTAAAGACTCTATCCGCAAGAACCTGAACATCAAAATCACTAGCAGTGCCCCCAATGGTGGCCTGAAGCACAACAGCAACAGAAGAAGGAGAGAGACGAAACTTGCAATGACCAAAAGACACAACCAGAAAAAAAGCGAAATCTTTAGACACCGGAGAAACCGTGCAACCAAACTTACTGCGAATGACCTCTTGCACCCCCTTGCCCGGCCTGAAATTCAGGTCAAGCAGATCCATAGAGGCCAGAGGTTAGACGAGGCCGCCATGGCTGCCAGGAAGGGAGAGGCAGCTAGGAGGACGGAGGTTGGAGGAGGCATGGCGGGGTAGGAGGGTTGGGGGAGGCATGGCTTGCGTTGGGTTGACTTGCGAGTGTTGTTGGCCCCTTCGCAGAAATTGCACTGCTTCCTTGTGAGTCCTCGCGAAATTAATTGCTTCTTTTTTTCAGCTTTTCTATATATTATTTGCACTCTAGAGAGTAATTCTTGTTTTATATTTTTTGCTAGCAAAAAAATCCGAATTAGAAGATGACTATATTTGGATAAACAAATAGAGAACATGTTGGAGATATTTTTTCACCAAAATCTCTATTCCTAACAATTAGAAATGATATATAAAGTCTCTTGGAGTTGCTCTTAAAATCCTTTTTTAAGTAGTATCCCTCGTTTGCCGAGATATGGTAGGAAAAGTCAGCAATTAATGGCGGATAAAGGGGGTTACATGCTTGATATATTTACCTTGTAGCATGTCGCCGAACTGGCCTAATTGTGTCTGCAATCTTGGTAGATTTTCGTGTGCAGGATTTATTCCTGAACGTGGGACATAGATCAAATAATTGCACGTAATAAACTAAGGAAGCATGCAGCATCCGACTTCCTCTATTTTTTTTTATATGTCATATTTTATTTTTGTCCTAAGTCAAACATTGCAATCGAGTTGACCGACTATTTTTTAAAAATTATAGTTTCACAATATATAAATTATATATTATGATAGTATATTTCTCATAATGAATCTAAAAGTAAATCTTATGACATGAATCCATATACATTTTTTGAAATCAGTGGTCAAAGATATAAGTATTTGACTTAAGACAAAGCAAATGTGACGTATAAAAAAAGAGGGAGTACTAGACAGAGAAATATCATTAATTTCATCCACATAGGACTCACCCATCATTAGATCTTGTGATGAGGGATCAACATGATCCTGATTGTAATCAGGGTTGTCAGGCTTCATCCAGTTATTATATCGTTCCTCGAAAGAAATACCCTGATTATCATCCAATTTCTGCATAGAATACAGAGAAGATAACACATAAGAAATTTCAACTTCCTATCTATATATCTATATCTTTCTTATAAAGTTAATCATCACTAAGTCTATCTCAATATGCAAGCCATCCACATCATTCCGCACCAACTATGTACATCATCTCCAACTAATAGCCATATCATTCCACTAACTTCCAACATTAGCTCTTCATTGCAAACTATCCACATCATCTCTAGTTAATTTAATTCCAAACTCTTTGTAATCCCCACAACAACGTGCAGGATATCTTTTATTTTTGTGCTATATCATACTTTTTGAAGTTTCGCCAAAAATTCTAGATGATGAAAATGTTAATGTCAATTCCAAATAAATACATTTCAAAGATATATTTTATATATGCTAGATCTAATTGTACAAATTTGACATTGTGAGCTTTGATGCTTTTTTTTGTATATATATAACATTATTAGATCACATTAATGAATTTGATTTAGGACAAAGTTAATGTAAATTTTCTCCCGTCCCACATTTTTCTCTCTTCCGTCCTGTAGTTTCCTTTGCCTCCTCCTCGAGCCTACAACTGGGCCAGGAAAAGTAAATGATGTCTTCCTTTTACATATAGAATTGGCGTGCTGTTTGGTTGGGCATTATTTCCACGTAAATGGTTCCCACGGCTGTACATAGCTTCATGTTTGGTTGGACTTCGCTGGAAACAATAACGGAGGGATCGGTTAAGAGCACGTGCAACTGGGTTACCCGTCCAACTCCCGGCGTTATCGGATCACGCCGCGCTGGAGCGACTCCCGGGTACCAACCAAACAAATCATGGTTTCAGTTGCATGGCAACTGTTAGCACTGTTTTCTAATTACATTGCAGTTGCCATTCCTAAGGTTGAACCAAACAGCACCTGAATGACGTCATTCCTCGCTTGATACATATGGAAAGAGGCCGTAACGATGCATTTCCTTATTCGGAATTGAAATTGATTAATGTCGCTATCATCCTGTTACAACGCATGTACACTCATTTGATTAGCTAGGCCCGTTTAGATCAGGTATTAAACTTTTTATAAGCTATAATAGACAGAGGGATTGAACTGGTTAACAGCTTTTTATAAACTGGACAGTTGAATGAATAAGCTATAAGAATGTGAACTATAAACTATGTTATTTAGATCAGCTAGAGCTGTTTTTAGCGGCTAACAACTTATTTTAGGTGTTGTCGGTTAGTAGAAATAAATGTAACGCAAATGGAAATAAAACCAGATCACATCCTATATGTTGCCGTAACAGTGACAGCTCTAATTTCATTACGTTTGCGTTACCAGTCGTACCAAACATCTTAGTTCATCCATTTTTTTTTAATCAAGTTCATCCAAAATCTGAAATACCCCACCTTATACTATTGAAAAGGAGTATATATTTACCGTGTGGATCGAGGCAGTAAGTCCTTGATCAGAATTTAGTGCATAGGCTTGAGGTGGACCAATTGGTGCTATCAGGCAATTTTGTGTTGAACACACATTTCGCGCATGACTAGGTTGCTCGCCTGTAGCATGTTGACCAAATTTTTGTGTGTTTTGAACTTGCCCTGAAACTACAAGGAGAATATCAAGTGTGAAAATCTACTTCCAATATCCAAATCTAAATTATAAGATATTTTAACATTTCTAGATGCATAGTTTTTACTATACACACTTAGTAAAAACAATGTATCTAGAAAAACCAAAAATATCTTATAGTTTGAAACAAATGGAGCAGTTAAAAGGAAGGCAATATGGCAATAAAAGAAGTTAAAGTAATAATAAGGAAATAACTCCTACATTCTGAGCATGATGTGCGCTGGAGTGTGGTGTCCATATATTACCCTTTTTCCTGAAATGAAATTGAACAGGAAACATTATCATTAAAAAGTTTCAAAAAATAGAGCTAATAAAAGCAATAAGTTTTAACTTAAATTAGGGATGATAAAAAAATGTAGCAGTCAATAAGAATAAAATTAAAAAATATTCAAAATTCAGATTCATGATTTCGTAACATATACTCATGATATGATAACTATGGGTATCTATTATGCTAGAAAATAAACAAATAAATAAAGAATGAGAAAAACATACAAATTAATATAATTAATTCTTTATTTATTAGTAATATGTATTAAATATTAACTAATACTTGTATCTCCTAAAATTCTAATTTCATTAATTACATATTGACAGGAGAATATATTCACAAAATTAAACAGATATAGTGCCTGCATATGCTATGAAAATGATAATGCATTTTGGTCTGGAGATATATGGCATAGCGTTGCGGTTTAGACTTACTTTTTCCTGGAGTACTTTGTTGGTTCTGAAAAGAATGAGAAAAAGGTTAAAAGAATTATTAAAGAACATGAAGATCGAGTTTGCAATGTCTCTTGAAAAGTATATATTGTGCTCTATCTTCTGTTTTTTGGATTATTTGAAAGGTGAAAGTGAAACAGTCATGTTTTTTTTTTTTTTTATGCAAGTGGCTGCTTTCTTAAGTGTTGCATTTGATATGTATGTAGTCACCATAGTAGCGAAACTTGTAGCAGCTAGAACGTTCCCGTGAGCACCGTGACTTTGGCCGCCAGGTGTACCATAATAATTTCCTGCAAGTGATCAGGAAATCTTGTCGCATCAATTGTTAATAATCTGGTGAGAGCATAAGATCAAAATCACTATACATTATCGGAGTATTTTTATTGGAGCTAGCTAAGTTGTCTGAGATCAAGTATTTTGGACAATAATATGAGAGTAGTTTCCAGCGATTACCTTGTTGTCTGCCATCAGTTACTGGACTCGCGTTAACGCGGGTTAGTTGATCGTGTAATACGTTTAGATGAGATGCCAGGTTCAGCCCCTCTGGTATTGAAACAATATCGTCATCACGAACTACTTGCACTATTGCTGCATTGACTTGTTTAATAGAGCACAGCGTCGAATATCCTGATCCTGAGAGTAAAAAAGAAAAGGTAATCATTAGATGCACAGTGACAGGAAAGATGTGTGTTGACACAAACAGCTACTATATATGGGAACGGGTCTACACCCAGTAGCTAATACTGAAGAAAATTCAGAAATACTGAATAATACTGAAAACCAACTACTGACTGATACTAAATGCGGTTCAGTATCGTTCAGTATTGTTCAGTATTTTTTTGTCAGTATCAGTCAGTATTAGCTACTGGGTGTAGAATAAGCGCTGTCATATATATATATATATATATATATATATATATATATATATATATATATATATATATATATATATATATATATATACTTTTTTTTATGGCTGGCCACAGAATACCCAATTCTGTAGCCAGACCGCTGGACCAACCGATTCGATCGACCAGACCACCCAGCGGCAAGCACATGGACCCGTGTGGCATGCCTGGCTGTCAAATTAATGTAGCCATTTATTTAGTATATTATTAAATTGGATTGCATAAATAGCACTCCGTTAATCACGTCACGTCGCCCTCAACTTTCAGTCTCGATCAATACCTCGATACGTCCGCACGGTCCTGGACGGCAAGGCTTGAGCGGCACCTCCTCCATCACCGGCGGCCGTGGCTGCTCCGGCTGCTCCCCCGTGCGCCCCCGCCTCGATTCCAATGTACATAGGTAGGTAGCTACCACCACCGGCTGGATGTGACCAACGTGTCTCGCTGAACGGCCGGATTCCAATGTACCTAAATAGGAAAGGGCGGCAAGGGTACGGTGGCATGCCTGGTTTGTTTTGGCCGGTTGCACCCCGTGAACCCGGATAGTGGCGATGATTCCTTCTATAAAATTACCAGGGCTAGTGCAATGGGTACAATGTACATAGCTAATTTTTTTGCCTGTTGTAGGATTGTGTTCCATCTGTGAGCTGTGTGAGGATGGGCGCTGCTCAATCGCGGGTATGTCCCTTTTTTTTTCTTGCCTTCTACTACGTTCTTCGAGCAAACACCAGCTATCCAAGCTTGCGTTTATTCTTGATCACACATGCGACGCAGGAAGATACGTCGCAAGGAGTAGGCTTCCTGCCTGGGTACCATCTGCTGCGCCTCCGCACACCAGATATGGACCGTCTGGTGTGTTCTCCTGCGGCTTATTAAGTAAAAGTTTTTGCATAGGCGCTTGATCTACATTGTCACTCACTCCTTGTTTTTTTTTCCACACGTTGCCTTGCAACGGTGTATGCAGTTTGTCCCTAGAACCATGGTCACCCTTTGCGAGCTTGTCCCCGGTGAAGGAATTTCGATCGCAGATTGTTTTGGCCGTTTGTTCAAAGTTGCGCTAGAGAGTTGGGCGCTAGAGAGTTGGGTTGGAGTGAATTATCTTGGTGATGGATGGTCTGATCTGCTTAAGCATAGCCAAGCAGAGGTTGATGATTCTTTGATGTTAAAGTTCAAGGGCACTCGCAGTTGCAAGATGCTTGTGTTTTGTGGCACTGCAGGGCGTTAGAGATCTTCCTGAAAACTGGTTCATCTGGTAATTTATCCAAATACATTTTAACTTTACTTTCTATTCGGAAGATGATTATAGGGTTTTTCTCTTTTGAAATATGTTACAGACTGGACAATACCTGCTAGCCCATCAAGAGCTCTTCTTGCTGGTCCTTGCACTGGAGTTGTCTTAGAAAGTTCAGGTTAGTGCTTCTTTAAGACCGTATTGATTTGGTATTTTACTGATTTTATTGGCTGATAAATCTCTATCCTTTATTCCCTAGCTAACTGCCATGGCGATCCATCGGACGACAAACTATGCTTGTTACTTCTCATACTTTATTTTATTTGACGTTTCAATCATAACTATACGCTTTACGAAATAACTTGGTGGATCCTTTTTTGGAAAAACAGTGTACGATGGTGCCGTCAGGAACGCAACCGGCAGGCGACCATCTGAAGACATGCGCGAGTTCTTCATTTGCAACGCGCGCGGTGTCGAACTCCGGGCTGCACTATATTATTGCCAACTAGGCATTGTTGAAGTGGAATGCGGGATCATGGTGATGAACAGGCTAAAATGGACACAGAGGTGAAACGAGCTAAAATAAACCATGTCTTGTGACAATGAGATTGCTGATGAAATTTACGTTCAATAACAAAGATCGGTATATTGGAAAACGTATAGATTATACCTGCTTGAACTATTGACGTTGGTTAGAAATCAATCCCGAAATTCTTTTTGCAGAGATTTTTTAACCTTCGCCAGTTATTAGAACCAGGTTCAGTTCTAAGATAACAAGTAGATGAGTGGATCTTGAGGGCTAAGGTGCATCAAACAGGTAGGCTAGCTTGAACATCTAAGAATTTTTTTTGGTTAACTTGGATTTGGCTAATAATTAGCTGGCTAATAAAGTTACCCCGAATTAGCCCTCTTTGGATAGCTAATAGGGCTAATGGATATATGTGTGGGCAAAAAAAAAAAAAAAAAAAAAAAAAAATCTCGCAAGTCCCACCTATTTGGATTTGGATGGGCTAATGGCTAACTTTAACCAAGAACTAAATTAACATCTTTGTTAGGCTATCCAGACATGCCCTTATCAGAGTCTTTTTGAATCACTAGGGCTAATTACTAGTGCGACTAAAAATTAGATTAAATCTACTCTCTACTATCTATCTACTATACTTAAATAGGATATCCCATTAGCAGATTTTTTTTGTGATTTCGTAAAGCCACATCATCTAAGAAGCACTAACCACAAGTCACTATATATATGCTGACGCCTCTCCTTCTGGTACATGAACTGAACATATTGTTTATGGTTTCCCTCTGTCTTCACCACTTGCCCTTCCTATCAGCTGCTATTACAGTATAAGATAGATGGAAGAGCTCTTCGCCAGATCGGTAGACATCAGAGAATCGATAACTTTTGGTAAGATATGTGTGAGGTGTTTGAAGGCGTCGGGAGAAGGCCGAAGAATCCCAAGGGGCCGGTGTGCGTGCGTGCGGTGAGTTGATGGGCCAGCTGTCCTTTTTCTTTTCTTATTTAGGCCCTAGTAGGGCTCTTCTTCATCGGCTTCAGTTAGGAGCCATTTTTTTCCAACCCGAGTAAATGAAACGGCTTCACGCAGAAGCCCCTTAAAACGTGCTAAGACAAAGGATATATGAGGCGTGGAGAAAAAATAGTGGCCTACGTGGAACCGAACAAGGATGAAACCCTGGATTGCCCCCGTCGCCATCGAGGCTCACAGAAGCGGCCGCTAGGGCACCCTACGCTAGCGCTCGGCCACCATGGCACGGACGCTGCCACCGAAGCGCATACCGAGGCGCGCAAGCCAGCCGAGGCGCTCATCCGCCTAAGGAGAGGCGTGCAGCCATCGGCGGAGATGGGCGCGGCCATCAGGGATGCACGTGTAGCCACCGACGGAGAGGGGCGTGGCCTCCCGAGGGAGGTGTCAGCTAGGGCGCGCGGTCGCTGGCAAACAGCGATGACCGGAGCAGGCGGGTCGTAGGCAGGGAATGTGGTCCCGTGCTTTCCTCGCCTTCGTCTGGCAAACAGGGGAAGAAGAAGATAGGGATAGGAAAAAAAAAAGAAGGGAAGTTTGGTCTTTTCATTCGTTTTGTCCACTTTAAAGAGTTCTTTTGCTAAACAGGATATACCAAAACGGTTCTAACTCCACTGGAAGAATCATTCATATAGAGCTGAAGAAAAAAAGAAAACAGCTTCATTGATAAAGTAAGGCTCCTGCCCAGCTGCCCTCATGAAGGGAAGTGAACAGAAGGTTGCCGATAGTCATAGAACCGAGAGACAAGCAAGCTAGCCGATCATGGATACGAGGGCTAGGACAAGCAAGTTCTATCATTTCCTCTCATTTTTATTTTCGTTGGTTCTTTTCTTTCAAATTTAATATTTACATATTGTTGAACAATTTGTACAGTGCTACAAATTTCCACAATAACATGTTTGGTATCATCTAGTTATTTAAAGTTGTGCGAACACATGGTTGGAATTTGCCCATGTGTGATGAGTGAGTGTCAAGAGGTATTCCAGTTTTGGTTGAGTGTTTGAGACTAACCATGACGTGGGAATTGGTGTTGTGCAACATGTCTCTTGACTTATGATAGGTGCACGTCTTGAGTGTTGAAACGTTCGACAGCAATGGAGAAGGGTCAAGCGAGTTCGTGTCGATGACCAGGGCAGTGAAGGACGGACATTGGGACTTGGACTGAGAGACTGAGGTGCCAGGGAGGACCATGGATAGCTAACACTTGGCAACGTCGGCAAGCAAGTGTACATGAGGAGTGAGACGACATAGAAGGTGTTGAGCAAGTCAAATGCAGGCACGAGGACTTGGTGATCAGGAGATCGAGAACAAGTAGTGACAACAATTTTGGACAATTTTAGGTGTCAACAACTTGCTTTCCTATTTATTTTTGCACTGCATCTGATCACTGGAACCTCAGCTGACCGTCAACAGCAGGTAAGTAGGTAAGTCGACTTTCACATTCAGAGTAGTGCAGCATCACGCCAAACTTGCTCTCTCAATTTTATGGTGTGGGTCACTAACAATAATCAATCATTCATGAAATCATTGCATACTTGTTAATCGATAGAGCACAGTGGTTGCCTGTTGCTTTGATTTAAATTGGATATACAGTTCTGTGGTTATTCAGTTTGCCAGCAGGTTCTGTTTGCAGTCGGTTCATTTGAACTTGTCTCTATTGGCTTAATCAGTTCCTTTGTTCAGTATCTGGTTTGGTTAGAACAGTACCTTCCAGCAGTGAGCTAATTTCCTGTGAACTTGTAGAAGAGAGGAATAGGAGCCGACAGAAGTTGTATTGCTCTCTGATAAATACTTACACAAGTTACACTCGGTGCGGCGGAGCGCATGGTTACAGCGTGGGCGACGTGGTCACCACGATGCGAGGGCACGAGGCCACTAGAGCTGAACACTACCCCACCCCACCCCCCCAACCACCCTTGTCGATGCACAAATTGGAGCGGAACGCCTGGAACATCGAAGTTGGTAGTCCCCTCATCAGAGCGTCGGCGAGCTGCTTGAGGCGCCCAGTGTACGTCGCGATGTCCATATCACCTTAAACCAGACCCCAAAATTCGGCCTCCAGATAAACAGCACGATAGAGTTCGTGATAGCGGAACTGATCGATCATGGATCGCGTTCCAGATGGAATAGGTGAAAGTGCATCTAGCCCTTTAGTGGGTTTTGGATGATTGGATGACAATGCGATTAAAGGACTAATGCTATTGCTAAGTGCCATGCAGGGAATTGTTTATCTCACAGGTATTTGACGCACAGATACAAAGCCAAAATGAGGTGTTGTTGTATGATCAATCTAGATCAAACACAAGACAACAATGCAAATGGATTTCATGCTATGGCTTATATATATATTGTGAGATATTCATAACTATGATGAAAGCAAGCATATTGGGATTGGTCGTTAAAGACATGTTGAATTGCATATATATATTGGTCTCACATTGGAAACTTGCTAGTATGAAGATTGAAGAAGACGTCAACATAAATGGATATGTACTCTAATTGATGATTCAACACATGATGCGACTTGATGGCTTGAGAAGGTAAAGATAGCAAGGAAAGGCTTCGAGGTACTAAGCAAGGGTGAAGGGCAAGCGATGGCTTGGTGACTGAAGAACCTAGCTAGAGTGAAGAAGAAAGTACTTGCATTCAGTCGAGGTATCAATCAAGTTATGATGGTTGTATTTGTGTGAAGGATCAATATCACAATTGGTAAAAGGTTAATGAAAATGACTTGATCCATTTGGAGTAACTCATATCGGATGAATGGAATCAAGTCATATGCTCAAGATGGCTATGCTCAATGAAGAAATATCAATTGGACATGATTGCACCCTCAAGCGATGAAGATCAAAAAGCTATGGCGGTGAAGGTGATTGAAGGCAACTCAAGTGGTTCAATTTGATTTTATTTAATGCCTTGAGTTGAATAGGAATACCGTACTATTAAGAGGGATGCATCATGTTGATAGATACTATACATAAGTGCTCAAGCCAACCCATGTGAGATTTGAATGAAAGGGAGCAAGAGAGACTGACTGGCCTGCACTGCCCGTGCATACCGGACGTGTCCGGTAGGCATACCGGACGTGTCCGGTATTCTCGGGTTGTGCACTGTGTAGAGCTGTTTTTCGCACGCGCTGCTTGCTGTAGCTTGGCCTGACGGGAGTTCCGGTCCTCTACCGGAGGTTCCGCTCTGACCGGAGGTTCCGGTCCAGGACCGGAAGTGATCTCTTGCACGCGACGCCTGCGCCTGCCTGCCCTGACCGGAAGTTCCGGTCCTCCACCGGAAGTTCCGGCAGTAATGTTTTGCGGCAAAGCTCCTCGTGTTTCTTTGCGCTGTGGGGGTTCATACCGGACGTGTCCGGTATGCCTACCGGACGCGTCCGGTATGCCTAACGGCTACTAACGGCTAGTTTTGAATGTTGGGGTATAAATGCCCCCAAGCCTCCACTTGTGGAAGCTGCTGATTCTACTGGTTCCTAAGCCTTCCTAAAGCTTTGCAAACACTCTCCAACCCTCTCTTAGTGTGTGATTGATTCCAATTGCCAAATCCAATTGTGGGTTGAGTGAAATTCAAGATTGAGAGCAAGCCACCTCTTGAGCACTTGTGCATATTGTCAAATCTCGTGATTCGCATTTGTTACTCTTGGATCTTCGGTCCTAGACGGTTAGGCATCGCCGGAGACCACCCAAGAGATTGTGGTGTGGCTCGGAAAGTTTGTAACGGTTGATTCCACCGCCGCAAGGGAAGGAATCAAATAGTGGAAGGAGGAAAGGGAGTTGGAAAAGACTTCGGCTAGGGAGACCTGCGTGGTCCTCTAGAGTTGAGCTTAAGGAATCGAAGTTTGCAAAGACTTCGACTAGGGAGACCTTCGTGGTCCTCTAGATCAAGCCAAGTAAAGGGAGTTGAAAAAGACTCCAGCTAGGGTGACCTGCGTGGTCCTCGAGAGCTTGATCCTTGGGTCACTCGCAAATGCCTCAACGGAGAGTAGGACTTGAAGAAGTCCGAACTTCGGTAAAACAAATACCGTGTCTCGAATTCTATTTCATATTGTGTTTGTGATACACTTGCGGTATTTGAGGTTGTCTGCGCAGTTCACCGAGCTCCACAGGTCATCCAGAGGTGTCCGCAACTGGTGCCGAGCTTTGGAATCAAAAGGCGCAAGTTTCAGGGGTTCCTCCAGAACCCGTGTATACCGGACACGTCCGGTGTGCATACCGGATGCGTCCGGTATTGGCCTGAGCACCATTATCTGCCTTAACTTTGTGTTGCAGGGTTTTAGCTCGTAGATATATTGTCCTCTGATTATATTCTCTGTGATAATATTGTGAGGGTGGTTTAATTCTCTGATTTGGAGTTTCCATTTCATTGGTAACTCCCATACTAATCGTTTCCGCACCTGAAGGTGTTAAATTTTTTTAGAAACGCCTATTCACCCCCCTCTAGGCGCATCCTCGGTCCTTTCAAGTGGTATCAGAGCAAGGACTCACTAAAAGCTTCACCGCCGTGAGAAAAGGATGTCGACGCCTAAAGGATTGGAGCCCGTGCTTCTTCAAAATTATGGTTCAAACTTTCTATCTTGGTCAATTCATGTACTCAATACTTTGAGATATTAGCCCTCTTGTTGAGCGTATTGTGGATGCTAGCATCTCTCTCTCCATAGTTGATTGGTGCAACTATAAAAATTTGACAAACGAAGAGGAGAGATGCGTGCAACTCAATGCTATAGCATGTAATATCATTTTGAGTACATTAAGTACAGAAGTTCTAGATGAGGCGATCTACAATGGACAAGCACCGCCGGAGAGTGCTCATCTCATTTGGATTAGGCTATTTGAGTTGTATGGAAAATCCAAATGTGATGAGTGCTACATGTGGAGATCAATGGAAAGCTCATCTACCATGTCATATTGCAATAAAGAAGCCTCAAGAAACGAGCAACTCACTGAGCCGGAAGTGAATGAGCGAGACTCGGCTGCACTGCTGCCAGACAGCGACTACCGGACGTGTCCAGTAAATACACCGGACGTGTCCGGTATGACTAAGGCAGCAGAAGACAACCGGCCAGCCGTGTGTGCAAAGTGCCATTCCAGCTCGATGGTTACCAAGTGATGAGTCACACCAGCTGCATCACTTATGTCTTACGGCCGAGAAAATCAAGAAGAAGCGCATCAAGAAAGATCAAGTGAAGAATCTTGATGAGAATATGAAGATCGCACAAGTATATGATCAAGTAGCAAGTGATATTGAAATTGAAGACAACTACACTCTTGATCATCTCGGCAACAAGGACAAGCTCATATTCATGAAGATAGTGAAGAAGAATGTGGAGCTAGAAGAGGAGAATGAGAAGCAAGAGCAATCGCTTGAAAAACAAGAAATGTCTCTAATCTCCAAGTTGGAAGAACTAAGAGCAATCAATGAAAGGTATAAAAAATTGTCAATTGAGCATGCTTTAGTTACTAACTCCTCTTCTAATGGTTCACAATTAGAAAAAAAAAAACATTAAGCTTAAGGCAAGGCTAGATGAACTATCAAGCAAATACAATGTACTACAAGCTAAGTATGTTCATCTCAAGTGCTCACATGAGGAATTAGTGGAATCGCATATCATGCTTGAGGTAGCTAATGAGGTTGTAATCTCATCGGTAAAATCCTCTCAACCTCACACTCACACTCTCACTAGCACACCGCCTCAATTGGATATTTATAGTACTAATGAGTGTGCTTCTCAAGCAAGTCAATCTTCGATTGAGCTAAATTTTATAGAAAACAAGGAGCTCAAAGAAGAAGTGAAAAGACTCAAGAAAGATGTGATTCGGTTGAAAGGCAAGAAAGAAGCACAACCATCTCAAGATAACCGTGACATCATGGTGAAGAAGCTTGAGAAGGGTTCAAACCGTGTTACCTCCAAAGCCCAACAAACGAATCACACATCAAATAACGCCAACGCAACCAAGAGCAAGAAACACAAGAAGAGACTATGCTATGGTTGTGGATTGTATGGGCATGAATGGACTATGTGTCTAAACAAAAGTTGGGCCAACCAAATGGAAGCGGCCGATCTAAAGGCCTCAAACAAGTTGGCCAAGCAAGCTAAAAGTGTTCAATCAAGTGCTTGCGTCAAGTGTAACATGGCGGATCATCCTAGCAAGAATTGTTCCATCAACAAGCAAACAAGAGTTGACTTCATAGCTGCAACAAGGAAGTGTTATGGTTGCAATGAAGCCGGACACACGGCTGATGGATGCCCCAACAAGCAAAACAAGCAAAAGGCAAATCAAGGGCGCATTTGCTATGTGTGTAGAAGAAAGGGGCATGTAAGCTATAGTTGCCCAAATGGTAATCTACCTAAGCCGAACACTCTTGGTTTTGTTGATATGCTTAGGAAGGTCACAAATAGAGATAGCACTAGTAAAGCGATGTGTTCACCTCAAACTAGTACTAAAACCATTTGGGTACCAAAGCACTTGTTGACTAACGTAAAAGAACCCAATATGAGTTGGGCACCAAAGTGTGCTTAGATTGTTGATGCAGGTACGTGGTGATGAGATGAAAGCTTCGGGGTGGTTGAGCAAGCAAAATTGACATTTCAACTCAAACTATCAACCTATTCCTATCATACCATCATGAATGGTTGACCCGAAGATTCCTTATAATTGATATTCTACTCTTCATTTTCATCACTAATGATAAGTACCTAAAACCTATAGGATAGCCACTTGGTTGGTTAGCGCTCAATAGTTCACAAATTGACAAATTTGTGAAATATTTGAAGTGGCTAATTAGATTCAATTGAAAGTTTATGCTATATGTCATATGGTGCTCTTAATGGCTCTCTAGTAGAGCAATACATTTGTTGAGATGCAGGTGTTCAAAGATGAAAAACAAATGGAAAGAATAATCACAAGCAGAGAAGTTTGTTGGTTCTGTCTGCTCATACCGGACGTGTCCGGTATGGATACCGGACGTGTCCGGTACGGAAGTAGGGCAGAAACATTGATTCAAATTGAAACTGAGTTTTTATCCCTATGTTTCAATGTATATTTGGTATACTCAGAAGATTGTGGTCAACTATCTCTAAATGGAATGTGAACATCTCTTCACCAAATTTGGTATTCGGCAAATTATCTTTGTGGTGGCAAAAATAGAAAATCATCTTCCATGTTCTTGATAGAACAATGTGCATGTTATAAGTAATTCAAATCACTTAATGCACTATCTTAGGGGGAGATGAGTTTCTATTTTGAGCCCCTTGTGGACTAACACCTTCACTTGAGTTTTCTATGTAGTCCTATGATCTTAAGTGAAAGGTCTCTCATGGCATAATCATATGACAAAGTGAGGTCAACTATATTAATGTCATGATGTGATTCATCTTAGTGGAATCAATGTGGGCTCAAGGCAAAGGTACGTGTTTACATATATGCATTGAAAGTGCATTTAAGGCCTTTTGTGCTAGAATGTGCATTTATGTGATATAGGACAGATAAGTTTCAAAACCCCTACTAGCATGTGTAGGTTGTGTGATTTTGGAAAGGAATTTGGTTCTTGGTCTTTGTGACCTAGCCATGTTATTTGTGGTTATTGCTCCTAATGCTCGCTTGATCAACTAATCACAAATGACATGGCCTCTCTCAAGTCCTAATCACTATATCTCTAAAAGATCATCTCTCTTCTTTTGGAAATAAGCGTATGCCCAAATTTGGAAAAGGAATAAGTCACCTCAAGCTTTGTATGAGATTGGATGCCATGCTGTGTATATTTGGAGATTGAACTTTATTTTGGAATAAGTATCAATCAAGAAGGGGATTGGAAAAGAGAGAACCAAAATTCGGAGCAAAAACAGCCAGCCCGTAAATACCGGACGTGTCCGGTATGACTACCGGACGTGTCCGGTATGCGCGGGAACTTAAGAGCAGGATACCCCTTCGGACCTGGTCTGTTTCTCCTTCTTTTCACCAAACCACCAACACCTAAACTCCTTCTTCCCCTCTCCAATGGCGTCCCATTGACTCAACCAAGGAAAACAAGCAAGGAGAAGAGAATTGGATTGCATTCCCATCAAGAATCAAGGATCTGGTCTTTGGATTTTGGATTTCCCCTCTCTCCTCTTCTCTCAAGGTATTCAAAACCGGACCCCTTCCGATCTATGTGATTAGTAGTTCTTTTGCAAATTTGGCTGGTCAAGATGCTACATTACCATGTCTAGAAGCAATGCCCAAAGTTTGGATTGAATTGGTTGAGGATTGGATTGAAATCCCTGGTTAGGGTTGCTGTCCGTGCATACCGGACGCGTCCGGTATGCCTACCGGACGTGTCCGGTATGTGACCAGCAGTGCAGGATTTTCTGCAGTTTCGATTCAATCTCTCTTTAATGTTGCTTTTAGGGTTATTATTGTTTGTCAATGATGTCTTGTGAACCTAGTACAAGTGATGGACTAGGTGTTTGGAAAGATTAGACAAATGATTCTATCTCCCTACTCGCAATATTTGAAATGGCACTTGGGCTCAGTTTCTGAAATTCTTTGCAAATCCATTTGAATACAGGACAGCGGTGATGTCGAGAAAGAGGCGGCGAGAATGGAGCCTCGGACCAAGGCCCCGCATAACCCCGCAGCTTTTGAGAGGCACAAGAAGGCTAGGCAGGACATGTTCCCGAGGAGCTCTCAGCAGGAGAGCAGCAGGAGGCCTATGAGAGCAGCCGCCAGGGCAGCACCAGCATATGCAGAAGGCAGTGATTCCTCTTCAGATGATGATGAGACTGAGGACTACGAGTTGAGTCCAGCAGGAAGAGAAAGAGCACCGACAGAGAGGGTGACAAATGATGAGATTGAGGAGGAAGAAGAGGAGGAAGAGGAGCAAGCTAATGCTCCAAATTTCACCACCGAGGGCAGCGGGGGAATCATTTTGGGTTGCTTGAGATTCACCGTCCACATTTGCCTGGATACGTTCACATCACGCATTATAGGGCCAAGGGTATGACCAAGAGAGCTCGTGATCGAGAGGAGGATTGATCCTAGAGGTTTGCCCAAGATTCAGTTTGACTACAGTGTTTCACACTCGGTTTCACATGGATTTCTATATTAGTGTGATACTCAAGAGGAAGCCGCTTGTGGCTAAATCTCGGTGGGTGGATTGGCAAGATACCGGGGATCTTCATAAGCCCTCTCTTGATCGTGCTATTGCTATCCGTGAGCGCCATTGGTCTATGGAATCATGGAATTCAGCCATGATTGGAACTCGAGGGTGATAGCCCGCCTCTACGCTACTTTGTTTGTTGAGGAGGACACTAGGCGCATGCATTGGATGCTTGAGGGCCGCAGGTACGTTGTTGACTATGCAGCATTTGCAGGTTATCTTGGCTTCTCGATGAGGATCTTCGTAAGGACAAGATACATGATCGATTATTCTACCTCCGAGCAGATGGGTTACATGTATCCACCTCAGAGAGAGAGGGGATCAGTTGGCAAGGTAGTTGGTCTTCATCCCACTTACAGATACCTGGACCGGATGTTCAGGAGGACTATTGATTGCAAGGGAGGAGACAAGGGTTCAATTGCAGATTACTCAAGGAACTTGCTTGCCAGGATGGCACCAGATGCAGAGCTCTTCAGTGTCTTTGACTTTATATGGTGTGAGATCCGTAGTGTTGGTGAGAGGCCCCTCAAGGGGTGTGGCTTTGCTCCCTATATTATGCATATGATTGAGCAGGTGACAGGTCACACATTTGAGTATGACGGAGTGCATAAGGCCCTGAAGATTTTTGCAGACTTAGAGGAGTTGGGAGTTCCTCCAGCGGGTCCAGGTGGAGGAGCAGCAGCAGAGGCACCCGGGGGTGATGCAGCAGGAGGTGCAGAGTCTCCACCGCCACGTGCTCCTTCACGTTCCACTTCTCACCGTGGTGGTGGTTCTCGCTCACCTCTCCGGAAGATTCTTAGCTCCATCTTTGGGATGTGCAAGGATATCCCGACCCGGACGGCAATCGAGAGAGAGGCGAGGAGGAAGGACACGAAGACTCTGAAGCAGATAGCGACTCAGCTCAGCATTGATCCTCCACGGTCTCCACCTTCAGACGAGGTAGCTAGTGAGCCAGAGACTGAGGAGCAGCAGCAGGCCAGATATGATAGAGAGTTTGCCGAGTTTCTTCAGAGACAGCAGCAGCCACCTGAGCCTTCAGTCACCATCCCTCTCCAGTTTCGAGCACCTCCTTACGACCAGCCACGTCCCTAGTGCGGCCGAGGAGTTTGGTTCAGCTTTGTGGGGTGATATCTTTGGTAGTTTTGACCCCTACACCGGTGCCGGTACTAGCAGTTCTCGCCCTCCCGGTGCTCCACGATCACCGACGAGCAGGAGCGTGACGACGACGATGAGTGATCGATGGATGTGTCACAGCTTGCAGCCCCTTTGTCTCTCTTGTTCATGGTTTGTTCTACCTTTTTGGCGATCGATGACAAAGGGGAGAGAGAGTGATTAAAGCTTCGATTGTACTTCATGGTTCATTTTGTGTCTGAGACATGTACTTTGCCATTTGTGGTAGTCTAGTCTTTTGATTTGAGTTCGAGTTTGAGCCTTATTGATGTATCTTTCGGAGATGGCATGTATCGAGACTTGTGTCGTTGTTATGAGCCTCATCTATGTATCTTATGAGATTTGTGCTTGATGGATGTATAAGACATGATCTTGTAATATATTCTATCTTAGTGGTTTATGGGCTTGAGAAATCATTGTGATGAGTGCTATATGTGTGGTATACATGTGTTGTATTTACTTTCATAAGGACCATGCATGTTTTAGAGTGAAAATGTGTAATGTAATGTTTTATATTTATTCTTGTGTGATATATCTTGTCATGTGCATCATGGACTTATTCTTGACACACACTTGCACTTCACCGATGCAATGATTTAGGGGGAGCCTCCTACATGTTTTAATCTGTGCAAATTGACATTTGAGGTCATTATTGAATTCGATTCATATTGCACATATTAAGGGGGAGCCTCTCTTAAATCGTTGAACCCAAAAGCTTTAATGTCTACATCTTTTGTAAGCTTTAATCGGATTGTCATCAATCACCAAAAAGGGGAGATTGAAAGTGCATCTAGCCCTTTAGTGGGTTTTGGATGATTGGATGACAATGCGATTAAAGGACTAATGCTATTGCTAAGTGCCATGCAGGAATTGTTTATCTCACAGGTATTTGACGCACGATACAAAGCCAAAATGAGGTGTTGTTGTATGATCAATCTAGATCAAACACAAGACAACAATGCAAATGGATTTCATGCTATGGCTTATATATATATTGTGAGATATTCATAACTATGATGAAAGCAAGCATATTGGGATTGGTCGTTAAAGACATGTTGAATTGCATATATATATTGGTCTCACATTGGAAACTTGCTAGTATGAAGATTGAAGAAGACGTCAACATAAATGGATATGTACTCTAATTGATGATTCAACACATGATGCGACTTGATGGCTTGAGAAGGTAAAGATAGCAAGGAAAGGCTTCGAGGTACTAAGCAAGGGTGAAGGGCAAGCGATGGCTTGGTGACTGAAGAACCTAGCTAGAGTGAAGAAGAAAGTACTTGCATTCAGTCGAGGTATCAATCAAGTTATGATGGTTGTATTTGTGTGAAGGATCAATATCACAATTGGTAAAAGGTTAATGAAAATGACTTGATCCATTTGGAGTAACTCATATCGGATGAATGGAATCAAGTCATATGCTCAAGATGGCTATGCTCAATGAAGAAATATCAATTGGACATGATTGCACCCTCAAGCGATGAAGATCAAAAGCTATGGCAGTGAAGGTGATTGAAGGCAACTCAAGTGGTTCAATTTGATTTTATTTAATGCCTTGAGTTGAATAGGAATACCGTACTATTAAGAGGGATGCATCATGTTGATAGATACTATACATAAGTGCTCAAGCCAACCCATGTGAGATTTGAATGAAAGGGAGCAAGAGAGATCGATCGCCTCGCATCGCCAGGCATACCGGACGTGTCCCGGTAGGCATACCGGACGTGTCCGTATTCTCGGGTTGTGCACTGTGTAGAGCTGTTTTTTTCGCACGCGCTTTGCTGTAGCTTGGCTCGACGGGAGTTCCGGTCCTCTACCGGAGGTTCCGCTCGACCGGAGGTTCCGGGCCCAGACCGAAGTGATCTCTTGCACGCGACGCCAACGCGCCGCCGCCCCTCGACCGGAAGTTCCGGTCCTCCACCGGAAGTTCCGGCAAGTAATGTTTTTTGCGGCAAAGCTCCTCGTGTTTCTTTGCGCCGTGGGGGGTTCATACCGACGTGTCCGGTATGCCTACCGGACGCGTCCGGTATGCCTAACGGCTACTAACGGCTAGTTTTGAATGTTGGGGTATAAATGCCCCCAAGCCTCCACTTGTGGAAGCTGCTGATTCTACTGGTTCCTAAGCCTTCCTAAAGCTTTGCAAACACTCTCCAACCCTCTCTTAGTGTGTGATTGATTCCAATTGCCAAATCCAATTGTGGGTTGAGTGAAATTCAAGATTGAGAGCAAGCCACCTCTTGAGCACTTGTGCATATTGTCAAATCTCGTGATTCGCATTTGTTACTCTTGGATCTTCGGTCCTAGACGGTTAGGCGTCGCCGGAGACCACCCAAGAGATTGTGGTGTGGCTCGGAAAGTTTGTAACGGTTGATTCCACCGCCGCAAGGGAAGGAATCAAATAGTGGAAGGAGGAAAGGGAGTTGGAAAAGACTCCGGCTAGGGAGACCTGCGTGGTCCTCTAGAGTTGAGCTCAAGGAATCGAAGTTTGCAAAGACTTCGACTAGGGAGACCTTCGTGGTCCTCTAGATCAAGCCAAGTAAAGGGAGTTGAAAAAGACTCCAGCTAGGGTGACCTGCGTGGTCCTCGAGAGCTTGATCCTTGGGTCACTCGCAGCTGCCTCAACGGAGAGTAGGACTTGAAGAAGTCCGAACTTCGGTAAAACAAATACCGTGTCTCGAATTCTATTTCATATTGTGTTTGTGATACACTTGCGGTATTTGAGGTTGTCTGCAGGTTCACCGAGCTCCACAGTCATCCGTAGGTGTCCGCAATCGGTGCCGAGCTTTGGAATCAAAAGGCGCAAGTTTCAGGGGTTCCTCCAGAACCCGTGTATACCGGACACGTCCGGTGTGCATACCGGACGCGTCCGGTATTGGCCTGAGCACCATTATCTGCCTTAACTTTGTGTTGCAGGGTTTTAGCTCGTAGATATATTGTCCTCTGATTATATTCTCTGTGATAATATTGTGAGGGTGGTTTAATTCTCTGATTTGGAGTTTCCATTTCATTGGTAACTCCCATACTAATCGTTTCCGCACCTGAAGGTGTTAAATTTTTTTAGAAACGCCTATTCACCCCCCTCTAGGCGCATCCTCGGTCCTTTCAATAGGCCGTGGCCTTGGGAAGACAAATGATGGCGCGAACATCATTCAATACAGAATTGTAAAGCTAGCTCAGAAGATATTGATCGATAATGACCCACTCAGGATCACGACGTTTGAGGGTGGTTGGCGGGGAAGAAAGGTGGGAAGACAAGCCGAATTTGCCGATGAAAGCATCAAAGAAACAACGCCATTCGGTGTAGATGGAATCAGTGAGCTAGATCGGATTTTATGTTCACCGTCCGCAGAACGGCCGCCACCGGCGGAGCGATGGCGCGTCGAATGTCCTCGGAGGATGTGTGCCGTCATCGGTGGGAGGGATGTTGAAGAGAGGATTGGCCTCCATGTCCATGGTGACAGAGCGAGCCACAGCAGACGGGGAGTGGAAGAAGCCGATCGGCGGCGAGCAGATCAGTGATGAGCAGCGGAGTAGTTGGAGAAGGAAGAAAGCAGGATCACATTGCGCAAGCTGACACCATGTAGAAAAGAGGAATAGGAGCCAACAGAGGTTGTATTGCTCTCTGATGAATACTTATAAAGCAAGTTACACTCGGTGCGATGGGGCACACGGTTACAGCGTGGGCGACGCGGTCACCACGACGCGAGGGCGTGAGGCCACTAGAGCAGAACTTGTGCTGACATAACTGCAGCTGAACACTACGCTTCAACAGGACTACTTTCAGCTTTGATTTTTGTTCCTTTTGCTTCCACAATATTTTGAGACATCTCTAGTATCGTTCCTAGGTCAAATAGCTGCATTATAGCTATATGGACTTGGCATCGCTAGAAGAGTGGCGTGTTGGGTCAGGATTGGTGAATTGGGTCCCATTTATCTAGTTGTCTGCTCGGTCCTTTAAGTTGGCTAGCTAGTTGACTCATAACTACTAGAACATCTATTAGCCCTCCCATTTGTTACGATAGAGCTAATTTTTAGCTAGGTAACAATTTGTCCTTTTATCAAGACATGCCCTTAGTCTAGTATAAGCATTAGCAAGGGGGAGGTACATAAATCCCTTTGCCGCTGTTGCAATTCTCACAACTGCTCACATTAGCCACTGCAGGTGACTGTGAATCACTAAGACATCGATGCTAAATAAATTTGTGAAAATTTTTGCTTAGAGATGCTGGTGTCATAAACTATATTTACCTTGTTGTAGCATCCCACTGAATTCTTGTAATGTCGTCTGTAGTACTCGTAGATTCGAAATAAGACTCGCATTTATTGCAGCACATATTCCTGAACGTGGAACAGAGATCAAATAACTGCACGTAATAATAATAAATAGGGTAAAAGATGATAATGGCACGATGCTACCGATGCTGATTATAGCTGACTAGATCTTCCCCTGGCGTGAATTACATTTAGGCATGTTTGGATCGCCTAATGCTGATATATATATTGTTAGCCGGAGCTAAAAATTATATTACCCAAAAAATTAATCAACATATATATTTAGATCCTTATTATTAGCTAATAGATGCATATATTTTTAGACCTTAGCGATAAACTATTCGCTCTTAGTATAGCTAGTTGCAGTTGGCTAATGATGGACTAACAATTAGTTAATAAGGGCTTGGCTAAAACATACAGTAGCCCTCCTTTGAGCTAATTTTTAGATGATATATGAGTTGTTAGCCCATATAAGATCCAAATAGACCGTAATAAAAGAACATAAAATGTCCAAAGTTGAGTAGGATACCCAAACTCAAGACAACAGAAACAAGTACTTTCTTTGCTCTAGAATACAAGGTATCGAAGCATTAAAATTTATTTACCGCAAATTATTAAGGACTAGCAAACGTATCCGTGCATTGCAATGGAACCAAATATATATCTCTGATCCTAAGAGCATCTCTAACGGTTTTGCATATTTTGTTTGGTAAAATTGAGAGTTTGCCAAGTCTTAAATGAATATGGCGAAGATCCAAAGAGTCAATCTCCAACGGTTTTGCATTATCACTTGGCAAAAAAGAAAATTCTAGACGCGGTGGCAGGCGGGAGCCATACGCACGGGAGGGAAATAGTGTGAGCATCGGGAATGCTAAGCGTGGACGAGGTGTGCATATATGCAAGTCCTTCCCTGCTTTTTGCCAAGGTAATAAAAATAGATAAACCACGGAATAAAAATAGAGGAAAACCTGACAGGAACAATTGGGCGAAAGGGAGAACACCAAAAAAAAAAAAAAAAAAAAAAAGAAGAGAACGTGTGCTCTCTGCTCTATACAGAAATAACTAACAAATAGTGTTTGTTTATTTATCTCTCTACCATTTATTTGTATGGCCTCCTCTAACCAACTCCATGAATATAGAAAAACTATGTTTGCATCTACCTATAGCCCTCTTGATATATGCATAGATTATTGAGGTAATCTGGATAGGTTAAGAATCCTAAACCAAATATATATCTCTGATCCTAAGTAAGCTGAATATGAATCCCAATCCTAATCCAAATAGAATAGAAGGTAATAAAAATAGATAAATCACGGAATAAAAATAGAGGAAGACCTGACGGGAACAATTGGGCGAAAGGGAGAGCAGAAAAAAAAAAGGAAGAGAATGTGTACTCTCTGCTCTATATGGAAATAACTAACAATATCTCTGTACCTTGCCCCAACGAACGGCTTGGACGTTTAGATGCAAAGGCAAGCCTCGCACGGCACCTCCGCTGCTCCGCGCTTGACCGCGCAAATGCTCTTGGCTTGTATATTAACCAAATCTATTCACCGGCAATACAGATCGGTCATTTGGTTTCACCATCTGACGCTTTCACATTCAACTCATTATCACGCACGTCGCTCTGCCACCGTTGACGCTACTGGCAGAGAAGGAAGGAACGGGGAGTTCGCCGGAGACAGGATCACCGGCCTCGCGGTAACCCAAGGTACAGAATGACGACGCCCCTACTTCCATGAACGCAATGGTGGACTCGATCACCGACATGGTTGAGACCGCCATCGCTCGCGGAAGCCACACCGGCGGCGTTCGTTGCTTCATGCTGCAGAGCGCCGTCCGCCGTGCCCTCCACGACATCGGCGACCACGTACCGCACCCCCATTCGCCGCTCCTCTGGCGTGCGCGCTGGACGAACCCGTGGTCGCCGTTCGTCGCCACGCCCGTCGTCCGCGCTCCAGTTCACCCTAGGTGTCTGCCCGACGCATGGCCCAGCCATGTTCGTCAGGCGCACGGGGACTTCACCTGGGACGCCGCAGCAGCGACGGCCGCCAGTGACGCTGCTGCCTCCACCAACCCTGCTGCCGCTGAATCCGTCCGCACTGCCATGGAACGGAGGTGGTGGCTCCATGGCTGCATGCCGTGGCACCCCTCTGCTTCCCAACCGCAGCACCAGCGCGGAGAAGTGGCCGCCCGGGTTCGTCTTCGACTTCGACGTCGTTCCTCCGCCTCCACCACCTCCGTCTGGGCGCTCCTACGCCGACGTGGCAGTCAACCGCCACCAAGCCCATCGCCGGAACACCCTGCCGCACGGCCACGCCCTCGGAGCCGGGTTCGCCTCTTCCTCAAACGAGGGCGAGGTGGTTCCCCGCCTCTAAGCGGCCTCTGAAGGGCCAGTGGGGGGCCCCACAATTCCCGGCTCGCAGCGACAGCCTTGTGGCCGGAGCTCGCCAGGGAGGCGCAGCGCCCACCCTGCCGGCCGGCCTCCATGGTCGGATAAAGGGTCTCTGACCCTGATCCGCCATGAGAGGAAAGGGGAGAGAAGGGCAAGGCAGAAGACGGCGAACATCGATGGCGGCGGCGGCAAGATAAGACGGCAGCGGCGGCGGGCTGGGGAGTTGGGCGGGCGGTTAGTGTTCCCCAACCCTAACCGTCGGCCTTTTGTAGGCGGCGGCGGCGGCGCTGGTGCCCACCTTTGCTGCACGGTGGCCAGGGGCCTAGATTTCGGCCTGCACACACGCCTTCTCCCCAGGCTGGCTGGGCTGGCGGGTCGGGCTGGGCTGGGCTGCGGGTCTGGCTAGCCGACCGGGCCGCTGGCTGGATCTGGCCGGGCCACAGCGCCGGCCGGCCAGGCTCGGAAAAAGTCTATATTTCGTCCCTCAGCTATCACAGAAGTCTGTATGTCATCCTCCAACTGCAAAACCGGATATCTATCATCCTTCAACTATGCAAACTATTTAATTTACCTCCCTTAGCTGTTTTATGAGTGGTTTGGGTGATGTGGCAACATGGGCCCCAGAGGAGCAAAGAAAGAGAGAGAGAGAGGGAGCACCAGTCACGCGCGGAGGCTCGCTGCCGATGCCGCTCCCTTTGCGAGCTGGCCCTAGGCACGGTCGGCTCGTGGCCGCCCTCGTGCCTCGTGGCAGAGCAGCTAAGAAGGACGTGGCTATCGCCATAGTTAGCCAGCACCACGCGGCGCTACGTGTAGTTGACCACGTGACAGTGCCTGGACAGCAGCATGCATGTATCGAAGAAGAGCCGTGTCGGCTGCATGGCTGGCCAAAGACATCGTGCGTCATGACGCCAGTGTGCACAACACGTACGTACTTGCCACAAGAAACACTAGCGCGGGCGGTCCACACCAACGGACCACGGGCCAACCTGCATGGTCTCGCCCTCTCTCGCCAGCAATGCAGGCAGCTTCTCTACGAAGGCCACCAGGGCGGTGGAGCCCACGTGGTCGCGCTTGTGCGCGTCGCAGCAGTAGGTGCCGTTGGCGGCAACGACGACGCTCCCGTCGGCGTCTATCCCGCGCGAAGCTGCGCTCCATCGCCACGGTGCAAGCCGCAGCGGAGGCGGAGCCAGAGGTGTTGCAGCGGTGACGAGCTCCTCGGCGAGCAGCTCGTGCATCCGGTCCCGGCATACCGAGGCCACGTGCAAGCGGTTGTGGCCGTCGAACAACCTGAAGAAGTCGCGCCTCCCGCCGTCATTGACCTTGCCCTCCACGGCAGACGCCTCGCGCATGGACACGGCGTCCTTGATCCGTTTCCCTCCTGCGGCACGAGCAGCTCCCCCGCCTTGAGGTTCCGCTTCCTCGTGGCGTCGGTGGTGGTGCAGCCCTACTTGACGGCGCGGCTAGCTCGCAGCGGCGGCGCGCTATCTCACGGCGTCGGCGCGGCCCAGCTCGCGGCGGTGGCGGCGGGAGAGAGCTCCCACGCCTAGCTCGCGGCGACGCGACGGCGGCTGTCTGGGCACGCACACGACGGCGTAGTCCAGCTCCTCGCGGTGGCAGCAAGCCACCTCGCCCAGTCGGTGGTGGTGGTCCAGCACTGCCTTCTTCTTCCTCCTCTTCTCATCATCTCTTGCTGAGCACCATCCATGGCCGTCCATGGTGCGCGAGCAGCAGCAGCAGCACGTGGCCAGCAGCGGCGGCGGCACGCTGGCAAGCGCCCGGCGGAGCTCGTGGCCGAGCAGCACCCGCTGCGTGCGAGTAGCCGGTGGAGCACGCGACCGGCTCTGAGCTCGCGCCCCCAGGCGGCTCGCGGAGCTGGCGGTCGAGCAACAGCATGCGGGCGAGCGGCCAGCCTGGAGGTTGCAGTCGAGCAGCAGCAACAGCACGAGGGCGAGCATCCGACAGAGCATGCGCCCGGTGCAGAGCTCGTACATGGCCGGCGGCACGTGGAGTCGCGGCCCAGACCGACATGCTGCTCATCTGTGTGGCCGGCCATGGCGACCGCGCTCGGGGCCTCCGTCCGCCATGGCTACGCTCGCGGCAGCGACGAGCTCCCGCGCCTAACATGCCGCAGCACACTCTAGCTCGTGGTGGCGACCCGTTCGTGCCCGCGGCCCAGCTCGCAACGGAAGCAGCAGCCACAGCGAGCCCCGCGCCCATCCGTGCTCTCTCCCTCTGCTCCTGTGTGAGGCCCATGTTGCCATGTCGCTCAAACCACTCACAAAATAGCCGAGGGACATAAACCAACTGGTTTGGATAGTTGGAGGATAATAGATATCCAGTTTTGCAGTTGAGGGATGACATACAGACTTCAGCAATAGTTGAGGGACGAAATATGGACTTTTTCCGCCAGGCTCCCCCTGCTAGGCTACTTTATAGTTTTCCAAACGGGCCGCCCGGCACGCATGGGCACGGGCACGGCGACCGGCACGGCACGGCTCGGCACGGCACTATGCGGCACGGCAGCCCACCGTGCCGTGCCCGATAGTGCCGCCGTGCGGTGTCTTGGCACGGCACGCACGCCCGTCTTAGCCGTGCCGTCTGCCGTGCCGACAGAGCACGGTGGCTCCACCGTGCCAGCTCGCCCGTCGTGCTAGCTTGAGAGCCGCAACCGCGCCGTGGAGCAAGGGCAGCGCGCGACGTCGAACAGACGCTACGCCGCCGCCCAGCGCCGAGCAGCGGCGCGCCGCGATGTCGAAATAGGCGACGCGCGCCACCGCCCCGGCCGCTCAAGCGATAGCGCCCAGCGCGTCGAGCAGCAGCAGCGCGCTGATGGATGCCGCCCGGCGCCGTCGCCATCCGAAGGAGTGAGGTAGCGTGGTGGTGGCCGCTGACTGCTTGATGCCAGTGGTCGAGGCGATGCGTGCGTGCGTGTGCGTGCTCAAACAAAGAAGCCAGGAAAGGAGGCGGATGAAGGGAGCAAGCACCGAAGAGCTAGGGTTGGACTTGGAGCACTTATATACTGCAATCCAACGGTGCTGGTGAGCCTTAACCATCCAACGGCCAGCACTTATCGGGCCGCATCGTGCCAGCCCCAATAATCGTGCCGTGCACGGGCTGGCACTGCGGGCCAAACCTCGTGGCCCGGCACAGCCCGCGACGCGTGCCGATGCCGGCACTGGCACTATGGACCTCGTGCCTGGGCCGTGCTAGTGCCGTGCTTTTTAGGGCTGGGCCCGTGCTGGCCCATCGGACTGAGCCCGTTTGGAAATATATAGGCTACTTGCTGCTCTAGGTCTTCTTTTTATTTTCGTTTTGTGCCTTGAATTCAATTTCTTAATTACATTCTATCAGCAGTAGTATGGTTAATTAGTATATGCTTTGCTAGTTTATTTTCTGCAAGAACATCAGTTATTTGTATGATTGTTGTTGCTCTTGTACCTGCTGGATATTGTCATTGTAAATATAATTTGTGGTTTGATTATATTATGTTACAATGTCATCTGTGATTCTATTATATTTTTGGAGTATGTGGTGCACCCAAACCCTGTTTGCACCACATACATATTACATTTGTGACTTTGGTAATTTATTTTGTGATATCTTGATGCACCAAAACCCCATTTTGCATCAACATAATAGTTACACTTGTAATTTTATAATAGAATTAGGTATGTTGGTGCCCCCAAACCCCATTTTGCACCACATACAAGTTAAATTAGCAAGTGACTTAGATGTAATTTAACTATGTTATCTACAGATTAGAATACTTTAATTACTGTAGAAATAAAATTGCAATATATATCTTGATTATTTTGGTTAATTAACACAAGTTGATGGAGTTTATGGCATTGGGGGCGTTTAATTCTTCATAAATTATCCTACCCAGAGACCGTGCCTTAGCAGTGATTCAATCACCCATTGCTGAGAGGTCTACATCATGTTTCACTGAAACTTGATGATTATCTACACCGTGTTTTTACCCAAAATAATAGTTTTGTATCATTATCAATGGTCTACATCCACGCGATGACTACTATTTTTTATCACATTATTTTACTATTGCACAAGATGGTAGAGTCCTAAGCAAAGGCTGCGTTTAATTCACTTATGAATTATCCTACATAGAGACCGTGCTTAGGCAGCAATATATTTACCTACCATAAAGATCTACTCTTTATCTTTGACTTAAAGACTATCTTGCCTTGTGTATATTAAATTTATGATGATTTGTTGTACAGTCTACACAACTTTGTGATTACCTATAGCACTCCAAAACTATAACAAGATATACAACTTCACAAATATTGCATTTAGTATTACAACATTACCATGTTGATTTTAATTTACCCTACGGTAAATTAATTAATCCATGGTTATGCATATAGGATCATGGCTACTAGAGAGTTCGACGAACTCGCTCTAGATGGAAGCAATTACCCTACATGGGCTTCTGATATCAAGATCGCACTTGTATCTCGTGGTCTTTTGGCTACAATTCAGGAATCCCAAGCTAGGATTGTCCTGCAAGATAAACATACCTATAGTGGTTTGGCTTTGCTAGGGTTTTATATTTATAAGGATCTTAAATCAGAATATCTTATGACTGAAAACCCTCGTGAATTATGGGTTGCTCTTAAAGAGTGATATAAACCACAAAAAGAGCTTATTTGGCCTGAGGCCAATCATGAATGGAATCACCTACGTCTCCAAGATTTTAAATCTGTGGCAGACTATAATCATGCTATTCATAGAATTTGCTCTAAGTTGAAATTTTACGAGAAAGAGCCAATGGATGCAGATAAGATAGAGAAAACCCTGTCTACTATGCTTCCGTCTGATAGAGTATTGCAACAGCAATACAACGCTCACAAGTATCGGGCCTATTCCTAGCTTATTCATATATTGACTCAGGCAGAAAAACATGATGAACTTCTTCTGAAGAATCATTATAAGCGCCCTATTGGTTCGGCGCCACTACCTGAGGTCTACAATGTACAGAAAAATGCTAAGAATAAGTTCAATGGATCTTTTCCAAAGAACAAATATGGTAAATGCAAACATAACAGGAGGCAAAAGCCTACTCCCTCTGTCCCGTTTTATTTGTCGTTGGAGAGCTGGGCACAAGAATTAAGGCAAGAGGCTAAAGACCTGAAGACCCCTACTCTAGCAATGATGGACTTCTGCAGTTTTGGATGGATGTGCCATTAAATGCCGAGCGGCAACACTAAACAAATCAGCATCCACATCTACTCCACGGCAAAACATATTTTTTAAACGAAAACAAATCAGCATCCACTACTAGCAAGCACGTACGAACAGGAACAAGCACGAACAGGAGCAAGCACGAACTGCAGGTCTGAGCGAACGCCGTGCTTGGATCCACCATCGTCGGATGGGCCTCAGCGTGTCGCATGGAGGGGCCACGCCTCGGCTCCCCAGCCCCATGGCCCCGCCAGCAGATGAAAGGGAAAGGCCTGGCCGGAGAAGGGGCCCGCGCTCCCGGCTCCCGTGGCCCCGCGTAGGATGGAAGGGAAACGCCTGGCCGGAGGAGGCGGACGCCGTGCCCTGCCGGAGCTCCTTGTCGGCGTTCCGCGCGGAGTAGGAGCTTGTGCTCCGGCTCCCATGGCCCAGCGCACGAAGATCTCGTCGCAGGGAACACGACGGAGGGCGGCGCAAGAGTATCTCAGCGGAGGGGAATGGATCGAGGGCGATGGCGACGTTGCAGATCTAGACAAAGGAATAGCCGGTGAGGTTGGGGATGAGGCTGGGATTTTTTTGTTTCAAAAAGTTGGGTGCCTGTGGTGCTTTGAGGTTGCGAGGGAAGAGGAAGGGGAGACATGCGGTAGTGCGGTTGGTACAGGCGTACAGCTACGAGGCTATTGAGCAGATAGCGAACGACAGATAATTTGGGACATACTACTGTAGCTTCGACGACAGATAAAACGGGACGGAGGGAGTAATTCACAAAAGAGGAAAAGGGACAATGCGAAACCCAAAAATGACAACGTATCATAGATGTAGAGACATTTCGTATTTTGCCAAAAATTTCCATGCTCCCAAACAATTGGTAGCTTTGTACCAAAAGTGTTTAAAAGAGAGCAAGCTAGCAGGAGACACAAGATATAAGGCACACTTGAATCTTGCATCTGAGGCTGCAAAGGAAGACAGTTGTTCACATCAGGCCCCAAAGGAACAAGTGAATAACAAGGTTCTTAATATTGAAAATAACCTTCCATCGATGGACAACATGTTCCTAGACTTTTGTTCTGGAGGCATGTTTGGAGACTTAGAGTAGTCTTGGTCCAGTATTGATATCTAACTTGATTAATATGTTGTAACAATTTTAGTCATACACACTTTATTGTTTTGGGTTGTATTGTTTAGTGTGCTTGTGAGTTGTACAAATTTATTTATATTATTGTAAGTTGTACAAACTCATTTGTAAATATCATACTCTTGTATCTGATATTCAATATACTGTATGTATAGTTCTATATGTTACATTTTAGTATTCATTTACATTTATTTTACATATAGATGTCTGTTAAACTTGATCCAATAGAGGAAGAATTATGTCTTGTGGTGGACTCGTGTATCAAAAACTCTATACTTAGAGAGATAAAATATTTTCAGACTCTTAAGAAAAGAGAAGAAAATATTATGACCACTGCTGGACACGATGCGTTAATAGTTTGTTCAGGTAGAGCCACTATTACTCTCCCTATGAGTACGCAGATTACGATAGAGGATGCCTTGTTGTATCCTGACTCTACTCGTACCCTACTAGGTTCTAGAGATATCCGTAAGAATGGTCTCCATATTGAGACACATATAGATAATAAAAAGGAATTTCTTCTTTTTTACTAAACTTAGTGGATATGGCAAGCAAATCTGTGAAAAGTTTTTTTTCACTCCACACAGGTTTGTACTTCACATACATAAAGCCCATAGAACATGTTACTTATAAGATAATTTTCCAAGATGTCGATACATTCCGCAATTGGCATGATTGACTTGGGCACCCTGGAATAGGGATGATAAAGAAAATTATCAGCAATTCCATTGGTTATGATATGATAAATGCCAAATTCCCCTAAAATAAAGATTTTTGTTGCACTGCTTGTGTAATGGGGAAATTAATTTTAAGACCATCACCTCTTAAAATTAGAGCTGAACCACTCAAATTCCATAAAAGAATTCAAGGTGATATTTGTGGTCCGATCCAACCATTGTCAGGCCATTCAGGTACTTCATGGTATTGATAGACGTATCTACTAGATGGTCCAACTTATTAAGTTGAAGGCAATATTGTGGTCCCCTATCAACACGCAACCATGCCTTTCCAAAATAATGGCCCCCTATCAACACGCAACCATGCCTTTCCAAAATAATGGTATTGATAGACGTATCAACACGCAACCATGCCTTTCCAAAATAATGGCCTCCTATCAACACGCAACCATGCCTTTCCAAAATAATGGTATTGATAGACGTATCTACTAGATGATATTGATAGACGTATCTACTAGGTGATATTTGTGGTCCCCTATCAACACGCAACCATCTTTCCAAAATAATGGCCCAACTTATTAAGTTGAAGGCACATTATCCTAAACATTGGATTCAATTAATCCAAATAGACAATGCTGCTGAATTCTCATCCCGTGCTTTTAATAATTATTGCATGGTATTAGCCATTCAGGTTCAGCATTCAGTTCCAAACATACTACACAAAATGGTTTGGCCGAATCATTGATTAAAAGAATCAAGCTCATTGCAAGAACATTGTTGATGAATTGCAAATTGCCTACGTCGTTTTGGGGTCACACAGTTCTGCACGCTGCTGATTTGATCCAACTACGACCAAGTGCATATCACGCAACCTCCCCATTGAAGTTAGTATGTGGGAATCTTCCGAGTATTTCCCATTTGCATAAGTTTGGGTGCGCCATACACGTACCATCTGACCATCTCAGTGAACATCGATGGGCCCTCATAGGAAACTGGGGATCTATGTGGGATATTCATCTTCGTCGATTATTAAATATTTAGAACCTCTAACAGGAGATCTATTTACAGCTCAGTTCACTGATTATATCTTTAATGAAGATCATTTCTTGGCATTAGGGGGAAAATTGTACAAAAAAGAATGCCGAAAAATTAATTAGAATGCTGAAGGCATTTCATTTTCTGATCCATGTACTACACAAAAACCGAACTACAAGTTTAAAGAATTATTGATTTGCAGAATATTACAAACAATCTACCAGATGCTTTCTCTAATTATAAAGGTGTTACAAAGTCTCTCCATCCTGCATGGAATGTGTCCGAAAGAGTGGAGGTACCTAATTAAACCACTCACCTCCAAATTGGCAAAAAAGAGGGGAAGAAGCATGTAACACCCCGGTCCAGGGCTTAATAGGATTAATATGATACTCATACCAATAAGTTGCAACTTCTTTTCCGGAAGCTCATCTCGAAAGAACTCCAGGGTTAAACGTGCTTGGCCTGGAGCAATTTCAGGATGCGTGACCGATCGGGAATTCGTTCCTCCTGCGCATGAGTGAGGACAAAGTGCGCCAGAAAAAGACCGGTGTTGGTCCGTGAGGGTAGTATTGGTCCTATTAAAGCTGTCAGATGTAAGCGGGCCCGGTCTCGAAGAGGCGGGACGTTACAAATGGTATCAGAGCCGACTCTCGCGGTTTCACGGGCGCGTGTGTCGCAGTTGCGTAGGCATGGTGCGTATGGTCGGTATGGATCCGCCGTGGTCACACAAAGATGGCACATACGCCGGCACCGACACACCTGACGTGGCCAAGGGAGGAGGTTCCCGGCTCGGGGGTGATCGACGAGGACGCCGATCGCTTAAGGGGGTGAGGATGTAACACCTCGGTCCAGGGCTTAATAGAATTAATATGATACTCATACCAATAAGTTGCAACTTCTTTTCCGGAAGCTCATCTCGAAAGAACTCTAGGGTTAAGCATGCTTGGCCTAGAGCAATTTCAGGATGGGTGACCGACCGGGAATTCGTTCCCGGGTGCACATGAGTGAGGACAAAGTGCGCAGAAAAGACTGGTGTTGGTCTGTGAGGGTAGTATTGATCCTATTAAAGCTGTCAGATGTAAGCGGGCCCGGTCTCGAGGAGGCGGGACGTTACAAAGCACTTCAAGAGGCAAGATGTGATTACTGGCAAGAAAAAGCAGACTGGAAATGCAACTCAATCTTTGATTGAAAGACACCTAGAGGGCATACATTGTCCTGTGGATAGAAGTGATCTACAATCTAGCTTAGTTATGCGCATAAACACTGAGACTGGAACATCGGAAGACCCTAGATTCATTGTTTTGGGAAGTCATGATGTATCTTTAAGGGTACATGAAATTGCTATAAATTTCATAGAGACTGGAGAGTCTTATGATCATAAGTCCATAATAGTCGACATTTATTTCTCTAAACAAATTGCAAATATCCTGATTCAGATCCTAAGTCTATGACTGAGTGCAAAAAGCACTCGGACTGGGATAAGTGGAAGGTAGCAATTGAAGCAGAGATTGCCTCGCTTTATAAAAGAAAAGTGTTTTCGGCTGTAATGCCAATACCTCCTAATATCTTTCCTGTGGGATACAAATAGGTTTTTATCTATAAAAGGAACGAAAACAAAAAGTAGTGACATATAAAGCAAGCTAGTGGTACAAGGTTTTACGCAAAGACACGGCATTGATTTCAATGAAACTTACTCTCCAGTAATGAGTAGAATAACATTCTGATACTTAATATCACTGGCAGTACAAAATCATCTATCTATGCAGTTGATGGATGTAGTGCCCTTACATTTGTATGGGTCATTGGATTCTGAGATATGCATAAAAGTACTTGATGGAATCAGTATACCAGATCCTAAGGCAAATCGCAACATGTATTGCACCAAGTTGCAGAAGTCATTGTATGGCTTAAAGTAGTCGGGCCGAATGTGGTACAATCGGTTAAGTGAATTTCTTAAGTTGAAGGGATATACAAATAATGATGATTGCCCATGTGTCTTTATTAAGAAATTATCAATAAGATTTTACATTATATCGGTATACGTTGATGATCTCAATATCATTGGCAACAAACCCGATATTAATGAAGCACGTTATCATTTAAAGATGGAGTTTGAAATAAAAGATTTATGTCAAACCAAATTTTGCTTGGGTTTATAACTTGAGTATTTTTATTCTGGTATATTTGCATGCCAAGTCTGTCTTTGTCTAGAAGGTATTGGAGAAATTCAATATGGACAAGTCATATCCAACAAAAACCCCGATGGTAGTGAGATCCTTAGATGTAGATAAGGATCCTTTTAGACCACGGAAAAAGGAGAAGAGATATTGGGACCACATTTTCCATATCTTAGTGCCATTGGAGCACTTATGTATCTAGCAAATAGCACCTGGCCGGATATTGCATTCACATTTAATTTGCTAGCAAGACATAGTGCTACTCCTACCAAACGTCATTGGGTAGGAGTTAAGACAGTTATGAGGTATCTCAATGGCACTAGAGATCTTGAATTATTCTATAGCAGAAACCAAGATCTAATTTTGTTAGGATATACAGATGCTAGTTATTTGTCAGATCCCCACAATAGTAGATCACAAACTGGCTTTGTATTCTTGCAAGGTGGAACAACAATATCTTGAAAGTCTTCAAAGCGGACATTAGTCTCTACTTCCACCAATCACTCTAAAATAATTGCTTTATATGAAACATCATGCGAATACGTATGGCTTCGCAGAGTGGTAAACCACATACTCAGTCATGTGGTATTGGTGCACTTGAGACACCGACAATTATTTTTGAGGATAATTCGACATGTGTTACTTAAATAGAATCAAGTTATATTAAGAGTAATATGACTAAGCATATTATTCCTAAGTTATTCTATCCCCATGAGATCCAAAAGAATGGAGAAATTGAAATCTTGCAGACTGAATCTTGTGATAATCATATGAATTTATTCATGAAGTCTCTACCATACTCCACGTTCCATAAATGTGTCGAAGGAATTGATATGAGAAGGCTTAAAGATTTGCAAGAATCAAGAGGAGAATCTCTCTGAATAGAACCTGCTCAATGTACACATTATACTCTTTCCTTTATATGAGTTTTACTCTTCTAGAGTTTTTTCACATAAAGTTTTTAATGAGGTAATGGTAACATATAGTAAATGTCATATTATCTATTTTTCCTCATAGAGGTTTTTCAAAGATAATTGTGGCATATTGATCTTTGATCAAAATTGTTTTAGACTATGTCTTTAGGAACAACTAAAAGGTCTATTAACATTAGGAATATATATATATGTTATAGTGTTTCTTCTTTTTTTTCACAGAGTTTTTAAGGAGTTTTGTCCGGTATATCGATATACTTTGATTTTTTCCACAGGGTTTTTTATAGCTTCAAGAACAAAGACCGTTGAACAAACAACGCCTATCAATTGATCAAGGGGGAGTGTTAAGATTAATTAGGATTAATTAATAGTGATCAATTTATTGTTAATCACATCATTAGCAACTGCTAATGATAGTTGTACTGTAGGCACAGAAAGACACATTTTGGGCATCAGACCCTTTGGCCGTCGAGCAACTGCTCTTGGCATGTATATTAACCAAATCTATTCATCGGCAATACAGATCGGTCATTTTATTTCACCATCTGACACTTTCATATTCAACACAAAAGACTTTGTTTTCCTTTTCCTTGCCATGTATATCCCTTTGTTTCTTATATACTCATTTTTCTTATATAAAGATACAAATAATTTTTATTTTTATTAAAACCTAGATCAGCTAATGGTCCAAACTAATTGGACTATCAACTGAAATGTTGAGCAGTTTATTATCTAATCTAATCTAAATATATGTATCTCCAAATTGTATTCATATATCCGTGCAATCTTTGACTAGAGCTGCCATATAAAAATCATCAACAGAATGACTAATCCTTGACATGACGAAAAACTAACTTTTGCTGGCTTTATAGAATTAAAATTACATATTTTTATAGGTCCTAAAAGAAAGTCGAGATACTGAATATTTAACCCTATCGACACATGGATACTGTAAAAATCAAAGTTTTCGTTATATTTGTGAGTATATATTTTTATGCCTTACAACCGGAGATAAAAATTATCAAAGTTATATTTTATTCTAGTACAAAATTAATAGGATATTGTCATATTATTAATTACCAATATTAACTCATATGATGGATGCCATGGTTATTATAAATTAAATATAACTTTAAAATTTTATAGAAAGAGTAAAACATAAATAGATGTGTGAAATTCTCTTCATTTTTCATTAACATTTGATAGTTTTTTCTGTCGTTGCAATGCACGAGCACATTTGCTATATAGAAACCGGGGGGTTACATGCGTGATTTGTTTTACTATATAATACGTGCCAAAATTGTAAAGGTAGTTTATATTTCAGGATAGGAGTATAGTATCTATCTTTACCTTGCTCAAATCTATCCATTGTAGAAGTTAGGTAGTCAGAAAGGATCTTCCATATGCCATCTCTGATGCTGTTTGGGACGTACGCTGATTGTGAAACGAAAACGAATTATTTGCACGTAAACAAGATAAAGGGAGACAATATATCGAGTATTGCTTATATAAGCATGAACAAAAATAACTGTTTGAAACTATTACCAAGTTACACGTCAGAGATAGGATGAATTGTACGTCAGAATGACTACCATCAAATATACTGAGTTCAACAGAGAGATAGCATTATTGCCCTCCACTTATTATTATTAGGACTTACCCATCATTAGATTATGTGGACCGGGATGACCATGATGATCTCCAGCGGTATAAGTCGTTGGCAACGTAGGCGAAGTACCCGGATGCTGAGTTAGAATAGAACAAAGAGAAGATAACATAAGAAATTTGTAACTGAATGAAATGCATGTGTATGGAGTGTCGTTTGTCAGATTGCAAACTGGCCTGTTATATGTACTAGTAAAAATCCTCAAACCATTCCATGGTGGCTTTAATTATGGAGAAGTTTTACAGAGGTGCTCTCGCTTTGGTAGAGTTTGCATACGTGCGTTTATAGGAGTAAGTGTGCATGCATTGTGAGCATTTGTGTCTGTACTGTGTAATTCGCAAAAAAAAAAAAAAAAAAAAATTATAGCGTCTGAGACAACAATATGTAGAAAACAAATTGGCTCAAACTAATGATTAAACATAATTAAGTTATACATGAACACATTCATTTGATCCATGAGTTAGAAGCGGTGAATAAGTAGAGAATCCCAGAGAAGAGATAGAGGTGCATGCTTTGGAACTCAAGGGTAAAAGGGTTCTTGTTTCTCAATGAGTACACTGTTTTAGAATATCAGGGGATCAGGGAGTAAGGGAAGGAAAGCCCAACCGAAGGAAATCATTAATGATCAGTAGATTAAGTGTGTGTAAGTGAGACCATAAAGCAGAGATTTACTAACAGAGAACTGGTTTCTTTAGAAGGTGCTTCTGATTTCAAGTGGGAGTTGGTTCCCTCTAGAGGGCATTCATCAGGAGGTCTTCTCATGGGTGTGGATTAGGAGTATGTGGAGGTGAGTCATGTAGCTGTTAATGATCAATATCAAGCAATGAATTTGACTCTGAGGGATGATAATTTGTCTTGGCATCTAATCCATGTGTATGGTCCTGTTAAAGATAATCTGAAACAAGGTTTCTGGACGAGCTAGAGGTGCTTATTAATGGTGAAGACATACCTACTTTGGTTGGAGGTGATTTCAATTTAGTTAGAAGGATTGAGAGAATCAACTGGTAATGTAAATTTTCAGCTGATGGATGTTTTCAATGAATTTGTGGTAACACTGAATTAAGAGAACTGCATAGAGGTCGATCGTGGCCAGTACACTTGGACAAATAAACTATTAAGTCCAATTATGGTGGTCCTAGACAGAGTTTTTATGACTGCTAGCTACGAAGAACATTTCCCAATGGTTACAGCCCACTCTATCGCCAGGGTGGGATCAGATCACAATCCCCTAGTATGTAGGGAATAATAGAGGTGTGAGATCAAACATCTTCACATTTGAGTCAGCTTGGATCAAACAGTATGGTTTATTTTTTTGGACTGGATTAAATCCAAATGGCTATCAGAAATAATTTGAGGAGCATAGATCACTGGCAGAGGGTATCTACTAAGTTAAGAAGTAGTTTGAGAGGCTGGAATCGTAATTAGGGAGAAGACATGAAGAAAAGAAAATAAGACTTACTATTATTGATAAAAAATTTGGATCAGAGAGCTGAGGAGGTGGGTGTAGAGGACTTGGAATGGGAGCAGAGATATGTTTGGGAGAATGAACTAGTTGAAATTTAAAATAAAGAAGACATTATGTGGCAGACTAGAGGTGGGGAAAGATGGCTGCTAGAGGGTGATGCTAACATGGCTTATTTCCATGGGGTTGCAAATGGTAGAAAGCGTAAATGTCTGATAAAAGCATTGGAAGAGGATGGTGTTATGTTAATAGATTCTGATGCTCTTCAACTACACATTACCAACTTTTATCAAAAGCTTTCTGGAGGGGAACCTCAGTCCAAATTTAGGTTATTTCCAAAACCTTGTGATGAAATTGCTAAAATCAGTATGGAAGAAAATGACGAACTAGTATTATGGAAGAAAATGACGAATTAGTTAAACCTTTTATTAAAAAAGAACTAGAGGTGGTGGTCAAAGGTATGAGAGATGGTGTTGCTCCATGTCCTGATGGCTTCATTGCTGTCTTCTTTGAGATCTTCTGGAATGATCTGAAACTCCCTCTTCTAGAAATGCCGCAAGACCTGAGAGCTGGTAATTTAGATTTGTTTAGGCTGAACTATGGTATTGTTACCCTTATTCCCAAGGTTAAAGGGGCTCTTATTCCCAAGGTTAAAGGGGCCCTTATTCCCAAGGTTAAAGGGGTTGTCAATATTAAACAGTTTAGGCCTAGTCTTTTGAATGTAGCCTATAAAATCATTACTAAAGTTTTTAACTCTCAGATTGAACAGTGTAGTTAATGAAGTCATTAGCCCTAACCAGACCGCTTTTATCCCTGGGAGATACATTTTAGATGGGGTTGTGGTCATTCATAAGGTGTTCAGGCAAAGAAGAAGCTGAAAGAGATAATTTTGAAGCTGGATTTTGAGAAAGCATATGACAAGGTGAATTGGCATTTTCTCCGAGAGGTGTTACTCAAGAAAGGTTTTAGTGAAAGGTGGACTAAATGGAATAGCTGTTAGTGGTGGAAGAGTTTCCATAAATCTAAATGGAGAACTTAGGCAATATTTTAGAAGTTACAAAGGGCTAGGTCAAAGTGATCCCCTATCTCCACTGCTTTTTAAAATAGTTGTAGATGGACTATCAGCCATTTGGACATAGCTTCAAATAGAGGTGTTTATTGAAGGAGTAACTCCTAATTTGGTTGAGAAGGGTTTGACACATATACAGTATGCTAATGATATTATTTTATTTATCCAACAAAACATTGTCAATAAAAAATTTCTCTTTTTTCTATGAAGAGGTGTCTGGAATGAAAATCTTCACAACTAAAAAGACCAAAAAGGATAGTAACTTTTGGTGCGATAAAAATTTCAACAGGCCCTCTTGGCTCCCGTGCGATCCCGTCGGTGGTTTAGGAAAGCGGAAGGTCTCCCGGACTCCTCCCTCGCTCTCCCGCGCGCGCGATGACCTCGCGGAAGGTCTCTCGCGCCGTGAGACTGGGCCACGGAGGAGGCCCAGTCTCACGCAGACACTTCACCCCGTGCGATGATCCCGGCGACGATTGCTCAATCTCTCAAAGCTCACGGAAATCCTCGCTCTCCCTCTAATTTTCTTTCCAAAACCATCTCACATGGATGCCAGAATCATCGCCAGACGCCACTGCCTTCTCCCCACCACTCCAGGACAAGCCATCTCCGCCTCCGCAGGTAGCCGACGGCGGGCGGCGTGAGGCCAAGGGCGGCACGGTGGGGACGGGGCTGGACCCTGATGGCCGCCTCGTGACGTGGAGCGAGGACGACGAGCGGCCCTGCGCCCTAGGACGGCGTCACCTGTGACGAGCACACCTGCCGCGTCTCCACCCTTTCCCTCGCCAGGTTCGGCCTCACCATCAAGCTCGGCTGGGGCCTCCTCCGTCTCCCAGGGCGCTGTCAAAGATCCCAGCGAAGATCCCGGCGCTCCCTCGCTCCCCTGTGCTAAGATCCTGGCTTCAACCAGCGATCCATGTTCCCGGTGCCTTGCTTCAGCACTAAAGGAAATATCGATCCCTCTCCCCCGTAGTCCTCGCCATTCGCCTCGCTTCCCCGAGATTCGTCTGCTGCCCGGCGCCCATGCGTGGAACAGAAGCAGTCGGCGGAGGCAGAGCAGCGACCCAGCGGTAGAGGCGGAGCAGTGACCCAGCGGCGGAGGCGGCACCTCCTCGCCCTTGCCGTCCTTACCACCTACCTTGGGTAGGGGGGTGCCAATACGTCTGCTCCACTCGCTTGGTGTAGGGGGCGCCAAGGCAGCCGACGGGGACGCAGCCATGGACCTCGACGCATCCAACATCACCGCCTTCCTCCAGGCCTCGCTGGAGTCATTCCCAGTCATCAACAATTTCTTCGCCCACTGGTTGGCCCCTTGTCTCTGACTTGATTGATTCTGTTTCTTTTTCCATTTTGGTTCCCGTTGATTCGATGTGGCTGGCCTCATTCCAAATCGATCGGCGTATTAATCTCTGAGTTATGCAGAATCAGGAAGCGATGGGATGGCCTAGCAGCTCTCGGCAACGAGCTGATGATCATTGGCATGGTGATTGAGGCGATTTGGTGAGCATTGCTCTTCTTTATTCTTCTTCCTGCTGATCATTATGCGTATTAGATTTGCCTATGAACGAATTTTTTCATTGGGTCAGGATTAAGAATTTTTGCATTGGGCAGTGCATCACATACATTTATCATTTATTTTTACTATACTATACATTTTCTTTGATTGCTGATTAAGAACCCTTGCAGGGAACTGTCACCTCACTCGGAATTTTTTTTGCAAGTGATCTTCTACAGGTAACTTAATGCCCTTAAGTTTTTGCAATTGAATTGTTATCACTGACTTATGTAGGTGAATGTTAGTATATCTAGGCTATCATTATTCTAATTTATTTTCAGTTTTTATCTTCTTGTCGATCAAGGTAAAAGTACCTTGGCATTAACATCAGGTCGGAAGCTCCACACAAGAGACAAGCTAACATATGTCCTTGGTGATAACTTAAGACATGGCCTAACAAGGGTTCTTGGCGTTAAAGCAGAAGATCATGCTGAAAATATAAGGAGAGGTGGTAAGTGCCTGGCCAAGATAGATATGTCTATCATATTTAATGGGAATCTCATGAAAGTAAAACCAAGTCTTGCTCTTGCCATTATTTTGTCTTTTCAGCATTTTGCAGTTCATATTTTTTCAGCTATTTTGGACAGGTGAAGTATAAAGTTAGTTGTTGAGGGATTGGGAGTTCAGGATTGGTAAGTCACTGCATTGATCAATCCATTTTCTTTCCCCATTTGTTGAAGTGATAATTGATAAATTTCTTAGTTGTTGAAATGTTTTTTTCTTCATGGGAATGACCACTTACACCTCTGTTTCATATAGGATCAAAAAACTTAAACTCAAATACACTACAAAATTAGACATGCTCACCTAAGAAATGAATATGTAAACAGTCGGTGTCAGGAAGATCAGAACTCAGTTTTCTCTAAAGTTTTTTTTCTCCATCAGCTGTATCTTCTCTCAATCTGATCCGTCTTTAAACAAATTGAATTGAATGTCAAGCCATTGTTCGATGAAATTATTTTTTTCCTAGGACATGTTATTGCAGAGTGTTGGGCTATAGGCTTATGAATCAACTGATGATTGAGCATTGATCTTGGCTTGCCACTTATCTTCTTAATATAATGAGGCACAACTCTACTGCATTTTCTAGAAAATTTATTTGACTTGCCACCCATGCATTTTAATTACTTTGGAAAAGAGAGAATCCCTTTTTTTTTGTTGAAAGCATAATTGGTGCACACTCTATTGTTGTGTATATGTGTAACTTTCAACTGCAAATGTCAGCATATCAAATATCTATGGAAATCTGTCTAAAGCTTGTCAAAGGATAGATACATCTAGCATTTCATTGGCAAAAAATGTGTGAATTTTGGCATTGTATCATGACTAAATAAATGGTTTATAGACTGCTTGCCTGCTATCTTCTTGTCAGGTCTGATCCATCACAAATACTGGGATATTTGGGTCAAAAAGGTTTATACTGCTCTCACTGTCCATGTGACTAGCAAGGGAGATGGGAGATCTCAGAGAGAACGTGGAGGTGAATGAGTGAGAAAATGTTACCATAAGATGGAGGGGTGATTATTGGAAGTTAATCATTTGCAGGTGCATTGCTGCTTTTAGCTATCCATTATTCCTACCTATCAAGTTGGATACACATATTTGCATGCAAATTGGTTTAGGGGTGTTTAGTATCTGAGGCTCATGATTTTCTAAAATACTGTGAATGTGATGTGTGTGTTGACTGTGGGATCTTGGACGGATCTTGCTATTGACACCCCCAACCCGATTGATTTCAAACTATTCGCAAAATTCCATAAATTGTGAATTATGTGAAAGCCATCCTATGCTTTTATATGACACTTTTAAATTGCATTGCTAATTTTTTGTGTTGCTTTTTCCCTTGGCAGATGGATGGAGACTATTGGATGCTATCAAATTGGTCATTGAATTCATTAGTTGAAGAGTGAAGGATGGCTCAATTTCTAAACTGGATGCTTAGAGCATGCAAAATATTTGTATAATTGGATGCTGAGTGCATGCACAATACTGATAAGTGACAGACAGATTTGTTTATTGATGGTGTTCTTTTATTGAACTACTAGGCAGTACAAGATGGCATGAGCGAAGTACTTATGACATTATCATTTACCTAAACCAAATATTGATCTTTGACTTCTGACATCGTTTAGAGAGATCGTATAGCACAAGTAAACTTATAGCACAAGTAAACTTTGGCATATCCTTTACCTAAACCAAGTATTGCAATTTCTCCATGTATGTTCAGTTGATAAGGAAATGTATAGAATTAGTGCTTTGCTAAACTCCACCTAAACTGTCCACAAATTTGAATTTGCAGCAATATCGATTCGACATAATTGAATTGGGAAGCTGAAAAATGCTACACTGATTTTTTGGATCCTTGATCTCTTAGCTTCTTTTCCTTCTCATGCGCAACCTCTCTTAGGTTATTTTCCTTCTCATGTGCAATTATGAATGTATCTGTTGCTTCTGAGCAAACTACCATTGTTGAACTCCTTTAGGTCCAGAGTTGCAGTTTGCAGCACCAATCAAGACAACATTACAACATTTGCAAACTCGCACGCATCTAAAATAATTCACTTTCTTGTTCCCGTGTCACTTTAATGTCAGTATTTAATTTCATAATATTGTTATCTTATCGTGCGATCCATGTATTTTTTAATACAAAAGTTTAATTGTCCCGTAGCAATGCACGGACACGCTACCTAGTAAACTACAATAAATCAGAGGTGTTTACCATTGGCATTGATGAGGGAGTCTGAGAGAATAGCTCATGCTTTTAATTGCAAACTACGGCAATTCCCAATGAAATATCTAGGTCTCCCTATTAGCTACAACATACTTTCTAAAAAGGAATTGAGTATTTCTGTAGGGAAAGAGGAAAAAGGCTGGAGACATGGAAATGCAACCAACCCTCTTATGGCGGGAGATCCATTCTGATAAATTCCAGTTTGACAAGCATTCCAATGCATTCCATGGGTTTTTACTGGCTTTCATGAAGCCACGCATAAGAGGTTGGACTCTGCTAGAGGGAGATTTTTTCAGGAAGGTATTGAAAACAAGAAAAAATACCACATGATAAAATGGGATGCTTTAGCTGCTCCTAAAGACTTTGGTGGACTAGGATTTTTTCGGGAAGGTATTGGAAACAAGAAAAAATACCACATGAAAAAATCATTTGTTCTTTAAGTGTAATGTTGCTCAAGTAATTTAGTTTTGGATTAGGATTAGCTTGAGGTGGTATCGGGGGTAGATACCCAGTGTACCCCACGACATGGCTAAATGAAAGTAACCCACACAGCCCAGCAAAGCAAGGCCAACACCGGTGGCCTACCCCAACCGTCATCTTTCCCCTGATCGAACGGCTCGTGGCCCCCCGTGACTGCTCCTAGATGCGGCCATCCAAATACGGACAAAGGACGAGATGGGAAGCACATCCGATCCGAGGCACACCTTGCCTCAACTTAACACAAACCCCACCTTGCTCCACACAGGATCGGGGAAGGACATCGACCATCTAATGGACCGACAGGCTGAGGCAAGCGTCAACCACCCTATGGACCGCAGGATCAAGGAAGGTGTCAATCATCCTTTAGACTGCGGTGTCACAGGGTAACCGCTGCTCCAAGGGTTGCTCCCCACACACAGTCAGAAGTCATTCAACCATTCTCCGACTCAAGGGCTCGTTTGGATCGAAGGAAGTGCAAAGGAATCATACAGGAAACTCATTCCTCAGGAATAATCTTCTCTCTCATCGTTTGGAACAAAGGAAGCAATGAAAAAGTTTCCAAAGGAACGGCAACTACACCTGTACTTTTGGAGGAACCAGAAAATGAGGTCTGAGCTCATTGAAAACTTTCCTGCAGTCGTTCGCTGCTTCTCTCGCTTGCTAACCAGCCGGTGATATACTTTGCAAAGCTTGTTAACGAGTCGGTGAAATACTTTGCAAATTAATGAGCTGCATATTTTACGTAAGGATGAATGGATGGAGATGGAGTTAATGCACACAGGGTAGGAGAGGCCCATACGTAAGGGTAGCATACTATTAATTGCTACGAGTAATAATAAAGCACACTTAAGTTGATTCACTATTTTTAGAGATGCTAATATTTTCCATATTTTTGATTCCTGTGCCATGGATTCCTGCGTTCCAAACACTATTTTTATCATCTTCCTATATTTTCTATTCCTCTGTTTTACAATCTCATTCCTATTCCTTTTCTCTGTTTTTATACATTCCTTTGTTTTCTATTCCTCCGTTCTAAACAGGCCCTAGTTGTATGGCAAGGCCGGCAGTGGCTAAAGGACGTACGACCACAACAACCCTTGGCATGCATCACCAAACTCGGAACCAGCCCAGACCCATCAACCAATGGTGGAGGCGTAATGCCCCTCTGACGACAATGGAGGACAGGACAGCTGCCATGGCGAACACTGATGCCACGACACCACTGATGCAACAGTCGCAAGGATGAAGGCCACGATACGCGCTGAGCCCCCATGATCCACAGGAAAGCACAAGGTAGCCATGACCGGTATAGTACCACCATGGCACGCCATACTCCAACACAATCAATAGGAACTCATGACGACATCTAGGCGTGTAACGGAAGCCAAGGACCCACAAGCCAAGATCAATGGCTCTCGACCTCCCCGCGGCCCCCGATCACTCGGGTCGAGGACTCTCTCCTTTCTCTATTGTCACCCGGCCCCAAAAAGTATATAAGGGGAGTTGGGCCTCTCTCTTAGACATTGGAACACATCAAAGCAACTAGAATTCTCTGAACGTACTCTTTCTTCTCTCCCTAGCTTACGAGTGCCCCCATTGTAAGCCACCAGAGCATTTGAACCGATGAACATGACCTCAAACCCCCTCGGGAACAGGACGTAGGGCTTCGGCCTAAACTAGTATAATTTCCCTGTGCCTTGAGTGCTCACCATGGTCTTCCTGAGTCGCGCGACACTAAATTTACTAGTTGGTTCTCAAAACATCGACAGGTGGGCTAAGAGGCCAATTTCTATCCAAATTTATGAATATATGATGAAAATTGTGTTAGGACCTATCAAAGATGTTTCTGTTTTCTTTGTCCTAGCTAGTGTGGTGCGGAGTTTGCGGAAAACTAGAAATGACTAGGTTTTTAATAATCATTTGATTAAGTCTCCTAAAGACATTGCTCACAAGATCATGTGATTTCTATTACAGTGGATGAAGCTTTTGAAGGTGAAGGATAAGGCAAAGATGGAGGACACAATCAAGAAGTTGCAAGAAGGACTGAAGATGTGGTGATCAAGGCCGCCTGAACGCGAAGCTTCTTTGTTCTGTTATCTAGAGGTGCTCTGATAAAAGTGTTTCTATGGAGGTGATGATGATAATTTGAAGTCTGGTTGCTGGGGAGCTTTTGCTTTTGTCTATGTTTCTAGTTTAGCTAGGAGGCCGGTTGCTTTACTTGAACTGTAATGTTTCTCTCTTCTCGCCGTGTGGGTTTTGGTAACCCCTTAAACTCTAGATCTTGATGTAAGCTGGTAACACCAGAAGCTACCTTTTCTGCTTTCAATATAAGCATGGCTTTTGCCTTGGTCTAAAAAATTAAACGTAACTGTGCTATAATTTCGTGGCTTCATTCGATTCATGGTGATGTAGGTGTCATACGTACGTGAAGCTTTTCCAGGTTTGATCAAAGATAGTGCTGCAGCTGACCGTGCTTAAAAAAAATTAGTTTCACCTAGAACAGGGCCTTAATGAAAGGGTTAACTAGAGCATTTCTCTTGATCAAATTTCTAGAATAGACTATTAACGACAATGCCCAATAAATAACACCTACCACAAATATATATTATATGATAGAGCTAATGGTACTAATTGGACCGATCTTTGGCATGAAGTTGAAGAGCTAAGCATGTCCTTTTTTTGTTTTAAAAATTTATCTTGTTAAGCGAGAGGCAAATAATGTAGCTCACTTCTGTGCCGTATGTCCTCGCCTTTGTTTCGGTTATATAACTGGACAGATCACTCTCTTCATTGGTTGAGGGATCGGGGGTGGCATCTGAAGACCATAACCCTGCTTATAATGAATTAAAGCTCTTGACTTTGCCCTAAAAAATGATACTAATTGGACATTATAAGGTCCGCTGTTTAATTTCTTTATATAACATTAATAGGCCACATTTAATGAAGTTTCTTTTTGAAATTTACATTTAATGAAGTTTGATTTATGACCAAGCTCTTCGATATGATGCTATGGAGTATTATGAATAAGAATTATTACCATAGTGGGCGGAACATGAAGTAATCCTTGAGAATGCTGTCGATTGTCAGTAAAATGGTGCTCAGTATTTTCTGCATGTAAATAGTAAATCTTAACATCTGCAGCAATAATTCATTTGGTAGTAAGAGTGGATAATGAATTTGTTGCATGACTAGGCTGCTCGCCCATAACCCTTTTTTTTTGGCAAGCCCATAATAAACTAGCATATATATGTCATTTTTTGTAGAAAAACATACTCCTAGAACAGTAATATATGTATATTTAGTTATTACCAAGTTGTGATGACATGGGACTTTCATTAAAAGATGCATCAACTGAAGTCAAATTCCCTGCTGGCATACAAAGGAAAATATTATCATGTGATGTTTAAAGGAAGGCAACAATGACAATAAATTAAGGAAGGTAAGAATGTGATTCCTACATTTTGATCCTTGTGCCCTTGGTGATGATTCGTTGTCACCATTCATTGGCCTTTTCCCTATGACTGTACATGAAACGAGAGCAGTTCACAAAGGAAAATATATTAAGTTAATACTATTTTATCGCCCTATCGCCTATCGATCTTAAAATAGGAAAGACAATTATTCAAGATATAATATCTGTAGAAGTAGTATTAATAATACATATGCCACATTATTATTTTCGTTTTGTTAAGAAAATCGGTGTGTGTGTGTCTATATATATATATATATATATATATATATATATATATATATATATATATATATATATATGGTGAGGCTATTCTGTAGCCACTTTGAGTTACGATAATTACTATACTAATTTACGAGAATTATAGTAACTCAATTACTATAATCGTTACGATAGTTGAGTTACTATAATACATGGGACTATTTACCATAACGATTATAGTAAACCACTTAGTAAGGAGTTACAATAACACATGAGACTATTTACCATAACGATTATAGTAAACCACTTAGTAAGGAGTTACTATAATTCTCATAAATTAGTATTGTAATTATCGTAACTAAAAGTGGCTATAGAATAAGTTATTCGTAGCCGACTATAGTAGTAGTTATATATATATATATATATATATATATATATATATATATATATATACTCCCCATGTTAATATCTCTAGATTTAAGGTGTATATGACCAAGCGAAGTGTATGTACACGAAAGTATATGATCATACTAGATCGTTTATGGTAATATATATGTTAAGTATACATGCATACATAGAGTATGTGGTTATACTTATTTTATGTACTACAAGCCGGTGGCATTTTTATAATATATTAAAAATATAGGTTCCTTTAAAATTTTTTTTCGCATAGAAAGATTTGAAATATCTTAGTATGAGTATATAAACATACTCAAAGTGATAAACAAGTATAAACACATACGCAATATGGTTTTTTAAAGATGGAAGTAATTACTCCCGAGAGTAGGAAAACCTATATATATATATATATATATATATATATATATATATATATAGGAAGAGGTTTTTCTACTCCCGGAGTAGTTGCTCCCATCTTCAAAACAACATATTGCGTATGTGTTCATACTTATTTATCACTTTGAGTATGTTTATATACTCATACTAAGATACTTCAAATTTTCCTATGCGAAAAAATTTCAAAGGAACCCATACTTTTTAATATATTACAAAAATATCACTTACTGTAGTATATAAAATAAAGTATAACCACATACTCTATATATGCATGCATACTTGACATATATACTACCATAGATAGTCTAGTATGATCATATATATCGTGTACATACACTTCGTTCGGTCATATACACCTTAAATCTAGAGACGATATTAACATAAGAGTAACTACTTCCCTATGAGTAGGATGAAATTTTTTCTATATATATAGAGAGAGATATATATATATTAACATGGGAGTAGCTACTCCCTAGGAGTAGGAAATAATTTCCCTATATATATACACACACACATATACATACATACTCTTTGCTGGTAAACTCTCACCCGTAGTAACACCTTGCTCGGTTTTCTCCTTTTTGACTGAAAAGTTTGGAAGTAATAACAAAAAATAAATTAGACTGGGTGGTACATATATACTGTAGCCTCTGAAACATATATATACATATGATTTTTATAGCATATATACTGTTATAACTTGTTGAGAAAAATCTAAGCTAGGCAATCAGGCACCATCGTCATACCTCTAGGTGGATCTTTTACAAGGAAAGAATTTGACACTCCTTCCAAAACTCTTGGACAGGATATTTGAGCATCCGGATGGATCATTACCCCAAGCTTAACCGGTTTTTTCTGAGAGTTGAGTTTAATAGTGGCGCCTTGGTGAGGAGCCCCACGCCCAGCATTCAGTCGAATTTCGCCTTTATCCACGACCATTATTCTTCTTGTTGGAACCTTTTTGTTATTTTGGTTCAGATGCATGCAGTGGTCCGTAAAATCTTCTGGTGGCCACCAAGGACGAATATTGCGTTCATCTCTATCAGGAATATGGAAGTCTTCATCCAGGACAACTAGCTGAACTTTCACATTTGCCAGTGGGTGATCATCTGAAACTTTCTCGTCATCAATCTTCATAATTACCTTTATGTTTAGAGGGCTCCCTGCAGTAATCGTGTGTGATGTTCCAGGTTTCCCTCTAGTATGACTGTTTGGTATTCCTTGTGTTTGGTCCTCAACACCGACTACACCCTCTATTTCCAGTCGATAATATGGTGATGATCTGCAACCAAATACTTATTCGCATCAATAACACACATTAAGAACAAAATAAAGTACCAAAATATAGACAAGATAAAGAAGAGGAAAGAAGAGTAGAGGGCAGCAGAGGAAGCTTCAAGAAACAAAGAAAGAGTGGAAGAAAAAAAAAAAGAGGATGGTTAATACAAAAAGTTTTCTAGGCATATAACAACAAAGGTGTGGGCCCTTTTTCTTTATTTTAACCCTGCTAAATAGTAGAGTTAATTCCTTTGTAAGGTTCGTTTTGCACTTCAAAACACTTGTTTGAATTCCTAAGAAAGTCAAAAGAAAAAAAGGGCTTACAATTTAGAATTGAGGGAGTAAGAGCATCTCCAGCAGCTCCCCAATATATCATCCCCAATATAGTAGTATTGGTGATCACCAATACTGTTTTAGGAGATTTTTGAAGGAGATGGTGTAGCAGCTCACCAAAAATTCTCCCCAATATATGAGACCTACCTGTCAGATTTGTCTTCCTCCTCAATCTTTCTTCCCTCTTCCCATCTCCCACCGAGATCCAGCAGCAGTACCACCCTTGCCGTATAGTGCTGCAAGCATGGAGGTAGTACAGTAGCTCTGGTAGTGCAGTAGCAGCTCCGTGCTAGTGCTAGTCCAGGAGCACCGTGCTCTGTGCTCCGTGCTAGTCCAAGAGCGAGATCCACATGGAGACCACCGTGGCCACTGCATCGTTGGGCCTGCGACTGACTTGACTGCAGGCGCCGACCACCATGGCCACCAAGAACATAGACACCGGCGGTAGAGAAGACAGACGGAGATCTGGTAGTTGGAGGTGGGCCCTACACTATTGGGGGAGGTGCAAGTCCCCCTTTATTTGAGAGGAGATGGAAGGAATATTGGTGATCACCAAAAAATGAGAGAGCTATTGGGGATCTGCTGGAGTAAGAAAAAAGACACATCTTCCCCAATATGACAGATTTATGGGGATAGGGGAGCATATTGGGGAACTGCTGGAGATGCTCTAACAAGTAATTGTTAGAGGGAGAGAGAGCACAATTCCTACCTCGAAGGGCAGGATGCAGGAGATTCATCGAGCTGTTCTTCTTTCTTCGTAACTTTCTGTTCCCCCTTCCCATTTTTCATGTGATCTTCGTCCTCAAATTTGTTCTTAGAGTTTTTCCCAAGGCAAAAGGAAACAAATTCAAATTGGTAAAGTTCGTAAGAATCTTAAATGAACACATCTGAAATTGCTCAAAATTAAACATCCCAGGGTTGGAAATAAATCTAGGATCCGGGTACGCATTTTGAAGAAGAGAAAAAGAGCGCACTCAAAAGTAATCCTACCTGCAAGTTGGAAGCATTTAATTCTGCTAGGTGCTCATTGATGGATGTTAGGAGGCGCGTTTGATGCTCATTCATGGATGTTTGCTTGTCCATGTAAGTACGGAAGGTCGTTTGGTGTTCTTTCATGGATGCAAGGATGTCCGCCAAGATGCTTGTATACCAAAAAGACAAAGCAACAAGTAAAATAAAGAACCAAACGAAGGTTGAAAGATACACAGAGGAATTGAAGCATGCCCTGCAAAGCGAACTATGATACAATGAAAAAAAAGGACAAAAGGATTGAAGGGGGTTAATGAGGATTTTGACTTGCAAGGGATTTATTTAATCACTGAACCCTCTTTGAAATCCCCTCAAAATCCTCACTAAACTGAACAAGACCACTAAAAGTTCTCGTAAGAATGGATACCTGACCGCCGGATCCATGGTGATCCACCTATGCCCCTAACAAAGGCCGCCAAGCTTGCTATCGATCTTGGCTGCGACTGCGAGGCCACTTAGCTTTAATTTGAACCGCTTGGACTTGTGGACGTGTGTTTCCAACTCGGTTCCAGCTCGACTTTCCTCTCTTTCCTTTTTTTTTTTTTTTTTTTTTTTGGTTGTGGGGTGGCGGCGAGACTCGAAGGGCAGCGCTGGTCGTTCTGAGTTTGAAGTTGGTGACACTTGAAAAAAGAGACGACACGACGCTGAGAAAAAGTGCGCACTCGAAGGGGACACCGCACCTCTTGCCGGCTGCCAGCAAACGAGACGCGCCAAAACGGATCGGGAAAAACAGGGTAACTGTGTTGGCGTGCTTAGGTCCGCCAGTTGCCGTTTTCTGTTACGACGAATAATCAGCGGAGCATCACGGAACAGAGAATGGGAGACGTGACTTCACCTTTGGTCAGGGCGGGTAGGACACGCTAGGCCCAAGCGTGACCCATAGAAAACAATCTATCCCTGTTCATCAATAGTGCTAAGCCATTTCCTACATGTTTCCTACACTCATCCTACTGGTCATCCACAGTTGTTCTTCCCTGCCCGTCCAATCCACCGTCCGGCCACGCGGTGCATGCCACACGATCGGCTGCCAAACAAAGAAAACCCCACCCACTGCACGCATTGCCTGCCAAAAGACAAAAAAAAAAACACGAAACCAAAAATCCCTCCAGCCTCCGCCGTAACACCTACGTCGACGCCGCTGCCTCCGCCTCTGCGCCTGCTGCCCCACCGCCGCCGCCGCTGTTGCGCTGCCCGGCCGCCGCCCTCCGGTCGCCGCAGGTCGCCGCTACGGTCTGCCTCGGCAGCGCCGCTGGCCCGCCTCTTCAGATCGTATGACGACCATGCCGTATCAAAACAAAAACGTATGTACATGCCACTTCAGTACGTGCCCATTTTTGCCTGCATACCCATTGCATACGACCTTCTAAGATCTGATTCCACAGAACCTGTGCTTGCCTCCTGTTTAGTGCAACCTTGCATTTATCTGCTTGCTTCGTGTTGTGTTATACTGATGAATGCCAAACTACATGTTTTCATTCCTTACCACATACTTTAGGCCCACCTGGTAGCAAATGATGAGCCAGCAACTATCGGCCTGCTCATCGTCCCATATACAAACAGCATCGCCGTCCCAAAGACCACATCATGAGGCACTTAGGCGTCGTGGTATGATGCGTCCTCACACTGAGCAAACGATGAGCTAGCAACGGCCTTCTCATCGTCCCATCAACAAACAGCATCGCCGTCCCAGAGGCCACATCGTGAGGCACTTAAGCGTCGTGGTATGATGCTTTCTCACACTGTTCCGACCTCCAGTAGTGACAACTCTTCTCATGGTACGCATCTTTCCTTATATTACCTTCTACAATTATTCGATTATGTCGATACGTTCCTACCTTCTTGGCAGCATGTACGCCACCAGATCCATCTGTTGCTTCTATAACAAATCGCAAACGGAGGGTGTGTGACACTCTCCGCAAAGAAGATTACTCCGGAACATGTCTATGTAACACCCTAGGTGTTAAGTGCTAATAAAATTTGTCATGTCATCATATCATACATCAAGCATCATGTTTAGTAATTTAATAATGTTGCATTAATAGCATAAATAAGGTGTATTTGTTTACCTATGCTTCACTCTACATGATATGATTGTGGTAACCACCTAATTAACTTAGAATGTAATTAAGGTTTATTAAAGTGGTTAACCTAAAACCTACCTTGGTTTGCTAAGTGTATGGCTAACAAACTAATTACGCCCTAACCATGTTTTCAAATCAAATTATCTAAATGAGAGAACCAAATTTGAATGTGAAATTCAAATTCATAATCTAGCCATATTTGGTTAAGTGCTGAATTTGTAATTGAAGATTCAAATTTTGGGAGCTAATTGCAAGCAATTTTGCAAAAAAAAAAGTTACCAAAATTTGGTTCTATTTCAAGATACAAACTTTGCACCTTGCAATAGAGCTAATGGTTGGGCCATGCCATCACCAATTGATCAATAATTAATTGCTTAAATTTTGAATCAGCAAAAGGATTTTCAAAACCCTAATTTGGGATTTATTTCAAAAACTGAAAACCCTAATTTCAAAAATATTTGGAATTTGGAGATGAGCCCAAAAGCAAAGTTGTAGAGTTCAAAAATTTGGAATAACTTTTATTTTGGAAGTTTTTCTTGTTACTTTATAAATTTGGGAGTAATTTTAAAAAGAATAAAGAGGGGAAAACAGCTACACTAATCGGCAAACTCTGTTTTCCCTTTCTTCTCCTATCCCTCACTGTCATCGGCATCGCCGTGGAGGTTCCCGCGTCTTCTCTGGCCAACGCGCGCGGCCAACCATCTAGCCAAGCTCACATAACCCCCAGCCACCTCACCGACCCGTCCATGCCCTATAAAATCCGAGCACCGGCCGCCCCCGTCCTCTTTTCCTCTCCTTGCTCCATCGCCGGCCATCCCTTCTCGACGGCGAAATTCACGCTTGCCTCTCCATAATCATGCTCACGCTCGCGCCTGCAGCTCCGCAACACCTTCGCGCATCGACTGAACCCGCCCGTGCCTCGGCTCACCACCGGAATCGCCCGTGCGACATCTTCTTCTTCCACACCGACCACTGAACGCTGCTGAGAGCTCCCTCTGCAGTTAGCTCCTTCGGGTGAGCCACTCATCGTGCCATCACTTGTCTTAGCATTGCCATAACACCATGAAGCTCTTTGACGTATCTTTTTGGTCTCTACCGTGTCAGACGCACCGGAACGTGGTCGTCCTCCTCGGTTCACACCACCGTCCCTGCCATCGTTGGTGCCAGCGCAACTCTGTTCAATTCCAAACTCAACTAGCTAGTCTATCGAAGTCGTGGTGTGGTGTTTCCCGAGTCGTTAATTGAACCGCTACCGCGTTGTATTCGTCGGAGCACCATCGTGCCGCTGTGTGCAGCCCAGCTGAGCCGCCATGGCCGGCGGCGAGCTCGCTAGAATGCCTTAGCAGTCGATCTGATGCCCTAGGTCGATGTGCAGGGTGATGGCGAGGACGTAGGTACCAGTCCCGTCGCCGGAGACCTTGCCAGCGGTGAGCAACCTGCCGGTCAACTGGCCAACCCTGCGGCTACACGCAGGAGCACTGCACCGCTGACCAGGACTCCACCTGTCAGCCTCTCTGGCTAGTAGCGTGTGAGTGAGAAAACGGATTTTGCCCTTTTGATTTTCAGAAATGTTTTATTTTGCTGATTCTTTGAAAAATCCATAACTAAATAAATATAGATGCTAAAAATATAACAAAAATTGTTCTGTTATCCTTGAGATGTGATCTATGCAAAAAAAAATATGAATCTGTCTTGTATGATAATTCTTGCATGAATTAAAATTCTCTTTTTAATTCTCAAATGCATAGTCTTCAATTTTTGTAGGCTAAAATATAAATCCAAAGATCATAAAAATTTAGCAGTAAGCTTTTCATGTTAAAAGCAACCTTCACTAAAAATTTGGTGCTGTTTTGAAGAAATTTGCTTTAATAATTAATTTAGCCTTATTTAAAGTCTATAAAAATGGTTAATAAATTAATAAAAGTGCATAGCAAGGTAAATAATTAAACTTTGAGTGACTTTGGGATTAATTGAAGACCATGGAGCATCAAATCACCTCTGTTCCATGGCAGTGTAATGAGTTGATTGTGATGCTTATCATTATCATGTTGTTAAATAAACTAAAATTTGCTTAGTGTGATCAAACCCAAAAATAAGAAACCCTAGTTGCAACTTACCATGAAGGAAAGTTGTACTCAAGGGTGTTAACCTTGATCTAGTTTATCAAATCACCTAAGATCATTTCATTTTGCATCTCTTCTTTAGCATTCCACTAAGTCTAAAGCATGCATTCTTACCTCGCTTAGCGTCCGAGAGCGAAGTGACTATCGGTGATCCTGCTCCAGAAGAGGTGAATCCATCGGAGTCAATCAGGTTTGATATTTGTGGAACATCTGAGGAATTTGACCTGGCTAACCAAGGCAAGCCCCGGAGCATAAACACCTTCACCTTGTGTTTTCAAAAGTTGATTGCACTTAAGTCTTTTAATTCATGTATTAGATGAAATAGGTAATGTTTGTAAACCACTTGATGCATCACTTACCTTATCCTTGCTACCTTACCCAAAGATCCTTTTTAATATTAATAGAGTAGTTAATGCTTAGCCATGCTTAGTTGATAAGTATAGAGTGATGAAGATCGTATGCGCAATAATGCTTTACTCAGGATTTATCATGAGGAGTGATGATCCCATCACTGGTATTTCTCTCATGCTTGGCCTAGGCAGATCATGATGATGGATTTGATAACTAGAGACCGGACGGTTAGTTTGCATTAAGAATGGAGTCTTGATGTAGTGCTCCATCTGAGTCGATTAAGGACCGTTTGTTGTAGGCTTGTATGTGAATGAGACTTTGTAGTACTAACCACATACTTCGGTAAAACCTATGTACCTGGTTATTTTGATTTGGGAATGAATGGACACCTGCGCACTGGGAGTGGAGAGATGGTGGGAGTAGTGTGTACCCACATTATGAGTCCTGAAAGGATGGCATACGGCGGCGGAGCGAGGACCCAATCCCATTCGGAGAATCCAGGAGAGAGGTTTATATATGTAGGTCAAGGACCTACATATGTCGTGTCGTTTGGATATCCCCAGCTGGGTTATTAGTCGGCTCGAATCGTCGTTGCTCCTCGGTTATGGAGACTCGTTCCTCTGCCCTACATCGTAGCTTAATGTTCGAATATGAGAGATGGTAAATGAATTACTTGATTAAGAAAGTGTATGATTTAGATCAAGTGCAAATGTGATATTTGATAAGAAATAACTTGAGCTAAAACATTAAAAGCAAGGAGTAATTATTAGTAAGTTTTTCCACAAAAGTATTTCTGGTTTCTAGCCCAGAAAACCCCTTAAGTCAGCATGTCCTTGAAATTTTTCCTCTAGTCGGGTAAGTCTTGTTGAGTATCCTCATGTACTCAGGGTTTTTTAAACCCCCTGTTGCAGGTGAGCCTCATGAACAGGCGACGTTTTGCCCCTGTTGCATGATGGTTCTGGAAAAAGAAGATCCGAAATAGAAGATGCTCCTGCAGTGTTTTGTGTGCACACGTAGGCAAGGTGACTCTCTTTTTTGCTTGTCTTGTAATGAAGTTAATAATGCTACTTAACTCTGAGAGTGAGAGTCAAACTACGGTTTGTAATAAATTTAACACTGGTTTGTAAAACTATGGTGTGCGACTTCCGCTTGTACTCTGATATAATATATTTGTATAATTATATAAACACTGTTGTAATACTGTGATGCTATTGTAACATCGATCCTGCTCGAAAGAACAGACTGTCTAATAAGTTGTTATCTCCCATGTATGACTAACCGAAAGCATGAAAGGCAATGATAAGTATATGTAGGCTATACAATTTAGCTGGTTCTATTACAGTCTACCTACGTCCACCTGCTTGCTTCGTTAGTTCTTACATTGCTAAAAAAAAGACTATGTATTCTTAGCTATGTTCGTCCGTATCATATTTCCGCAGCTCTCACTGAGGAGTGCCGTACTATTCAAATGATAGCCTCTTCAGGACCAATCCGTCATCGGATTCTGCATCCTGAAACAAATGCTGCAACAGCTCCTACTTCTCAGTGCTTTAGTTGCCACAAACGTAAGGCTCCTCTCTCAGAGTATTGTCTTTCCCAATGTAATGATGCTGCAGGTGACCTTCCATCTGTTATGACTGCGAGGGAGAATGATCCTTTCTAAGGCCTTGCAAAAGCAGTTTACCTTAAACCAGCCTACGTTCTAAATCCGGTAATAGATCTGTTGCCAAACATGAACGCAACAACCTTTCGTACTTACTAATGGCAACATATGCCTTCACTCCACTGTACGCAATTGATAAGAACATTGCCAAAATTGATTCTTTAGAGTCATTGCTCATGCTCCTGCATATAAACCCCAGCCTATCTACGCTTCATTACCTGAAATTGGTTATTGATTTATTTCTTTGTGCCCACCGATTATAGGGACAATTTCCTCTACTCTTCATTTGGGAGGAGCCAACAATGTGTGCCCACATTGTGGTGCTCTATTTTGGGGTGAGGAATGTGTCCGTGGACGTGGTACTTAAGATATGCTGATTTACAACAAGTCACCGCCTGAGCCCTTGATTGGTTTCTCAATTTGCAGGATACTACGCTGTCCAACCACTTCTTTGATGGCATTAGATGTTACAATTCCATGTTTGCTATGACATCTATGGGCGTCCATGTTATAAACTCTATTAACGATGGCCGAGGACTTTATTTCTTCAGGGTAAGTGGCCACCTATGCCATCGAATAGGGTCTCTAATGCCATCGAGTGGTAAAAGGCCAGAGTGTCAGCTCTATATCTTTGATACCAAAAATGAGCTGAGAAACAGAATGGCTGTTTCTTCTCATGAAAATGGTACTTTTCAGCCAAATGAAGCTGCTGTTGCTTCTTTGCTTGCCATGCTTGACTCCCACAACATAGTCGTCTGAGTTTTCCTAATTGCTCGAGACAGACTACTCAATGAAACTGATGATCGAAGCTCTGTCTAGTTATTCAGTTCTCCAAAGCAACATGGTAATATCTATAGTGCTCCTATTGCAACAGAAGTCGTTGGCCTAGTGAATAATGATCTCGGAGTATCTGACAAAGGTTGAGACTTGGTGGTCCAGGACCAGGCATCTAACCTGCAGAGAATCAAAGACACACATTGTTTATGGCAATGCAATACCCGTTGTTATTTCCCTATGGAGAGGATGGCTTGCATGAAAAATTAGAATACCGTCGATCTGGCCGGTCAACTGTGACTTAACAGAAAAATGTCACTATGTTAGAATTTTTTGCATATAGATTGGGTGATAGGGTTAATGACTCCAATACACCTTTGTTGGCAAAAAAAACTCACCCAAACGCATATTGTTGACGCTTATTGCTATGTTGAGGATGGCCGCCTAAGCTATTTTGGAAAACACTCATTCCAGGCCAAATATAAGGCAGCCGGCTATAAATCTTTATAATAATCAGTCAGTTCTGGACTTACAGAGGCTTCTGATGCAGGCCAGAGAGTCTATTTGCCAGGTTTTTTTATTGGAGGGCCACGGTGGTACTACAGAATTATCAAGATTGTGTAGCTCTTTATCAACGGTTTGATTGCCCAGACATATTCGTCACTTTTACATGCAACGCTTGCTAGCCAGAAATAGCACAGGCTCTATCACCGACACTAGGCCAATGTTGACATTTTTTAACGTCGCTACTAAAGATAAAGATAAACCCCATCTCTAGAAATGACGCCAAAAATTCTTGAGGGTATTTTAACATTACTTAGCACTAGGTTGTCATCCTAGCATAATGTAAGAAATGTTGGTCTATTAACATATATCTTGGAATAAGAATGAATATATATAAAGGTATCCGCAAACGCACATATAATATACCGTTGTAGTATTTTACAATGAAGTAAACCAGGATCGTTATTTATATTTTACCTTTGGGAAGGACTGACAGTAGGACAGTAGGAATATGATAACAATGTTACATATGATAGATGAGTATAACCATGTCTAACTACTCATAGTAGGGGTAAGTCACAAGATAAATGATAAAGTAAGCATTAATCATCAGTATAAATAGTTAGAGACTCCTTTGTATATCATTAGCATTACTAGTAAAACATCAAGAGATATTCCTAAGTTATTTCTAGCTATAAGTCAGTGCATACATTGATTAGTGCACTTATACTCAGTAATCATCGCTATGATTCTATTCCATATCAACTCATGAGGGACATTACTAAGGAAGATTAAGAATAGAGTGTCGGTTGGTCTTATCCTGGTATGAAACCTCTCCAAGGTAGGTCCTCCAAGTTTGCCATGAGATAGATCGGAGGAGCTTCCGATCGAAATGAGGAAGTTTGGACAGACAAAACCGACTTAATCATGTTCGGAAGAAAGCTGGCAAGGTTCGACCAAAATATCTCAAATTCATAATCTCTATCCGGACTCCAAATTGGACCAAACCCTCCATATATGGTTTTTATCATCTTTACGAGAAGAAACACATTGGTGAGGTTTATTGTGCATTTTGACAATATCCCAAAACAGGCCTAGGGATCTAGGACCGTGTTTTTTTTTCCTGAATTTGGCAATATTGGTCTAAAACTTGTTTTCGTGCTTCCAACTTGACTCCTTCGTGTATTGCTGATCTCCTTGATCATATTTTTGATTGTAAACAGGAGGCTAGTGGTTACAAGACTCAAGTCCTGAGTTCGACTCTCCGTGGGAGTAAGTTTTTCAGGGTTTAATGGTATTGTGCTTTTTAGTGGTAGGCGACGTTTCCGTCAACAACGAGTCGCCTGTGTTGACTTCGTCAATCTTGAAGATTAATCGGCCCAGTCTTCAAAGAGGCTCATAGCAGTAAGGTTTGCGTGTGTGTATTTATATGGGTGAGTGTCTGCGCGCGTTTTATTATGTTATTTAAAAAAAATGGATGACCAAGGTTATCCAAAATAAACCTGGGTTGGCCGAGTGGTCGAGTAATTTACGATAATTAGGAGGTTATCTTAGCAAAATGTTATAAAAATGTTTCTATTAAATGCGGTTGTTGTTTTCAAAATCTTAACAAGCGAAACACTACAGCGTAATTGGAATTTAATTGGATTGAGAAATACGGTTTGTTTAAATTCCAAAATACTTGTTTGCAATTAAGCTTCATAAGCAAATTTATTTGTCATCTTGTGTGATAATTCTCGGGCTCTCAGCTGACTGAAGCACACGGCAAAACTCGGCTGGACGGGGGACGGCCGGGCGAGCTAGTTGCCCTTTTGTGTGTTAATTATTGTTGTGTTTATTATGGGAAGTCCTGTGAGATCGTGTGAGATGCCATGCCTTCATTTGAGGTAGGGCGGCGTGTTGCTACTTCATTCGGGACTCGGGATCCCTCTGTCTTTCCGTGTGATGACATCAGGCTACGTAAGCAAATCAGTAGCGAATTCCTGTAAGGGAATTGACCGGTGTGTTGTGTTTTCCACTGAGATCGCTTGAGTTGCGGTGACATGCACCGTGTTTCAGTGACATGGCCGCTGAGGACCAGCTTTTTTCGCTTGAGTTCTATTGACATCTGGCTACGTAAGCAATTCAGTGGCGAAGAATTCGTATGAAATCGCTGTGTTCGCTTGAGATCAGTGGTTTAGCCATACATGCACTTTCTATTCTCACGACACACATGCTCTCAGCTCTCGCTGGACCGGTGTGCTCTGTTTTCCATTGAGATCGCTTGAGTTGCGGTGACATGAACCGTGTTTCAGTGACATGGCCGCTGAGGACCAGCTTTTTCGCTTGGGTTCTATTGAGATGCACTGAGTTTCCATGAGATCTCAGTGGTGCGACCGCCGGCTGGCTGCTGCCGACTGCCGATGCATGCATGGCCCTATAAATACGCATGGTGTGCTAGACAACCGGAAACACAAACACCATCGAACATTGTGTGCAGTAACAATAACAGCCAGCAGCTCCATAGTTTGGTCTCTGTGTGTTTGTTGTTGTTGTTGTTGTTGTTGTTGTTGTTCAGAGGTAGCTAAGATATATATGTGATGCCTTCTTCTTGCATACAATCGACCTTAATTACCCTAGCATCTCTCTGTCCTTGTGATCTCTGTTTCAATTCAGGACGCGCGACGACGGATCACAGGAGGATCGAGGGAGTGATCATGGCCGTGTGGGAGAACGACATGTTGGGTGTCGTTGCGTCCATTCTGCAAATCATGGGCGTTGACGTGGCGACTCTCCTCAGCCTCACCGCCGGTGTGCTCTGTCTGCGCTCCTGTAGTCTCGAGTGTGCCAAGCTGAAGCGACGAGCGTCGGAGCTCCAGGCCCTCGCCCGCTTGCCAACTGGGCATCGTGCTGAGGAGGTCATGAGGGCAACGGGTCTGTGGGAGCAGGCCGTGCTGGCAATCCATCGAGCAAACCGCCTCGTGGAGGCCTACAACAACAGTTCCATCTTCCACGTCCTCTGCAACAGCAGGCGCATGGAGAAGGACATGGTCGCCACGCGCCGCCGAGTCAGCAAATGCTACGACCTCGCCATCGGCATACACGCCGCCGTCGCCGTCAGCTCCATCATCGGCCATGCAGGCCGATCACGGTAGACACGGGCCGGAAATCATATCATGTGTGTAAACAATTTGCTGTACTCTTTTTTTTCCCTCGTAGGGGGAGGGAGGGTTTTTTTTAATGAGGCAGGCACGTTTAATAAACAAAACACATGATGAATGAATAATAAAGTTTCTCTTTTTTCTACCCCTAAAAAACTCCAAAACAAATATTACTACATCACAAATGGTTCGTAAATAAATAACAAAAACAAGGAAAAATGTTTGATGTTTGAAGAAATGGTGTGTGGGTGAGTCCAACAACCTTGGGCTGTAAACTGTAAAGCCCACAGCGTTTGCTCTCTCGGGGACTCCGGCCCAAAAAACCACGACCCACCAGGTCTGGGAGCGCTTCGCCGCTTCGTCTCTCTCCCCTCGCCGCCGTCCACCACTGCCTCTCATCTATCTCTCCGGGTCAGGCTGGTTGACTACCAAAATTTACCACATCAAAGATTTAGGAAGTCATGATTTTGGCTAACAAAATTTATCAACTTCTCACTTTTAGCTTGCTAATCTTTAATAACTTTTTTGCTTAAATTTTAGCTTGTCAAATTTCTGACATGGCAAATTCTGGTAGCCAAACAATCAGGCCCTCCCTCCACAATCATGTGTAGCAACGGTTCTCCTGACTTTCTCACGCGGTGAGCTTCTCAGATCTTGACAACAGAAGATGTGAGGAGATCGATGATGCCATCTCGGCGAAGGGCAGGTCTCCTGTCCTCACTCTATCACGGAAAGTATGCAACCAAAATCCTCTTCTGTAGCTCAATAATCTCGTGATGGAGGTGGATTGGTTTTTGTTCGTCGCTGACCCTGCTGTTAGGCGTGGGTTTTGTGCACATTTCATGGATCTGGTTAGCAGTCCTTTTAACAGAACCGATTATTCGGCCATGGTATGATGTATTCATTTCACACATGTATGTCATCAAGCTAGCCTTTGTCTAGGAGTATTACGGTTCTGTTGACTTCCAAATGCAGCTTCGCTTTGGGCTAACACTGTCTCCATGGAATGGAGCTTGGCTTTGGGCTAACACTGTCTCCATCGAATTTTAGGATTTCGGCATTTGTTGATGTGAATCTGAAAACTCCCAAATTTATGATAGATGCTTCTATTGATTTTAATGAACCGAGAATAGAAATTACTTGTGGTTAGCTATAACCGCATCTCGAGAATTTGCTGATTCGGGCCGAGGTGAGCCGAAGAGCTCGCAGTATGGTGAGCTCCTCGCCCACCAACCAGGCCGGCCCTCCGCCGGGCGCCCCACCTGCCTGTCAGCTTTGTTGCTGCTCCGCCCGCTTAGCCCACCCTGGCATGGAGCTTGGCTCTTCGTCGCGCATCTCCTGGGCGGACGAGGTGGAGGAGGCCGATGCCCGCGAGGCGTCCGCCCGCGGCCTCAACCCCAACACGGCACCATTCGTGGGCTCCCCCGGCATTCGTTCGTTTCGGGCGGCTTTCTCGGCTTCCTCGGTGGTCGGCTCTCCTTCTCGGACTTTGAGGAGTCGGTTGAGTCCGACCCGCCGCCGTTGACGCTTATTTGGACCGAGGGGTAAGGGAGATTCTCGTACGCTGCTGTTCGCCGCCGCCGTCCCGTCGTCGCGGCCGTCGGCCCGGCCGCCTCGTGTCGACGGGCAGCTCGCTTTGCTCGACGCCGGAGCCCGCAACCTGCCAGCGCCCCCCTGGCTGCACCCGGTGCGTCTCTCCTCCGAGCCGGATAAGGATGGGTTCCATCCTTTCCTCGGTCGGCGTCGTTGGCGCCGACGGCCAAGGCCCCCATCGCGGTCGCGCCTTCGAGGCCGATCCGCCCGGCCGACCCGTCGGGAAGTGCTTCAATTCTTTGAAGGCCACACCAACGCTTCTGCACCTTCCCATCCAATTGCCAAACCTATTGGCGTGAGGGGCAGGGGCCCGGAACCGCCCTTTGGGTGGGTTTGCCTCGGACCCAAGCGTGGCCGCTCGCCCCGGCCGGTGGGTGGGCGCCAGGGCGCCGCCAGGCGGCACTTCGTCGATGCGCCGGAGGCCTGCCGGCGACAACACGCCTTCCGCACGCTCTGCTTCCACTGGAAGGTCACCATCGGTCCCCCGTTGCTGTGCGCCGCCTAGCCCTCGCCCGACGGCGGGGCCACTCGTGGACTCTGGATCGTCTGGAGAGTCGCTCCGCACACAGCCAGGGGCTCCACCGCCGCCGCCTCCATCACCACATCCACCACCCCCGCCACCTCCGCCTCCGGCACAGCTGCCTTCGCCTCGTTTGCCGGAGGACCTAGTGCCCAGGTGGGACGTCACTGGCGGCCCTCCACCGAGGACCGCCCTTACGTGGAACTCGTCGTCATCCCGCGCTCGGCTGAGCTCCAAGCCGCGGAGGACACTCTCTTCCTCGCTCTGGTAGCTATGGTGGGCGGCACGAGGCCTCCGGTCTCGCCAGCAATGGTGCGCCAAAGACTGCCCCGAGGACTTCGGTATTCTGCATGAGGCCATGTCGGTGCTGCGCCACACGCCCGAGGACTTCATTGTCCGGTTCAGTCGTCGCGAGGACCTGGAGCAGGTCCTTGCCGCGCCGCCGCTGCCTCCCGACGCACCCTTCCGGCTCGTCTGGCGGCGTTGGTCGCGGCTCTCTAACACCTCTGCAGGTGCCTTCACCTTCAGAGTGCTCGTCGAAATCCGTAATATTCCGGCGCATGCCCTGAGCGTTGCGGTCGTCCAGGAGATCCTGGGTTCATCCTGTGCCCTTCTGGTGTTCGCCGGCCCTGGGGACGAGGGGTTTGACCCTGAGGATGGCCGGGAGGCCTTCGTCGCGGCTTGGTGCGTGCACCCCCTCCTCGTGCCCGAGCAGAAGATCGTCGTCATCCCAGAGCGCTGCGCACCCCATGACCCTCATGGCTCCCTGTTCTTGAGGGAACATGAAATCATCCACACCAATCTGCCATCCTTGCGTTACCTCACCGGATTCGCATTGTTGAGTTCCAGGATTGGGAGGAAGAACCCTCTTCGTTCGATGACGATGGCTTCCCCGACGATGGTGATGACGCCGAGCGCCGCGAGCTTTGGCCAGGGTTCGTCCATCGTCCGTCCCTCAAGATCGCGACCTACCGCCATAGCGGGATGGCGGGGTTGCTGTCGCTTGGACGCGGGGCTGGCGCGACCTTTAGGCCTCGACGGATCGCCCTGGAGCCGCTGTCAGTGGGGGCCGTTCTACCGAGCGGCGGCGCTGTTCTGCCGGCCGTTGACGTTGCCGCTTCTCGGGCGGAGCCGTCGCCGTCCATCCAGTTGGCCGGTTCGCGTGCCCGCTAACCCTGTAACCCGGAAGCTACAGGGAGTTACCTCGGCCGCCCTAACATCCAACATGCGGGAATCCCGCCGTAAAGCCGGGCGACCAAGGCGTTGACCCCGCCATCCTCGGGTATCGGGTGGACGTCCCCGCCCAAGATGCCGCGTACGACCCAATGAGGGCCGAGTTGCGCAGCACGCCTCCACCTGCCACGCCCATGACAGCAAGGGATGTCGACACCGGCCTACGCCTCGATGATCCCATCCTGCTCGAGATCAGAGGCCCGCAGCCGCGTCGCGCCGTGACTCGACCGCCTCAGCGTTCTTTGCGCCCAAATGCCTCCCATTTCATTTTGTCAAAACCAGGCCTTGGACATGGGCCAGTTCCAGTTGTTGGCTGCTCTATGGGCCTTTGGGCACGTCCACGGGTGTGCCACTGGATGGCGTGGCCCAAGAGCTGCTGGCCGCTTCCCGTGGGCCTGCTGGCTCATCGCCGGATGTGCCGATGCCGGGGCTCGACGGGCCCAGCCGGTGCGGCCACCTGTTGCTCCCGTCGAGAAGGCCGTCGCGTCTCATGTCACAAGGTCGGTGGCTGACCTCTCGTTGGGGTCCAAGGCGGCAGAGCGGGCGAGGAGGATCGAGGTCCCGGTCTCGACGCCACCGCTACGTCGTCCTTCCCGGCGCCGCTGTCGCTCGCCCAATGTCTCCATCCGACGGAGTGGCCGCCTAGCAGCCAAGTACGGAGCAAGGGCGCCCAATGCCACGCTTCACGCGCAGAAGATGCTCATTTCCAAGTGGCCTACGCCATCCAATGGCCAAGCGACGCCGACCATCATCGCGCCTATGGTCCCCAAGGACATCGTGCAGCTGGACCGTGCGCTTATGGAGCCGCTGGACTCCTCCAAGAGGGATGCCTTGCAGGCGCTCTTCGCCATGGAGCACGCCCAGGCCGAGCCTGATTACGTCGAGGACATCTAGTCCCCCGCTCAAGTCGTTGCTGTCGCCTCGAGCCCATGGGTACCACTCTGTTTGATTACTGCTTCCTCCCTGCGGTGGGGACTGCAGGTGGGATCATCCTGGCATGGAGGACAGGGGGACTGCAGGTGGGATCATCCTGGCATGGAGGACAGGACAGATATCTGGAACGTGTCCGATGGCTCCAGGTTGCAGTTCGCGCTCACCGCCAATATACCACAACACTGAGATTAGCGATGGACAGTCTGACGCTAAAAGCAGTTATAGAAACAAGCAGTCTGCCGCTAAATAGTTTTAGCGGTAGACTTGTGCAGTCGGTGTAAGCCCTACCGCTAAAAATCTATAGCGACAGACAGTACTTTTAGCGACAGAACATCTGTTACCCGAAATATTTTTAGCGGCAGACCGTCCCTCACTTTAGTGGCAGACCGTCCATCACTTCTCTTTAGCGGCAGACAATTTGATACTATAAATTCTTTTTAGCGGCAGATGGTTCAACGGGATCACTTAAAATTGCTTTAAAAAAAATAAAAGGCCATTTGGCTGCAATTTAATACTAACGTCCAATATAACATCATTGTGCAAATTTGACATACAAATAGATTCATTCATGGCTACATCAAAATATTCATGAAGACATACATATGTGATCAAAATATTCATGAAGACATACATATGTGATCAAATTAGCCATTACAAACATGATGAAATCTTCATTCATCAATGATAAGTACATACTCTCAGGTACCACCACATAGCACTGTATCCAAAAGAGATGACTAGAATCTAAATAAGGTTTGAGTGGAAAGTCATCCATAAACTTGCTACCTAGCAGCACCCTAGCAGCCCCTGAAGACAAAACGTAATATGGAATCAGTAACATGTGGACATTCGTGCATGACCAAGTAAAGTTACTATGCTTCAGTATGATGTCTTGTTACAAAAGTATGAATCACTCCGTTTTAGTTGCATATAAACACTGCTTACAAAAGAAGCAAAGCTACATGTCCGTAAAAACTGAAAACCTGCACAATCAACAAGTCCAAAATTTAGTTAAATGTATTTTGGTCTACCTTTTTTAAGCAATGTACCATACAAGTTAGATCGCACCTAGGCAAGATGGTCATTTCAAAGTACAATTGTGGATTTTAACTTAACTGCAATTTAACATTTTTGAAGTCAATCTTGTAGGCTGACAGTGCAGCAGCATTCAGGATCTAGAAAGAGCTTAAGTTTCAGATATACTATATGCATTAAGAATTCAGCATGACTTTCAAATATACTATAGGGAAAATAGGCAGTGTGCAGTAAATCCATATGGTACATGATCTCAATCATAAGCATGGAAAAAGAAATGCATGGCTAGATATAAAAATATGCAGCTGGTAAAAAATTAAGGCAAACTAGTAAGCTAGAAAGCTCCCAGGTAAACCAAAAAGAATATAGTTCCCAATTATCTCCCAGTCATATCAGTGAATCCAGATGCATGTGCCTCATCAAAATAACTAACCTTGACAATAATATCCCAGTCATATCATGCTTCAGTATGCAAAGGAGGCAAGCTTAAGGTACTATTATGTCAGAAGTTCGGCCATTATTTCGACTTCAAGGCAGCGCAAGCTACACAAGTAAAACAATGCAGCTATACGTGGAGTAAAACCAATGCTGAAACATAACTGAAACTGTACCACAATCACAAACGACACCCCAAAAGCAACAATTGTCAAAACCAGTGTTGTTTCTGTACCTGAAATACAAATGTTGGCTGGAAGCAATGAGGAGACGACGGTGTCAACGCAGCAGGCTTGCAATACATTGAGGTTAGTCGGTGAGCTCCACGGTACTATCATTCAGAGAGGCTGAAATGAATCAGACAGGATAAATCAATTGCTACTGCATGTAATATAACAATAGAAATTAATCTACTAAATGGAGGCCTCATTTAACATCATTGACCCTAATTTTAACATGTCAAGATGCATTGAAGTATTTAACATACATAAGAAACCAAAAATAATATATTTATCTTTTCATATGCAGACTAACAAATGCCAGTAGATGCACATCCGAATCCTAAATATTGCAAGTCGGTGATGTCAATCTCCACCATTCACCTAGATGGCACGTCTGCATGCTAAGTACCAATTTACAAGGTATGTCATGCAGTACAGGATCATGTTGGCATTGCAGTTTCGTGCTACAGCTTTTTCTTCATTGCTAGTTTAAGTGTTTCAGGAATTTTGCTCAGTAACATCCAGTTGCAGATTTAACTAAATATATGTATGTTTGAATGCAATACAGAGAAGCTATCAACTCAAGTTCAGATTGTGTTCAGCTAAGTGTCTGCTCATGTCATCCCCAATCTACCTAAGAATGCAACTTACATATGGTGAGTTGCAGTAGACAAGATGTTTAGCTAACACAGGTGCATGTATAGTTCTCAAGATTATATGTTATTATACAGGCTTTTCTTTACTTTCCAGAAGTACACAAAATAGGAAAAAAAATAGAAACATGTGACTGGGTCATGATTGTCAACTCAAATAATTATCTCAGGTTTGCTGGCAACAGGGAAACATATATTCAACTTTTTTTCTCAGTACACATGTTATATTCTCTGACCACACAAACTACAATCAAAGTAGACCTGAATTTGGGGGTGGTGGTACCTGCTCTCAAACTCAACCTTGGGAGCCTTGGGCCGATAGCGAGCGACGCTGTAGGGGCAGAGGAGCCTGGGAGTGAAGGCGATGGTGTTGATATTTCAACAATGTGCCATGCCACCTATATTAGTTCTAAATTCAGAAAAGAAATTAAGGTAATGCAAAGCATGAATACTACGAAGTTCAGTAACAAATTGAAGGCATTAGCATGTACCAACCCAATATTGGATAATGGATAATGTTGACAATTTCAGTCATACAACTTCTCAGATCTTAAGAAATATATAGTACCAACCCAGACTTCTCAAATGCTAGTATTAATGTGCTTTGCATTTTTCACAAAAAATCTGATAATAAATTTGCAATGTGCTTCAGTACTAAATCAAGGAGCTCTGTTTTTCTCTGAACATTGTGCATTCACATTTTACTCTGAAGCCATCGTGTATTCACATTTTACTTTGAACATCGAGCAAGATCTCAGCCAAGATAAATCCTGATTTTTTTTTTATATGACCAACCAGTCAGTCTGAACAAACCATGCCTAAACTAAAAGTTGCAAGACTGATTGTAGAATGTAATGTTGTGGCAGCTAGCTGCTGCAGTAATTCATAGTTCTGAACCTAGTATAGTACTTGTGCACAAGGAATGAGTTACTGAATCATGCTTATGGAAACTAAAAAAAGATGAAATAATCTCAGCCCTTTTCAGCTAATTACCTTGTGGAGATGGTAAAGGCAGTTAGTCAACAGGATCTGAAAATCCATACTGCTCCGCTTTTCCCAATCACATTCTAGCACTCCACTAGTACCAAGCTAGCACTTGATCTGCGCCTCTGAAAAATCCAAGCTGCTCTACTCCCAATCAATCAGATAGCACTAGATCAGAGAAGGTATTGACGATAAGCTAGCACTAGAACAGAGAAGATCTGAGCACTAGAACAGACAAGATATTCAGATCGAGATACTAGATCCACTCCAGTTCTAGAAACAAATCTCGTAGTGCATGAGAAGGGAGAGGCAGCACGACTCACCTTTTGCTTCTGCGTCTTGTGGCCGATGCAAGAGGGCACTGCTGGTGCCTACTGCTTGCGGCCGACACGGGAGGGGTGTTGGGGCTGATGCAGGCTTCACCGGTCCTACATCTCCCGAGAGGGAGCGGGCAGGTTCGTGTGGAGGCATCGGCGGCCACCGCGGAGGGCGGGGGTCGCGATTCCACATCCAGTGCCGCCGCCGCCGCCCGCGCTGATGCCACATCCAGGGCCGCCGCCGCATCACACGCTGTGTGGATACCGCACAGTTGTGCCATCACCGAGGATAGCTGAGGAGGGAGGGATAGAAAGAGCAGCTACGAGCGAAGAGGGGCGGAGGATAAGGCTAGGGTTTCGACAGCCGCGCAGCGATGACTTTATTCCAGTGTATCATAGTTCACAGCCATTCAAGATTGATCTAACGGTGCTATGAATAAAACATGCTTTAAGATGGGCTGTGGTGGGCTGCATCCGGGTTATGGGCTCTATTTTCAGGTTGAATATTCTAAGATTATAAATTATAAAGAAAAAAAGTCTATTTTCCCTCCTCAACTTTCCCAAAAATCCACTTTTTAATTTTAAATTCTAAAACAAGATAAACAACCTCCTCCCAAATATATTTTTTTAAAAAATATAACATTTATTGTGGAGTTCTAATATCTTTTAAATAAATTTACTATTATATGTAGTTTAAATAAATTTATGCATGCTTATTGAATCAATTCAAATTTGAACTACAAGTAACTCAAATAATATTTAAATTGGTTATAAAAATATATTAAAGTACATATGTCCCATTTTAGCTCATATATCCTGAAAATATATGAAAACTCATGTTTAGTACGCAATTCAAATTTTTATTTACAACTTATAAAAGAAAAAATAATAATATCTAAAATGTCTCCAAAAATTATTTAAATTGGCATGGGATCAAATTATGGGTGCATAATCTTGAATTAAAAAATAGAAGATTTTATGAAAATTAGTATATTCATTATTCACAAATGAATATATCTATCACAAAGTTTTATATAACCTAAAGCAAACTATGAAGTTTGTACATCTCAAAAACTTTTCTTGCTCGTACGCACTTTAAATTTATAGACAATCTTTTTTTTACCTTCATATTAACAAATGCGATTTTGAACAAATTAAAATCTAAATTAAGGAACACTTTTAAACGAACATGCAAAAAAATTATCCAATGTAAGAAAATACATTTCTTAAATATAATAGACTCTATGGGCCCAGGACAAATTTTGTGTGCAAGGTGAATGTAAGCGTGGCGTGCGAGCAATGTGGGGCCCACTTCTTTTTTAGCAACAGACAGGGTTGATTTGTATACCTATTTTTAGCGACAAGCGGTTGAACGCTAAAAATAAATATCTATAGCGACGATAGTGAATCGGTAAATGAAGAAATGGCGGCAGATGATCTCTGAGTCATTTATAGCGACGGATGATCCGATGATAAATATAACTTTTAGCGTCAAACATCTGACGCTAATATGGTGTTGTGGTAGTCGCTGCTCGATGGTCCGGGGACTCCCTTGTGGCTAACGGTTGTATACGGCCCACAAGACGATGACGCTAAAGCTCTCTTCTTGGATGACCTTATAGCGGTTAGGGCAGTGAGGCCAGGGCCATGGATGGTCTGTGGCGACTTCAACTTAATCCTGGAAGCGGCTGACAAAAGCAATGGCCATCTCAACAGAAGCAACATGCGACACTTCCATGGCTTTGTGGACAGGATGGCCCTCGAGGACGTCCATATCTCCGGCCGGCGATTCACCTGGTCCAACCGGCAGGATCAACCAACTCTCGAGAAGCTGGATAGAGTCCTCGTCTCGGCAGATTGGCTGTGCGAATTTCCTAGACACCACCTCAGCCCTCTGTCCTCGGATTGCTCAGACCATTGTCCCCTCGTTCTTGACACGGACACGGGGTTCTGGGCGCCGACAAGGTTCCGTTTTGAGCCCTTCTGGGTCAAGCTGCCCGAGTTTGTTAATGTCGTAGGGGTGACCTGAGCTCCTTCCCTGCTGCACGCTAACCCCTTCAGGCAGCTTGATTACACGCTAAGGAATGTCGCCAAAGCCTTGAAGAGCTGGAGTGCCAAACGGATTGGCAGCATTCGTTTCCAGCTCGCCTTGGCAAGGGAGATCATTGCTCGGTTAGACAAGGCCGAGGAGAGCAGAACGCTCTCGCCGGAGGAGCGTATGTTCTGGAACGAGATGAAGCTGAAATGCTTGGGTCTTGCATCGCTCTCCCGTACCATCGCTCGACATCGCTCTAAGATTCTCTTCTTGGCTGTGGGTGACTCAAACACAAAATTCTTTCACTTGCAAGCGTGTCATCGTCGTAGGAAGAACACGGTTCATGGCCTCAGAACTCCGGATGGTCAGGTCATCGCAAATGGGGAGCTGGCCGACGCGCTGCACGGCCACTTCGACTCCATCCTAGGCACGGCGCTGGACCGTGTCTCCACCATGGACCTCACTGCGCTCACGCTGCCTTCCTTGCAGGAGCCGGCGCTGGATGCCACTTTCACCGAGCAGGAGATAGCGGCTGTAATCACAACAATGCCGCTGGACAAGGCCCCTGGCCCGGATGGGTTTCCCGGTATCTTCAAGAAGGCTTGGCATATTATCAAGGACGACATTATAAATGCCTTCAATGCCTTCTGGTCGCTGGACCATAGAAGTCTGAACCTTGTCAATGAGGCATTCATGATACTCCTGAAGAAAAAAGAACTTGAGGAAATCTAAGACTTCAGGCCAATTAGCCTCATCCACAGCATCGGCAAGCTCGTCGCTAAGGTGCTCGCATGCAGGTTGGCACCGTTCCTGCGTAGTCTTGTCAAGCCAAACCAAAGTGCGTTCATCGCTGGGAGGAGCATCCATGAAAGCTTCCGAGCCGTTCAGCTCATTTGCAGGTTCCTGCACTCCTCGGCTTGGCCATCAGCACTGGTCAAGCTGGATATCACCAAGGCGTTCGACTCGGTCCATTGGCCCTTCCTGCTCCAAATGCTAGAGCTCATGGGGTTCACCCGGCGCTGGAGAGACTGGGTGTCCGTGCTGCTGGCCATAGCAAGCACGAAGATTCCGCTAAATGGACGGCCGGGTGAACGTATCTGCCACGCACGAGGACTCCGACAGGGCGACCCGTTGTCGCCGATGCTTTTCGTGCTGCTGATGGAGGCGCTCAATGCGCTCATCGCATACATGGACGATCAGCGTTTCCTAACGCCATTGCCTCCGAGGGCAGCAGCCTGCAGAGTGTCCCTTTACGCGGATGATTTAGTAGTCTTCGTCGCGCTGGAGCTCGACGACTTCATGGTCCTTAAGGAGGCCCTACGGGTGTTTGGGAACGCTTCCGGCCTGTTCGTCAACTGGTCCAAGTCCGTGGCCATGCCGATCCGATGCAATGCCCAAGAACACCAGCTTATCTCTGACCAACTTGGGTGCAGTGTGGCCGATTTCCCTTGTATTTACCTAGGTATCCCGTTGTCTATCCGGCATTTGAAGCGCGCGGATGAACAGCGGGTGGTGGACGCCGTGGCACGGAGAATTCTGGCCTAGAAGGGTAACCTCCTCCACCTGGTGGGCCGAGCAACGCTGATGGCGATCACACTCTCAGCCGTCCCCACGCATGTTGCCATTGCCATGTCCCTTTCGCCTTGGGCAATCGCCGAGTTTGACAAGAGAAGACATGGCTTCCTCTAGACCGGGTTGGACAACGCTTCGGGAGGCCGTTGCAAGGTATCCTGGGTGATGACCGGTCGCCCCAAGGAGTTGGGGGGCTTAGGGCTCATCGACCTTTGCCGCTTCGTGGTGGAACTGAGGCTGCCATGGCTTTGGCTTGCTAATGACGGTTCGGACCGCGCCTGGGCTCTCTTGCCTCAGTCTCACGAGCGCTGCGTCTCCGCGGCGTTCAAGGTGGCAACCCACATGGTTCTGGGTGATGGCCGCCGGGCCATGTTCTGGCTTGACCGGTGGCTTCCTGGGGAGCGTACGGTGGCTGACATCTCACCGGAGATCCTCGCCGCGGTTAATAGTAGACGTAGACGAGTCTCGGTGGCCGATGCAGTCTCGGCAAATGCCTGGGTATCCCACATCACGGGAGCGCGCACGGTCCCGGTCATCTTGGGCTACCTTCAACTTTGGGAGCTCGTTCAAGACATCCAGCTCGTGGACTCCCCGAACCGTCTAGTATGGAGATGGGCATCATCCGGTGTTTACTCCTCGGCCTCGGCATACCGGATGTTCTTCAACGGAGCTGCGAGGCCGCTGGGAGCAAAGGAACTATGGAAGACGTCTGCTCCTCCAAAGGTCAAGCACTTCCTCTGGCTTGCGCTTCATAGGCGATGCTGGACGGCGGCGAGGAGGCACCGCCACGGGCTCCAAGATTCGTCGGAGTGCATTGTCTGCGCCCAGCTTCCTGAAGAAATCGAACACATTCTTGCCTCATGCGCCTTCAGCAGGGAAGTGTGGCATGGAGCACTGGACACCGTCGGTTTGGCCACGCTTGTGCCCACGGCGGAGGCTGGCTTCTGGACATGGTGGATTGCGTCCAGAAAGTCACTTCCAAAGAGCATGCGTCGTGGCTTCGACTCCTTGGTTACGCTGGTGTCCTAGCAGCTCTGGAACGAGAGGAACCGCAGGACCTTTTCTGATGAGCGTCGCACCATGGCCGCGATACTTCAGAACATTGTTGATGAAGCTAGGCTTTGGGTGATGGCCGGGTACAGGCGGCTCATTGAGCTGCTGCCTCTTGTTGGAGTCACCCGTCAAAAATCAATCATGTAAATTAGGCCTAAGTTTCCCTGGTTGTGTTGTGTGTTACTTAGTTCCCTCGGTCCAGTATTTTACTGAACCCTGCGAACTAAGCGTGTACTCTACTTCCTCTTAATGAAACACGTGCCACAAGGTCACGTTCTCGAAAAAATAGAAATTACTTGTTAGTCATTTTCACACATGATAGATGCTAACACTGTCGTCGTCTTTAGGAAATTACTTGTTATTAGTGAGGTACTCAGGTGTAGGTGCCAATGCTTGTTTTAATGACCCGAGAATGGAAAGCATGTTACGGTCTATGTGATCTCTAATGATGAGGTTACATCGATAAACAAATCCTTCCTATGCATTTACTTTTTATATCAGGTGAAAGGTCTGAACATAGGACTATAGAAACAGCTTTGTCCCTGACATCCAAATATCTTTCGAGATATTTTTTGGACTATTCAGCAAGCTTAACTGATTAACTGGCTAACTGCATATAGCAGCCGGTTATACACAGAGGAAAACTCTAGTTGCAATGGGTTGCAGTACATCTAGTTTGTTAGATTAATCTCATATCAATTTACAATATAGTTAAAACTGACTAAATAATTTTTTTTAAGTTCCATGGTGTGTTACATTGTAAATTCATGTTTGCTAATATGAACTTTGTTTACTCTTTCTATGTGTCAATGCAAAGTTAGCATATATCCATGGTCTTTCGAAAGATTTTGTGGCTTTTCTGCAAGTTTAACTGACTGTGTATTACAGTTGCACGAGTAAAAGAAAAATTTCAGGTTGCAATAAATTGCAGCACCCCTAACTACTCAGATTCATGTCATATTGATTTCATATAACTAACTCAACTAAACAACCACTCTTTAAAAGTTCGAATAATCAGTGTTTAAAAGTTCCATAGCATGTTTTTGTAAATTTTAAAATTATTAATACAACCTTTGCATACTGTTCCCATGCTAATTGATTGTGTCCATTGGTGGTCTTTATGCAGACTGGAACACCTGTTGCAGTGCACATACAACATCAGCAGAGAAGCAGCAAATAAAGTGCCCTGAAGCCTTCAACTCCAGCAACAACTACACTGATCATCGATATGCCTGCCCCTATGAAGGCTGCAACAAAGCAAACATTCGAAGTTACGAACTGGGCCATCTAAAAATTCAGCTCCTCAACACGATCAAGAGGAAAATGGTAAGCTCGGTGCATCTGCTAGTCAACATGTTGTGACTGAACTGACCTATCAGTATAACTATGGTAATGTTGGTGAGATTTCAGCAGACCCCAAAAGAGGCAATCTTAACTCTATGCACAAGGTCCACTGATCCAAAGTCTACAATGGCAAGATTTCGAGACCGATGTCTTCTGACATCATTGGTGTCAGGAACGAGTGGCCAGGTAAAACTAAGTATGAAGATGATAGTGAAGTGACCGAAGAAGATGGGGACAACGACATTGAAGATGGCTGGAGATGGCTACAATGATGATGATGATGAGGAAACACCAGATGAAGATTGAGCTTTATTTAGGTCTGGACATGTAGATAGATGAGTTGGTCTGTTACACTTTAGTTTCTGCAAACTCTAAGTCAATGCAGTCATGGGGAATTTCAACCTTAGGTAGTAGTTCATTCAGATGGTGCATCGATATATTGTAATCAGTTATCTGCTCCTAAAAATGTTCACTCCCTAAGTTCCAGAGTGACTGATTGCCACATCTATGTGAGATAGTTTGGATATGTTTTTTTTGGAATAAATTTTCATTTGAAATGTTACTCATTTAATTAATTTGTTAAATGAACTAGGTAGGTGAAAACCCCATCCATGCAGGCATGCAGTTTAGCCATGAACATGTATGTGAGATAGTTTGGATATGTTTTCCTTGGAATAAATTTTCATTTGAAGTGTTTTTCACTTCATTAATTTGTTAAATGAACTAGGTAGTTGCAAAATCCATCCATGCAGGCGTGCAGTTTAGCCATGAACATGTTTTATTTAATACAATCTACTTATCAGGGTCAAGCAGTTTTTTAGCCTTAAACATTCCTCGATATATTGTACTCTGTTTTCTGCTCCTGAACTTTGGGTTCCCCATGTGACAAGAGTGACTAATTGCCACATCTATGTGACATAAGTTGGAATCTGATCGCTTGGCACAAGTTCTCATTTGAAACGTTGCTCACTTCAGTTCAGTTTTGTTTTATCAGACAGGCAGTTTAACCATGAACAAGCTTTGTTTATTACAGTCGTCTACTGAGTGCTTATTTCGGCAGATCACTCTCAGGTGCCTGCCTGCCTGCCTACTCTTGGGCGCTGCCAACATGACCTTGATGATAGGTGCCACTAGGACTAGGAGTAAACACAGCGAGCTCATGCTTTCTACTGTTCTTCACCTCTGCAGCTTCTTCCATGGAGATGCCATAGGAGTTGGTGATGACGCCGACCAGCAAATCGCTCATGGCGGAGTTCTTCCCGGCGACGTGGCTGACCATGGAGTTAGGGTTCGTCTCGAAGGAGATGTACTGGAACCCTTCTCCTTTCGCCTTGGTGGCGACAAGGTAGCCCTGGGGTATGATGAGCAGCTGCCCAGGACGAAGCTCGCCGTCGAACACCGCCGTCCCGTTGTCGCTGGCGACCTGAACCTTGGCACTGCCTCTGATGGTGTACATGGCGCTGTGGGCGTTGAAGTTCCAGAACGGCGACAGAGTGGCATCCTGCATAAATATGTGCAGACACAAGCAATTTCAGTTAGAAACAAAGGAACATCTATCTATCTGCAAAGTGCAAACACAAAAAATTACTTTCAGTTAGAAAATGAAAGAAGATCTATATATATGCAAACAAAAACAATAATTACTTTCAATTAGCAATGAAAGAACATCTATCTATCTGGAGATTATTAAAAAAAAAATTAAACCACTGATTTCAGTTCATGTTTAGTGGTTTTAGATTTTTAATTTTTTAAGCATCTTAACGACCTCAAATTAAAAAACAAAAAATTAGAAAGTTATAAATGTCATCAAGCGCTACAACTTTTATATAGAAAGTATCTTTATTTGATAGCATATAAGAAAGATATAATTTTTTCAAGGTGATAAGCGCTTTGTATGTGATTAATATACTGCTAAAAATTTATTTAATTTTTTGAGTATCTTAATGACCTCAAATTAAAGTAGATCTTATCGAGAGCTATAATTTTTATATAAAAAATCATCTTTATCCGAGATTGTATGAAAAAAATTAATTTTTTAGAATATTTTATAGATTGTAGCTACAGTATCCTGAAATTATATTTGTTTTAAAAAAAAATTCTGTGCCGAATTAGCTATGGTACTTGGGATCTAGATGACACCCTCTACCAAGTTTAGGGATCCGGATGGCACTCTTTACCAAGTTTAGAGACCTGCGGTGATCGTCTTGAAAGTTTAGGGACTTAGATGATACCCTTTGCCAAATTTAGAGACCTACAGATATCACTTTGAAAGTTCAAGGACCTAAATAACACCTCGAGTCAAGTTGATGTACCGATGATGTATTTTTCTCAAAAGATAGCCGGATGGATATACAAGCTGTTCAGCAGGACTTATAAGCCGGCTGATAAGCTAAAATACTGTAGAAATGACTGATTTTCTATGAAAAAAAAAAATATTATTGGCTTATAAGCTGAAACAGCTTTTTAGTCCAGATTAACACATCACTAAAGTCTAAAAATAGGAATGAGGTTCACATAATACTATTTCATTGCATAGCATGTCCATAGCTGATTAACTAATTATTACTAGATGATACCCCGCGTGTTGCTGCGGGAATTTATAGTATTGATATAAAAATAAATTGATGGAGTAAGAAATAGTAAAATCATGCATAAGAGGAATATATTATTTTTATTAGAATCATCGATGAGACGAAATTCATTTTATATATATGGTATGAAAAGGAATCTAGAATTAGGAACCAAAAGAGTAAAGCAGCATAAACTTCATCCTTATTAACCGTGCATGTCAATTTCATTTCATGTCTTGGCCCTTATTAGGATTAGGCTTGTCGTAAGTAGCCGGCGGCGTTGACGTTTGATAGATGTGAGGCTGTTCATGCCAATCATGCCGATGCAGTGACGCTGACGTAGGCATCGTTGGGGCCCTTGAACTCGATGCTCTGGATGGTTCTGAGGACGACGTCGAAGAACCACTACAACATCTGGTGCACTGTGTAGCCCTTGAGTTGCCTTGCGTCGTGTTGTTGTTGGTGAGGTCCCGGCGTGATGACGACGTCCAGAGAGAGCAGCGCCAGTGAATCCCGAGTCGATGAACTGCTCATCACCAGCGCTGAGGATGGTGAACTGCTCATCCCTCTGTTCTTCCTCCCTTCCGGCCTGACGCCATGGCGGCATCTTTGACTTCCACGAGCAGAGCCGCGGCCGTCCGACGCGCCTACACGAAGAGGACTCAAGGGAGAACAAAAGAAGGTTGGCCCAATAGCCGTGCTAAGGCCCAAGAGGAGTGCCCATCTCCCCAAGTGTCAGTCTTATACCGCACCAGGAACTCCTCTGTCTCCCGATTCAACGCCGGCCCTAGCTGTCTCTCTCGGTCGCGCCTGTTCCCCGATCCCTATCCACATTTCGCCATCGTCGTGATGTCCGATCCGCATCAGGGAACTGCCATCGTCGCCCGGCGACCACCACGCTGCTGCTGTGTAGCGCGGAGGTAGGGGCGCAGCCGAGTAGGTAATGGAGGACAAATTGGGGGATGGTGGTGCAGGCAGGCGGCACTGATGCTGGCGCAGGTGTGGCCATGGGTGAGGCCCTGCCACCGGCAGCGAGCTTGAAGGAAAGAGTGCAGGCATGCAAGAGTCGGCCGTCCTCACCACCTAAATCTTCTGCCGAGCTCCGTGCCTCTGCCATGGGCAATTCCCTTTTCTCTGCGAGTTCTGCAATTTATTTGCTGTGAGATCGTCCTTGTCTCTTCATTTCCTGATGACGTTTTGTGCAATTTAGCGAGCGATCGTTGTTGTCTCTTCATTTCCTAATGACATTTAGTGCAATTTAGCGACCGAGCTTAATGACTTGCCTCTTCGCTTTCCGATGATTGTGCCGCACTGCCGCTTCGTCATTTCCTGTCGATTATGCAGCTTAGTGATTTGGTGGGCTCATAAGATGACGTGGTTTCATAAAATCGCAGAGAATTCTAGTAGTGGGTTCCTCCTATTTAGGTATAGTAGATTAGGTGTTTGGAGTACTCACAGGAAACGACGATAACACCATATAAGCAGTCATGATTATTCAGATTGGGGAATAATAAAACAGAATTAAAACAAGCGTACGTCAGGCTTGCACTCATACAACATACTAAATTACTAAGCCAAGGCTCACTCCTCTAGTTCGACGCTAGCTGCTGCCGCTATATACAGTATATATAGCTGCTGCTGTTGCTCTTCGTTCCGCCCCGCCGTGCTTCCTGTGATGGCGAGCTTGGCGCCATGCTGGATGAGCAATGAAAGAAAACCGTTGGCTCCGACCGCCTTTCAGTGGTCCCTCCCATCTCATCAGGTCGGCAGCCTGGGACAGCGCCACAGCGCCATCTTCGACATCTTTCTGCTCAACGTCCATACAATACTTGCTCTTGCTCAGCACAGGGTGTTCCACATTCATGTCGCCAGTAGCAGCATCGACGATGACGGACGAGAACTCGATGATTTCTTGCAAAAATGGCGGCTCGCCTCCGAAAACCGTCTTCTCGTCCTTTCCCAAACAGGATGCCTTGAAGACTACAACCACGAATTGGTCGAAGCACTCCGAGGCGCCGACCTTCGTGCCATCGCCACACAATGCACGGCTTCCCTGCTTAACCACTGATGTCCTGGAAATGAAAAGATACAGACACGTCTATGTCAGTTTGTTTTGAAACCAAGAAGCAGGATTACACATAATATACGTGCATTGAACCTCTCAAATATGTATTGTTATAATAACAATATAAATTACAATCATAACTAACAACTGTACTCCAATATTCTGTTAGACTGTCATAACTGTTCAGTACTATTCATAGCACCGTTTAACACTGCCCACACGTTTACAACGCTGTTTAGCGCTGTTGAACCAATGTCGTTGTTTACTCCACCGTTCACAATTTTACTGTTCCCTGTTTCCCCTGTCTCTGCCTACATTCATCGCATTCCTGGTGCACCGCTGCGTTGCCGGGCTAGCAATATAAGATCGTAAAGACTACTGAAGCGTCGCCCCTGTATTAGGTGCCCTGCTCCCCCATTTCCGGCCTCGCTAGCATCAGTCGAAAATTATTTACGTCGGGACTTCTTGTTCCCCCGTGATGTTTTTTTTTTAAAAAAAATCCAAGGTCATGCGGGTGAGCATCAATCCGCATTCGGTGGGGGTGGGTGGGGGTGTGAAAGCTGGCTGGTCAAGTATTATACTTGTTGAGTATCTTAACGACGTCAAATGATATAACTTCAGATTAGAAGTTTGCAGATCTTATCGAGAGTTACTATTTTTATATAAAAAAAGTACCTTTATTTGATGTCATACAAAATGGAATTTAATTTTTAAGGCGATAAGCCTGGTACGCGATTAATATGCTCCCAAAACTTTGTATTAATGACTTTCTATGAAAAAACTAAAAACTAGAAAGTTATAATTCTCGTTGAGAGCTAGAATTTTTATATAAAAATAATCTTCATATGGGAAGAATATAATTTTTTTTTTTTAAGGTAGACTAGGCGCGGTGCCAGAGTAGTGCCATGCCAACAAGCCGACGCGCCGCAAGGTTTTGCACTTGAAAATCATTGTCTAACGGTACAGAATATACCACGTTAATGCATATACCATTCCAGGCGCTTTGGCCCGGTCAAAAGGGTTAGAAATAAAAATAAAAAGTGAATGAGGTTATTTTAAAATAAGATTTGAAAAAGATTAAAAAATAAGAAAAATTCTTCGCATATGAGGGACTGCTGCGGACAAGAGGTGGACTCGGGTGGGTGAATAATATATACGGAAAATCTATTTTGTACTGGTGCAAAGCTACTGTGCGTAGTGTGTCCATCCCGAGTTGTAACTTATAATGATAGCAAGTTGTAACAGTTACTACTGAATAATAATTAATTTGTAATCTGTGCTGCAACATGAAATGTAGTTGCACATACTATATGAAATCAGAATTGCAATTTTAACTGATTGTTGTTAAGTTGCAATTGCTAAATTACGGAAGACGGTTGCAATTGATAAAAATACAAAAGACATACAATTCTGATTTGCTTGTTCTTTAGCATGTACAACAATTACAATTTATATTTTTGTTAAACTTCAATTGCAAATTTACAAAAGAAGACAACTGCGACTGATGTTGTTGCTTGCGAAGTTGCAACTACATTGAAAGCAGGAGCTACGAGATCTGCGTGTCACACCCCAAAATTTCTGATTTTGGGTTGTGCTTAGAAAACACAAAAGTAAATAAATATTTTAATTATTGAATAAAATTTTCTAAGTTTAGTTTAATTTAAGGAAAATCTAGTTATAGAAAAAAATGTGAATTTTAAAATTTTCTAAACTAACTTAATCGGCTTGTTTGTTGAGGTGGTGTTTGCTTATTTCATGATTTTGTATTGTGGGTGTATGAATTTTTCAGAACGCGTTAGGAGTTGATCGTTTAACTTCCCGGTGTGTCTTCGTCTTTTTCTATCATCAAATTCTTTGCCTCAACTTGAGCCTTCGTATGGAGTTTTTCCACTCTCAATCAATTATTTGAGTTCGTCATTCATCGACCTATTCCTAAAATCTTACCGAGAATTATTCTGGCTTTTCTAGACATTTTTCTCACTTCTCTGGGAGCATATTCTAATTGTTAAATTCTTCTGAATACCTTTTCATGAGCTTCAAATATTTTATTTGGGTTCCTCATGTCCCAAAATGTCTCCAATAATTTTCTCATAATTTTTGGAACTTTTGGATTATTTTTCGCGGATCAACTAACCATTCTATGCTTTTTTGGAATTCTTTTATCCTCTATATTAAATAATTCCGAAAATAATAAAATCTAATCCTATTCTAATCTTGGTCAAGGCCTCACGTATATGTACAGCCCCGTGTTTGTTTTGGCGTTGTTTTTCTCCAGCCTTACGTTGCTCCTACCCTAGCTGTCGTCAAAGTGCCGCCGCCGCTAATCACCCCCAGCCCTGATCTGCTATCGCTAGCATCCAAGTTTTTCAGTAGCACCAGTCGTCGTCTTCAAAATCCAAAGAGCCATCGGCCATGAAGGAAGCACACCCCCACGTACATACACCTGCCCGGTATACTATCTATCCATCCTGTCTACGCGTATCTAGCTCTTCAGATCTCATCAGCATTGTCCCATGGCCTGGTCATGTACACTGTAGGAAACGCCGTAGGCCGTTATCCATCTGCATCCAGTCACCATCCATCCGTTCTGTGCTCCGCCATCCCATGCAGAGCTCTGGTCATTGATCGTTGCTTGCCATCGCCGGGGCCTCCATGTGTGACGGCAATTTGCTGTCTCCCTTTGGTGCAAGTTTATCAGCACACCGAGATATATGTTCAGTAGATGCAAGTCATGGTCACCCAGTTCCTGCCCAATAGCACAAACAGATGCTATTTCTTCCGTGGCCTTGATACAACATGCTCTTGATTAAAGGTGAGATGCACATCGCTTGAACATTATTTTATTGATTAAAGTTTATGCTGATGTCATGCCTACGTCATTCATGCATAATAAATCGTCGTTCTCTGTCTAGTCCTTGATTTAAGAAAATTCATCTTTTCTACATCCTTGAGATAGATCTCTAACTACAGATTGTCCATTGAATCTGTGTACCAATGTTCTCTGACTCTAATCTCATTAAATAATTCTCTAGCAGCCCCTCGATCCCTATCCTACGCAACTTCCAGTTAAGACATAGCCGTGGTCTTGCACGTGAGCAAGAGGCCGAGATGTAAGATGAAGGTAACTAGGGCCTTGCCACCGAACAGGATTAGCAATAGTTTATTCATTTTAACTCAGTTTAATTTTGCTCCGTTGACAAGTTGCGTTAGTTTCGTAATAAGGTGATTCACGTGTTTAGTGTTTACGATCAACAGGACACATGTCTAAGGTTTTTATGATTTAAATATTAATTTAATTAATATTCATGCAACCAGTTTTCCAAAATAAAAGCAACATAGGTTTTCTACTGTGTTGTTTAATATACAAATAATATGATTTTCAATTATTATTTTGCATAGCCTAAACACGCCTGATACGTAGCTTGTTTAAATATTGTTCACATATTTATTTTCTTTCCCAATAGGAATCTTAACTTGTTTAACAAATTATACGAGAACATTTATAAAATAAAGCAATGGTTAGTTTCAACTCGGTTTTGTGTATAAGTATGACTTGTCCAATTTGAACTAATGACTATTTAATATCTCTGTTAACTAAAATTAATGAAGCTTAATTATAGTTGTTTCTCTTTATCGACCATAGCAGCGAGCCGCCTTATCTTTAGTGCATTGCTCTTAAAAGTTTTTGCCTTGAGTTGGTGTATTGTTCTTAGCTGTTTTTATTATTCTTGTATTTTTGTCTATGCGTGGTGATTGCTACGAGCAGAACGAGAACCGGGTGTGAGTAAGGAAGATCAGAAGGTGAACCCCTGAAGCAAAGTTTGAGCAAGCGTATGATAAGGCAAGTATAGCTTGGGACCTCCTTGATTACCTATTCATAATATCCACCATATTTTATATGCATGTGTCTTTGATACCCCAATAAAGATGACTTAGTGTTGATTACTATCTACCTTGATGATCTTGAGATATATGCATATGGGTAGTACTTGCTAGTGTTGGATTTATATAACCATGATCTTGTAACATGAATAATAGAATATACAACAACAATAAAAGATGATTTTATTATTGTTTATAGAGATCTAGAGCAAGAGATTATTTTGTTGCTCTAGTTTTCTCTCCACAAGGACTTATCTGTAAGTGGTCACTAGGATTTACAGTACAGCTGTGAGGGCTATATGGCTCTGGCTCTAGTTGCTTTAGGGACTTTTTCTAGCTTATTAGAGGTTACCTTAATTGGCGTAAGAATGACTTTGCGAGCTGAGTATAGTGCGGCTTCTGTCCACATGTGTGTAGGCTATGGGTCATTGCACCATCTGGAAGGAGGGCTCTATATTCTCTTGCCGAGTGAATCTAATAGCCCTAACTTGTTAGACGAACCCTAGAGTGGCTTTATATGGTTTTCGGTGTATCGGGTCTAGCTAACCTCTTGCATTTGGAGATCATAACTCGCAGTGAAAGTATATACCTCTGTGCAGAGTTTAATAAACTGGTGCACTAGCCGTGCCCACGGACACGGGCGGCTTTGGAGATTCTTACGGAATAGTTGATCATTGATATATGATATTTAATTATGTTGTTATATATTATTCTTTATTCTTGTTCACCTGACCATGTGGTTACGGAAAATACTACTACCTTGGTGCTATTAATGCCATAAATATTAACAATTTAAAAGCTAAATGCAGTAAACCAGTGTCAACCTTTTAAGCCTCATGAATCCGATGTTATATTTGCTGCATACGACATGTATTTACGCGCTTGTCTTTACTTTTTATTACTTTAGAAAATTTTGGATGGGTACCAGATGGTGGAGTTGTGAGTTGCTAGGCGTATGTACCCTTAGTCAACCGTCCCTGTGAAGAATAGATTCTAAAGAAAAGGTTAGCTACTGTTTCACGTTACTTTGATGTAAGTGCTTAATATAAGTAAGTTTCCGCTATATAACACTGTTTTTGATACTCTCTACTTCTGTTTCTGTATGTGTGGACTTTCTGGACACACATATGGCGTACCTGGTTTTATTTTTAAAACTGGTTACACTGCACGGCGCAAACTCTCTTTACTCACTTCACTTCTGTCGTTATAGGAAACATAAATAACCTATAAATATATATATGAGTATCTATGCAGCTATAAAACATAAACTAAAAAAATATATCCCCAAATCCACATCTACATTACAATACAAGCTATTATGGAACTGAATTAAGTATAGGCTATTGAAGTAACTACGAGTACATTATAGAATCTATTATTTAAATAAAATTATAAAAGAATATTGAATAAAAGATACCATACCAATAAAAATTAGAGCTAGGATTCGTTTTAAGAACAAGAGTTTAAACTCAACAAGTGCATGTCTAAATTTTTTGTAATAACTAATAAAAATGAAATAAAACAACATGTATATAAATTCAAGACGGCAAAAAGGTTATAAAAGAAGATGACCATATAACTAAAGTTAATGTTTTAAATAAATACTATACGTATTAAAAACCAACATACATGCAATAGAATATAATAAGAACACATGTAGAGGGATTGGTAAATTTACCAGAGCTGGATAGAGATTATAGATAATCTAAATAAATTTAAATATGTATTGGGATAAATAGAGAGAGGTTTAATTTGTTGTATGGACTGAGTTTATGCACGGAAACTTTAGTCCTTATTATCTAGGATCCTATACTCCTATAATCCTAAGACCCACAAAGGGGCTTCCACCAATCAGATTTAGTTATCTCCCAAAAATGACTTCAGCTTTCGTCATCTTTTCAGTTTCCCCCCCCACCGCTTCTTTTGGCTTTCCCTGCGTCTTCTCCGCTGCCGTCGCCCTCTGTCTTCTCCTGACTCACGAACTCTAGCGCTGGCCTATAAGAACCCCAGCCGAGGCCCCGTCTCGCCATCTCCCTGCTAGCCGCCACCACTGCTCTCTGTCTTCTCCACCCAAAACCCCCTTCTTCCTCCGTTCCTCGCCCCGTGCAGCGCGCTGCGGCGTCGGCCGCGTCTCCATGGTGGCGCCACCGCGGCACGACCAGCTCAGCCCCCGCGCCCCCCCATCGTCGAGCCGCGTCGGCGTGGAGACCTCGCCACGCTTCGACTATCGTGGACGCGGTGCTTGCCCTCGAGACCGCACTGCTGGGCGACCGGGACCCCGCCGCCCATGGCACTCCGGCGTTACGCCGCCCGACGCCCCATCAAGCCCGAGGAGCCCATGGCGTGGCGACGGGCCGCGGCCACGACGTCGTCCTCCGCCGCGGCGTCTTTAGCGCCCGGCGTACTGCGTCTCGCCCGCGCACCCGTGCCAAGAGCCACGCCGTCACCATCGGAGAGGCGAGCAACCCGGCGGCCGGCGTTCCACCCCGCCGCGTCGTCAAGCGCGGCGGCGCGGCAACTCCGCAGACCTGGCGCCCGGCAGCCACGCGGTGGTGCGGTGCAAAGCAGCGACAGGGCTGCATCGGCCTGGAGGTGATGCAACGCGGACGGAGGAAGCCGCCGGGCTACGCCAGCGCGGAGGTGGTGTGGTTGACGGCGCGGGGGGGCTGCAGAGGAGGTGGGGGCGCGTGAAGCCGTGGTGGACGTGGGGGGAACGGCCATGGCGGGGCCGTGGCCGTGGGTGCGTCTGTGCGGGCGTGCGCTCGCCTCGCGACTGGAGGTAGAAGACGTGCGGTGCAGCAAATGAACGGATAAGGCAGGAAGTGAACCGGTGAAGGGATAAAGATGGAAAGGAAGGAAGGGAAAAAAAAAAAGAAAAAAAGAAAGGAAAAAAAAAAAAAAAAAAGGTATATTGTTGACATTTCGTCTTATATATATATATATATATATAAAGCTTGAAATTAAGAATACAACTGAGCTGCATTACTTTGAAATTCAGGATGCAACTGAGCTGCATTTCTAATGCATATGAGATTGAAGTTTTCATTCCAAAATATTCTCGTTATTATCTTTTTATATTTCTATTTTATACCCAGCGACAACGCGCGGGAGTCCCTCTAGTTCTAGTATGTGCTGAGCATCGTCACAGGTTAATGAACTAGTAGTATATATAGTATATATAATTAAGGAATAAAACAACTTTAGTTAGGGGAAGACCACGCACCCGGGCTCAACAACATTAATTTCCTTAGTTGTGGCCTGTGGACTCATGGTCCCCTTCATCGCAGCATGCCAATCGATAAGATATCTCCACCAAAATTGACTAATGACGTAGTCTCCTGATCGTACCAATTGTCGTCGTCATATGAATTCGATCTATGGCTTGCTGACTTATCGCCCCTGCCGTCGCACCATAACGATCACTGATATAGTATCTCGGCCCAAATTCAATATCAGAGAGTTTGCGGTGACGTGGCCAGTGCACAAAATGGGACCTATTCCTCGCTAGCACTCCTTCATGACCATATCCAAATGGACCATCTGCAGAACAATGACCATACCCAAATGGACCATCTGCAAAACAAGTCAACAAAATAGTCACAGTTAGGCTTCGGTAACGATCAGTGTTTTCCAGAAATGCATTTCATCATTTCTTCACTAGCTCATGACTCGAGGAGAACATGTTAAAGAACGCACTTCATCATTTCTTCACTAGCTCATGACTCAGGGACTTATGAAACAAAACTGAAGGTAAATAGATAACTATACATTTCCAACATATATATATTGGAAATGGCCTGTTTCCAGCTATACATATTCATTTTTTTTTCTGTTTTCTTTCTCCGGCATCTTTCTGTGGGCTACTGCTAGCTACGCCAATTATAAATACAACAAATACGTAGAAAAATTTATGCACCATTGTATTAAGATCAAAAATTGGTTGGGAACAACAAAAACGTGCCGACACCTAGGACGCACTAGGGGATTTCAGGAGTATACAATGAGTTCGGACCTCCCTAATTTACAAAACTTCTTCAAGGCTATTACTCTCTTAACAAACTTTCTCTTTGTTGAATGTCATGCACCATATCCTAGATTCATAGGTATTCTATGATGGCCGGTATCGAGAGCCCTCTGGTAAGCTGATCCAGCTGCAGTTGGGCAGGGTTAATGCCACCATTTCCCATCTGATGAACTAGCGTGGGATGGGGTCGAACAGGGTCGGTGCAAGGTCCTGGATGGAGCTTCCCTCCAACTAGCACCCAGCCCATAACTTGGTTCTCTGGGCATCACTGATTACGATGTCGTGGGTTCGATATCACGACATGCATCGTGTTATTCGTCGAAGGTTGGTGTATGGATCTCCGATGGTTTGGACACAAAACACTCAGACACAAGCGAGTTTATCCTGGTTCGGCTTTGGGACCCTACGTCCAACGGTTTAATCTTCTTTGTGTTAGGAATGTCCAATCGAGGGTTTCCTACAATGGGGAAATCAAGAGAGATTGACAAGGGATTGTATGATACTATCCTATGATACTATCCTATGGTTGGTCAGTCGATTGATCGTTCGGGCAGCTCATGCCTCCCCTTATATATCAAGGAGGGCATAGGGTACAAATTGGGGGGTTTTCTCTATGGTTTGGTGCCCTAGTGCTTCTGGTTCCTTCATCTCGGCGTCGTTCGGACCCTTCTTTGTCATGTAGAAGGGGGTGACAATGCCACAACCACTTATGACTTCCTTGCTGTAGTTTGACGCTTGACTATTAAGTGTTGTCTGCTGTCATGGAGCCTTCCCCTGGTGAGCCTTCTCCAAGCTTTCTTGGTATGCAAGGATCCTTCCTTCACCCTGAGGAGCTGGTGAGCGAGCCTAGAGCGTAGCATTCCGTGGGCTTGCGGAGATCTTTCTCCGGATGCGTCACGCCCCGAGCGTGGTCCTGTTGAGGAAGATGGCGACAGTGCCTCGTAGCCATGGAACAGCGTGGCAGTTTAGTGCTTTTGTGCCAGCTAGGCTCTAGTTGCCTGATAGATTCTAGAGCTGGCTTCTGGTCTTGGCTTGGGACATCGGTTGGCCCTGATCCAAGGCTGGGATGGTCGCTCGGGCTGAGGCTAGGCTGGGGATTCCCTTCGTTCGGTCGGGAGCTCCCACATCATGGCCGAGCTCCTGAGCCCCGAGCAAAACCGGCTCTAGTGTTCTCGGGTTTGCCCTTCTGATATCGAGGGCCTCCTCGAGGGAGGGCCACTTTCAGGCTGCCGAGCTATCCTTTTTTTCCAGTGGGTACGTGCGAGCATAAACCCGGCGGGTATAGCCCTCGAGCCCCCAGCTGATTCAGAGAGTCGGTTGGGGATCGGCTGTCGCGTCCTTCATCCAGGGACTTAGCATACACCTATGATAGACTCTCAACACATGGTGTATGTCGATGCCTCGAAGAAGGCCAAGACCTCTGGTCAAGTGGTGATGGGTAATTCTGCCCTGCCCACGCCCTTTCTGTGTCCGTGTGTTGTAACCAGAGCCACTTAGGCCTCGTTTGGATATTATAGTATTAAAAAAATCATAGTGTCAAGAAACAAGAAACTATAGTTTAGAACTATTGATGTGCAAAACCGTAGTTTAGAAAAAAAAGAGATATAGAGTATAGTTTTTAAAACTTCAAAAAGACTATAGTTTCAGATCTGTGATCCCGGGCCCCCTCCCTCAATTCCTTTGGCCGACAAACAGCGGGCCAGGCTACCATACACTTAACCCGAATGGATCCTTCTTTCTGGTCCATAGGAATCGTCGACATATGGCATCAATCTCCTTTCAGGCCAAGGCGGAAGGCATCGATTTGGTTGGTGTTTACAGTTCAGTAATTGACACTACTACAGAAAAACTTAACCGAGGCGGTTATTTTTTAGTTAACCGAGGCGGTTTTTTAACCGCCTCGAAGATAAGGTCACGGTTAATCGTGGCCTAACCGAGGCGGTTAGAAAACCGCCTCGGTTAAAATTAACCGAGGCGGTTTTCTTATAACAACCGCCTCGATTAATGTCTATTAACCGAGGCGGTTATATTATAAAAACCGCCTCGGTTAATGTCTATTAACTGAGGCGGTTTCCTTATAAAAACCGCCTCGGTTAATGTCTATTAACCAAGGCGGTTATTATAATATAACCGCCTCTGTTATTATTTTTCAAATTAAAAAAAATATTTTCAGGTAATTTATATTAATCATTTAATATTTTGAAATATAAGCAGTATTAAATATAGTAAATACAGATCATATGGAACACATAGAATAAGCGCTTAAAGGCTGAACATATATTAAGAGATCTGATGTCAAACGTCATTTCAAGTTCCACCACGAAGTTTAAATTACATGCACACAAAGTCACAGTCAAACACATACACATAAGCGATATGAAAAGTATATCACAAGCTAAACTAGTCGAAGATATCCGGCAACACATAATCCCTCATATCTAGCATTGTTCTCCATTTGCGTAGCTTCTCGTACTTGTCCTCAGTTGCTAGCTCGCTCTCTTCGTAGAAGAACTTGCCATCGACATGACAACATTGATCGGTTACAAACTTGCAAACGTCGGATATTGTTTGACCGATGATCATCTTGTCGATCCTGTTCCTCTTCCACCATCCTTTTGATTTGTTCAGCTGTCGGTAGCTGTCACTGTACTTCCCGCACGCCCTAAGATACTCACAAGCATAGTATCCACATAGAAGCGATCCTTCGGGTTGTTTAGAGCACTGCATGAACGTTATACGTAATACGAAATAGTTAGGCCATATGGAGAGCATGATGGACGATGTTATAGCACATTAGAGATTCCCGATATATAGTTACCGGAATTGTCGCCTAACTTTGAGTACGTGTTTGTACTTCAACTTCTTTTCTCGGACCTCCGATCCAAGCGGTTAGGGTCTTCAAGGTACTTCCCGTAAGCACTGTATGCAAACCACTCGTGTCAACATCAAAATTGATACGATTTATATGTGTAAATAAATGAATGTGATGTCACACTTACTATCGGACACAGAATTCAAAATCATTGTACTGTTTTTTTGTTTTTGTTTTCTCAAGGAGTCGAATACAACAGCCTTTCCATCCTGTGGGAAGATCATAAATACAATCCAGTGCCCCATGACGCCCAAGCTGCACCATCGAAACAATTTAAATCTCAACTCTTCAAATGTAAGAAATCGTGAACCCAATGGATGGTATACGTATTGGAACCTGTGTTTTCACGTACCCAAACTGATGGGCGGCAAGGATACACCCATGTTCCTCGACCTTCTTCATGGCTTGAAGGATGTACTCTCCCTTTCTATACCTAATCTCACTCCGTAGGCATGCCCTGGTTTCTATCCGCTGCATCGGGGTCAAGTTCACCAACTGCGGATCTGTATCTGGTATATCGTAGCCAATGATGGCCCTCTGGGTAATATGCATAGGAGAGAGGTAGATAACATTATCACCAAGCTCCTGATTTATATATGATTGCATCCTGCAGGCACAAGTCTTGGTCACGACATTGTTGTATTGATTGAAGAAGGCATAGGGACAACGATGCAATGCTATAACAACTTACAATGCAAAAAGGGTGACTTGGGCGACGTCGAGGTCCTTGCGCCCGCAAAGATCCTATGCATGTCGTGGAAGGTCACAGAGAAAAAAGCAATCCTCTTCCAAGTGGAAGTACTCCTTGGGGACCCTCACAACGAAATCTTTCATTCCTAACTTGGCAGCATGCATGTACCATAGATGGAACCGTCCGAACCTCCCACGTCTCCTCCTGACTAGCTGGCCCAAGGGCAACATGAACTTGCCATGCTCGTAGTTGTCCGGGCAGTCTGGAGTTAGTGGCCAGATCGACGGTGGCGTTGGTGGCCTGCAATCACGACGAGTGCAAATGTTGTTAGCACCATCATCAGAGACACACATACTCTATAATTGAGATAAGCCGAAAAAGTGTGTTAGCAATAGTACCTATCGAATGCAGTTGAAAAAGGGAGACTGTTTTGCGATTTTATACGCCCTCCAATTTGCGAGGGTATATTCGGAGGCCTGTCGTCCTCCTCATCTATTGGGCACTCTTCGGGTTGGCTTGGAGGTGGCGAGTCGTGCCCTGATGCACCTCTATTGTCCTCCTCATCTGTTGGCTTCATCGGTGCCGAAGGGCACTCTTTGGGATGACTTGGAGGCGGCGTGTTCTGGCCCGATGCAACCCCGGCATCTCCTTGTGGGTTGCCTTTGTCGGGAGATGGGCTCCGTCGAGGACTGATGCCTGGGACGCCATCGTTGTTGCCACCGTCGTCGTCGTCGTCATCACTTGGGCCGCCACCGGGGAGACGATGACGGCGGTGAGCACGATGTCTCCATTTTCAGCACGATATCGCCTTTGTTCCAAAGCACGATATCGCCGAGTGCTTGGCCGAAGCGTTGTTGTTGCACCACTTTCGGGAAAAACTTCGATTTCATCTTGATCGAATTCATCTTTAGTGTACACCAAGAGCACTACAACAGTACTCGGGGCGGGATCGGCTTGCCGTCGTAGATTTCTACATCTTTGGGCGGCTTAACCTCTCCTTCTCCCACTTCTTTCTTCGTCTTCCCCGTCCGGCCAAAGGGCACCGAGGAGCTTGCACGTGTTGGTTTCTTGATCTCATCGACCGGGTACCTTTGGTGCCGTGAGGTACCCGGGCCGCTGTTGCGGTAGCTGGACGCCCGACTGTCGAAGCATCTGTGACCGCAGTCCACCATCTTAAATTCGTTACTCGTGAAAGCTTCCTGTATCGACCCCATGATCATTTCCTTCACGGCCGCATCATGGCCTTGCTGGATGAGCCGTTCCTTATATGCCTGCCTCGTGCGGAGAGGCAGCGTCGGATTGCCGGGACTCCACGGTCTTCCGGCTACGCCTCGAGGAGATGCCCGTACACGGCCGTGGTGCTCCGGCCTTCCAAGCCCCTCGGTCAGGACGTCATGATCCCTCCGAGGTTCGAACAACCCTTCTTGCTTAGCCTTTTGTACCGCGATCACCACCTTCTCCGCCTCCTCGGTCTCTGGCTCGTTGTACTTGGTTCTTCCCTCCTTTAGCCTCTTTGGCCGACGGGCTTTGAAGTAGTCACGTGCCCTGGTGTCGAGGCCTGCTAACGGATCCTCTATACCGACAGCAGCTGCCTCACTTTCTTCCTGCCGCCACTTGGGCCTCTTAGCGGCGTACCCCTGTCATACCCAAATGGTGAGGGAGCGTATTCCTCTTTGCGAGGTCGAGTACTTCTTGCTCTTGTCCTTTGAGCCATCATCGACACCTTCTCCACAAATTCATCCCGGGCGTGACGCTTGATGAAGTTGTAGTCTTCAAAGGGTGTCTTCTCCATCTTCACGTACTCGTTGTTCAGTGTGGAGCGCAAGTTGCGGCGCTTTTTCCTGCAACCGCTAATGCATGCTTCCCCGCATAGATCTTCGTTGTAATCGGGTCCGGTGGATACTCGAACCGCTTCTTCACGTCTTTCCACACTTTATCCTTGAGTTCTTTCGGGACTTTTCTCCAATCAAAGTAGGTGATTGGCACGTGCTCCCTAGCTACACAGAGCACCGGGTTGCTGAATGTGCCTATCACACTTTCCGGTAGCAAGGGCTCTCCATGCCGCCCTATCTGGTGTATGACATGCACCTTGCTAGACACTTGGTGCCTACCGTGTTGGCCCCTCTTCAAATCTGATTTCTTGCCACTCTTGCCAGTACTCTTGCCACTGCCTAGTGCGCTTGAAGAGCTTGGGGTAGGAACGGATGCATGCCCCTCTCCACCCTCCCCCTCTCCCTCATCGTGGAACTCCAAGCGCAGAGGCACCTGCGGTATCTGTCGAGCATAACAAGCATTATTAGCTATATGCTTACGCGAGGGCCTCCATGTTATGGTAGTTATATACGTACTTCACGCCTTTGAGTTTCAGTATCATCCTCTGGATGGTATCGTGCTTCCATGCGAGAACTTCGTGAAGAAGCCCTATACATGTCCTTCGGATCATCTTCTACATTATAATTCGGGTCATCATCTTCCTCCGTTTTGCGCTTCTTTTTCGGGCAATGGTGTTGGCACCTCCTCCTCGTACTCGGTAGAGCTGCCTGATGACGATGACGTGTGATCATCACTCTCATAAGGACTAGGCTGGCGCCATTGTCCTTCGTCGTCAGGCTTGTTAGCCATTGGAAGCTATGAAGAAGATATTGTCAGGTCAAAGATGCGGATAACAATTTTATTCAACTTCATATGCAAAGGTAACATGACAATAATATAAATGAAACATATCTCTTATATTCCTCCTCTTGAAAGATTACATCATTTTTTTCCATTTACATTGAAGTCTACAGGAACATTACTTGAAAGATAAAGTAGTAAGTGGCACAAATTCAGAGAGAAAGCCTAGAAGTGGCTGCAGAGCAGAGCAACAACTGGAACGGCAACAAGTAAAGATTGGCCATGCTGATTAATTGATGGTGGTGTGGTGTTGGTGCAGGGGTGGATCGTGTGCAACGACTGCAGGGACACGACGCAGGTCTTCTCCGATCGTGTGCAACTGATGCGTATCGGCAGCCAAGATACACACATGCTGCATTGCTATACCAGATTACCGGTAGCATTTTAATTTATACACACATTCCATTCCAGTCCAAGATGAACACTAGTCTGATTAATTGATTTAAAAAATTAATGCAGGACTCTAGATTAATTGATTTATTTTATTAGTTGGTTTATACAACTAGTCCAACACCTTGACATATTTTGCTGGAGAACAGGAACACAGCATAACATTAACAGCAGTGGAAGTACTCTAGATTAGATTTAGAATAGTAGATGGGGAAGGAAGATTGGATGGGATTGGACTGGAGCTGGAGCAGCACTGTGTGAGTGCTGTGCTATGAACACTAGTCTGACTAGGACTATCTAGCGTACGTGGCGCTGTGATCTGATCTCAGGTGATGGCTGATGGAGGGAGGGTGGGCAAGGGCATCAGGCATGCATGCATTGCAGTTGCAGTTGCAGGCAGGGGCCCAAAGACATTCTGGATTCAGATTATTGCCATGCAAACCACAGCAAACCACAGCAGCAGATGCATGGGTCCATAGGAGCAGCCCAGGGGCCAATCAGGGAGGCGATTCAGATCTAAAATAAATACTGGACGGACCTGCTCTACCTGTACCCACACTAGCCGCTGATACTCTGATAAGCAAGAGGCTGGCTCCTTGGTGAGGTTGCCCATGCATGCATCTGTTGCTTTGCTTGCTCCCTTCAGAAGCTGCATGCACTGCTTGGTTGGGGTTTTCAGAAATGTGACTTGTTCTTTCTTGCTCCCCTGCCTTGAGACAAGAGGTAGGAAGGAGCAGCAGCTGAAAGCCCTTCCTTCAGACAAGAGGTAGGGAGGGAATAGCAACTGAAAAGGAGAAACATTGTTTTTTCTTTCTCTCTGAAAAAAGAGATATATATATATATAGTGCTCTTCTGATCAAACCAATATTGAAATGAGGCATGAAAAGACCTCATTCTCAGAGTTTCAGCTCCCCCCAAACCAAACCAAACCAAAACAAACCAAACCAAAACAAAAGGACTAATAATGCTACAGGACTAATAATAATGCTACTGCCACTAGTGTCCACTGCACGGCAGATCTTGTTGCATCATACAGATTGCTGGTTGCGTGCACACACACACACACAAAGACACATACCACCAGTACAGGAGTACTCCACCGCAGTTCAGCGCGGCATTAAGCGGCATTAAGCTATAGCTAGACTGATGGGATCAGCAGCAGATTAATTAACAAAGAAAGAGCTTTCCTATGCAAGCAAAAAGCAAGGGTGATTCAATTCAATCAGCATTAAATAGACTACCAAGTACTACCACTTCAGATGTATCCATAAAGTTCACTTCAGATGCCTGCTGGTGGATCCAATAGCCAAATGTATCCATAAAGTTAACTTCAGATGCAAAGCATTCAAATTCATGTTCAAGTAATACAATTTCCACAGGAAAGGACTGTCCAAGTACTACCAAGGGAAGGCCCAATCATTCAAATCTATATCTGATGCTACAAGTGTGACAAGTCTCCACTCCCCTTGCAAAGAAAAACTCATACAGAACAAGAGAGATCCACATGCATATTGATTTGTAACAAAGGGAAAACTAGGGTGACTAGGGTGACAAGTCTCCACTTCACATAAATTAGCAACAGGGAGGAGGAGGCCAACCGTGCGCTGGCGGGCGAGGAGGAGGAGGTCGTCCGGAGGAGGAGGTCGCCCAGAGGCGCTCGGCCCACGCGCCCGGCTTGCTTTGGTGCCCCCGGCGGTGGCGGCGGAGCGGGTCCCGCGCTGCTTGGTGCTTTGAGCAGTCCGTGAGCGGACAGAGGCGGCCCAGAGCGCCGCCCGTCGGCGACCCACGCCGGGCTGGCCTGCGCCGGCGGCGGCTCTCGGTCCAGGCGGGGTGGCGGCGCACCTAGGGGCTCGGCCGAGACAGCGGACGGCGGCGGCCCTCCGCGCGACTCCGGACGGCAGCCCTGGGCGGCTCCTCCAAGGCGCTGCTCGACGGTGGGCGGATGGCGGCTCCTCCGCGCGGCTCGACGGGCGGGCGGATGGCGGCTCGACGGCGGCTCTCGGACCCGGCGGACGGCAACTCCTCCGCGCTCGCTCGGCCAGACACAGCCCGACGACGGCGGCGCACCTCGCGACCCGGCGCGGTCGACGGCGACGGTGGCGGCGACGGCGGGCGGTGGCGGCGGATAGCGATGCGGGGCGCCCGAGGGAAAACCGCAGCTCCTTCGGGAGGATTTGAACCGAGGCGGCGGACTTGGGCGCACTGCTCGGTTTCGTTAGTTTATATAGGGAGGATTAACCGAGGCGGTTATTCTATAATAACCGCCTCGGTTAATTTACCGAGGCGGTTATTCTAAAATAACCGCCACGGTTAATGCCTCCCTAAATTAACAAAAAAATGCTTCTAATAATTATGAAACTAACAATTTCTTGATATAGTAGGGTAAGTAATAGTAGTAGTATGTAGTAATAATAGTTGTAGTTTATTGTAGTTGTTGTTCACATATTGTAGTAGTAGTTGTACAAGTAGTAGTATATGTAGTGCAGTATTGCAGTAGTAGTATAGAATGTCGCTACCGTATTGTAGTAGTAGTATAGTATGTAGTATAGTATTGTAGTAGTAGTAGTAGTATGTACTTGTCAATCATTCGTCTTATTCAATTTTTTCTATAAATATAATTTATTTTATGATGACTTCTTTTATCAACAAAAATAATTGAATATTGATAGATTTATTTTATTATTTGCATAAATATTTTAAATAAGACGGATGGTGAAACATGAAGTGCAAAAAACTAAAACGCAGTCTCCATGGGACAGATGGAGTATTTCAATAGTGACGCTTACAAATATGTGACTCATAATTGTTCGAACATAATAAAATTTATAAATGTTACAGGCATTACATAAGTTATATTACATAAATATGTGACATGATAACTCATTTTGGTGTCGACGCTACCACGGTCCTCTTCTCGCCATCGGGGCGGCACCAAGGCTTCATCTTGGTCTTGTTGACACGGGTCTCGACGAGCTTGATTTTGGATGGATGATCAGTAAAGAGCGACATCTCCGAGTAATTGTTGTGTTCTTCGGGACTCTGTACTCCATCTGCTCCCACGATTCTCTGCTTTCCTGACACAACCACATGCTTCTTGGTGTCTTTGGGCTTTGCGAAGTAGGCTACCTGTGCAACGCGGTTTGCTACCACCCATTGGTCATCTTTGTACCCCACATTGCCGAGCTCCACTGTGGTGAGCCCAAAATCATCCACAACAACCGCTGTTGGCTTTACCCACTGGCACCGAAATATAGGCACCTGTAGGTCACCACCATAGTCAAGTTCCCATATCTCTTCGATCTGCCCATAGTATGACATAATCTTCTTCGTCTTGTCATCGATGCCCTCATATCGAACGCCACTATTTTGTGAGGCGCTCTTCTTGTCCTTCTCTTTCGTGTGGAACCTGTAACCATTGATGTCATACCCTTGCCATGAGGTGATTTGTGTTCTAGGGCCTGACGCAAACCTTGCTTCATCAGTTTCTCCATATATGCCTTGCTCTTTGATCCACGTCGTGAAATTGATGTTGTGCTGTTTCTGAACCCATGCCTCACCACGTCCACCACTGGAAAGGCGGATCTCATCTACGTGCTTCTGAACCCAGTCTTCCATGACCACTAACTGATTGAGCGCGCTATTGTGAGCTTGTTGCAGGGTCTCTTCATCTACATCAGTGCGGACTTTCCTTCCCGTACATCCCATCCCCGAGGTTTTGCCCTCATGCAAAGAGACGGGCAACCCAATCGCTCTTCCATCCCTAATGTATTTGGTGCACCAGTTAACGGCCTCCTCCGTTGTATATGCCTCGATCATAGAGCCCTCCGGGTAAGCACGATTATGCACATATCTGTTGAGGGTCGACATAAACCGCTCGTATGTCCACATCTGATGAAGGTACACCGGGCCTAGTTCCTGTATCTGATCAACCATGTGCATCATCAGGTGTGGCATAATATCAAAGAAAGACGGTGGGAAGCACATCTCAAGCTGACAAAGAGTTTCTGCGATGAATTGTTTCAGGCCAGGCAGCTCAGCTTCATCGATGACCTTCTCGTAATAATCTGTTAAAGAAGTAGCACATGCGTGTTATTACCATCTTAACGCATCTCGGACCGATACATCTGATCACAATTGGAAGGAACACCGTAAGCATGACATGGCAGTCATGTGAGTTGAAGTTGGTAAGAGTAAGGTCTTTCATAGAAACAAGGCTCTTGATGTTGGAAGAAAAACCAGTCGGCACCTTGACTGTCCTGAGCCACTGGCACATAGCCCTCCTCTCATCCAATGTCAGGTTGTAGCTCGCCCCTGGGAGGTCGACTTTTCCATTCTGCGCAGCAGGTGTCGGTTGAATTTCAGGCCTGATGCCCATGTTGACCAAATCCTGACGAGACTTGAGACCATCCTTTGTCTTTTTCTTGATGTCAAGCAGGATTCCTATCGTGCTCTCAAACACATTCTTCTCTAGGTGCATGCAGTCGATGGCATGGGGCGTATCTAGTTCCTTCCAGTATGATAGGTACTTGAAGAAACAAGACTGCTTCTTGAAAGGAACGGGGGCCGTGATAGGCTCGCCTTCGTATTCTTCATCCTCTGCACCCCGCTTTCTCTTTTTACTGGTTGGCTTTCCACCATCTTTCCCCTCTTTCTTCTTCTTTCCAAACTCGATGTTTATGCCCTTGACCATGTCAAACACCTTTTGCCCGTACCTTGTTCTTTCCGGCTCGTCAGTTTGAGGTTCGGCCTTATTGTCAAAGTACTGATTCATCATAGGTCTTCGATACCTGTGCTTTTTACAGAGGAATCGTCTGTTCCTCATGTACACCATCTTCTTGGATGCAGCAAGGTAAGTGTAGCAAGTACCATCAATGCAAACTACACAACCAGTCTTACCTTTAATCTGCCCAGACAGTGAAAAAAGACCAGGGTAGTCTGTTATGGTGACAAATATGATAGCCTTCATAGTGAAATCTTTCTTTAAGAATGCATCCATCATTTTGACCCCCTTTTCCCATAGAAACTGCATGTCCTCCATAAATGGCTCTAGGAAGACATCTATATCATTTCCAGGCTGCTTCGGTCCAGATATAAGCATGGTTAGTAGAAGATACCTGTTATAATAGATATTTGTAAGAGGGTCAAGTATTATATAAATTGATGACAACAACTATCACACACACCGTCCAAGTTCCAAATAAGTACCTGCGCTTGTGACATAGATGGGGAGGTAAGTTATAGATGGTAAGGATGACCGGCCAGGTGCTTGGCGAGCTACTTAGGTCACCGAACGGATTCATCCCGTCAGTACTTAGCGCGAACCCGACGTTCCTAGGCCTCGTCACCAAACTCTGGGAACTTGTCGTTGAAACGCTTCCACTGCTTGCCATCGAGGGGGTGTCGAAGCTTGCCATCACCCTTCGTATGCGTTCGGGCCGATGCATGCCAAGACATGAGCTTTGCATCATCCGGGTTCCCGAATATCGCACGCAGACCGATCGATCACAAGCAAGTACCAAACAGATAGGGCGTGGACTTTTTCTACTCATATAACCCTCTTCTTCCCGGTCCTCCGGAGGTGGGGCCTGCTTCTTTGTCGTCTTCATCTTCTTCTTTGGCCCTCTTGAGGTGGGTCCGTCGTCGTCACCGCGTCCGTCCTAAAACCAAAGCATTCCTCTTGTAACGGCTTGCTCCGCAGCGAGGACAGCTCTGCAAGTTCTCATACTCGCCCCGATATAAAATACAGTGGTTTGGACAGGCATGGAACTTTTTAAGTTTCATCGCCACCGGTCTCGATCAGCTTTTTGCCCGATAGGTATTGGCGGGCACCTTATTACCCTCCCGAATGTGTCGGCGAGGATACGTAATGCATCGTTGAAGCTAGAGTCGGACCACCCATGGCGAGCCTTGAGCATCAACATCTCAAGATTGAACGTAACGCCGTCCAATGCTTCGACAACCATTGTACAGGGATCAATTGCCGCCCGCTTCATCTCCCCGAAGTTCTCTAGCCACTTAGGATTCCCAAACAAGACATCATCCCGATCTTGACAGCTTAGCGATTCTATCAAAGAGATCCACATCTTCGGGTCTAACACCTCCGCCGGATTACCACCATCGTCATCTGCGGTGTCCTCCTCTCGCCTGTAGCGGATCTTCAATCGTGATGTAATCATGATGCACATCATTATTGTCACCCGCAAACTGATGCTTTGGCCGCTGATACTTCGGGTTGTTCTCCATTTTCTCCGTCAATCACCACTGTGTCGTTGTCGCCGTTGTCGTCGACGACTTGTTTTTCTCTAGATGAGCAAGTGGTGGCGGCACTCGGATCTGATTCACCGTGATACTTCCGCACCTTATAGTCTTTGACGAAACCAAACCGCACTAAGTGAGATTGCACCACACTCTCACTATGTGCCAACAAATTCTTACAGCCTATTGCACGGACAAATTATAAAATCTCGACCCACACTCGCAGACGATGCTTTGTCGCCGTAGGAATGAACTTTCTCTTCACATGATCCAAGAAAGATGGATCTAGCCTCGATCCCTTGTACATCCAATCCCTTGCCATCCGTAACCTTGCACACGTACCATAAACATATATAAGGATGGGAGCTAAAAAAAAATGCATGTATCTAAATCTAGATCTAAAGAAAAGAGAGAGAAAGAGAGAGGAAAAGAGGAGAGGAATAGAAAGAATGAACAAAGAGAGAAAAGAGAGAGAAAAGGTAGGATTTTGAAGAGTAAGAATCAACCTATTGTGGTGCCACCTTTCACAAATCCAAGGGTTCCTCCTTCTTAGGAGATGGTTCTTTCTCCTCCACTTAGATCTAGATCTAGGGAAAAGAGAGGAGAGAAAAGAGGGAAAGAGAGAAGAAAAAAATGAGGGTTGGAGGGTAAGAATTGAGCTCTTGCGTTGCCCCTTTGCCTATTCCAAGAGCAAAAACTTCTCCCCTAGAAAATATACAATTTTTTTGCGGTTTTGGAGCTCAAAACCCGCAAAAATGGAGGAGAAGCCAGGGGAAGAAGAAGGAGGCTGCTGGCTATATAGAGCGAGAGTTAACGTGGCGGTTTTGTTAGAAAACCGCCTCGGTTAATGATACATTAACCGAGGCGGTTTGTGTTACAACAACCGCCTCGGTTAATTTTTAACCGAGGCGGTTTTTATAAACAACCGCCTCGGTTAATGTCTATTAACCGAGGCGGTTATCTTTAAAAAACCGCCTCGGTTAATGCATTAACCGGCGCGTTACGTTAGAGTAACCGCCTCGGTTAATATCCATTAACCGAGGCGGTTTTTTATAAAAACCGCCTCGGTTAATATATTTTCCGAGGCGGTTTTTGGGGCTGAGCATTGACTCGGTTGGGAATCATTAACCGAGGCGGTTTTTTCCTAAAACCGCCTCCGAGCTCATTTTTCAAGTGCCTTGCAAAATCTTTTGTGTAGTAGTGTGAGCCACAGACAGCCGTTTATGTGCGGAGCACAACCAACACAACTTTTGGGCTAGGTTTGCTTCCATGTATCACATATGTCATATTATACTATTATAATTTACTTTCATGTATTCATGTGACATGACATGAAAGCAAAGTCGCTGCATCCTGCATGTGAGTTTATTGTACAATACAATCGTCTTCTTTCATGAAGATATTTTGCTCAAACTGCAGATATTTCACAAATTTAAAGGAAATTTAAAAGGTAAGGCAGACACATGCTATCATAATGTTTATTTAATTGAAGAGAAATGGCATCGCCCTTTAATTTAAACTTACATGCAATTTGAATTTGTTCACCGGCAGAGTATGCATTGTCATGTTCATTGGGGAAGGAGCGGCCTTCCTAGATATAACAGGAAAAGATGATGTTAACAGAGAATTTATAGTTGCCTATAATGCACAATCAAATAAAGCGACGTGTTCTATTATTTTAACGTCATCATTAGCCTTGGAATTCATTGCTTGACATGATCATTTCATACATTAATCTGTAGTTTATTGTGTTTACCTTTAAATCATCTCAATATCCACAAGAGATGGCATTGGCAAATGGCAAGAGCAATAGATGTGGCCAAACAAACAAACGAGCAAACTACCCACCCCACATTACATAATAGCACCTTAACACTACACCACACAACACTAAAATGCCCTGACAAAGTTGACAATTAGCGTTGAACCGTTGGTCACTAAATATTAACTTCTGAACCTCACTTAGTCGTTAATTCAACATGTTCCGATGGCCTATTCATTGCTATACCTATTTTACTTTGCCTTTGAACAGTCAGTCGGTATAGTGTTTTATCGACTGACTATCCGTCATTGTAGAGACCTTTAGCAACTTCATGCAGTCGCTGCTTTAAGGCTGTGGTGTAGTTTAAGTCCATTACATAGCATTTAAAAGTATGCTAACTAACTATTAATAAGCTGTCAATCGGGTCCCATGCAATTTTGAGTCTCATTAGACTACAAACCTTTCTTATTGGGCAACATTATTAGGTCATATTGGGTTGGTACCTGGACAACGTGATCGACTCGACAATCCACTAAGAAGAAAAAAAATGTTCCTGTATGTTGCCGGAATTTCATGGTTCATACATGATTAGTTGCGGAGTTTGAAATTTGAAGTTCTACTTACGCTATATTGCTCGTCCAGAAATTTTCGATTACTTTCATTTCTTTGTCCCAGATAGGTTAGAGACCAACCAGATGTCCAACTTGCTGCAATGCATGTGAATAACAAATCTTATGATCTGCATCTCAATTCATTTGTTAGGACTTTGGGAGTGGTAAGATTCAGAAACTAACAGTTTGGTGTCCAAGAGTACGATGGCCTCCATAACACAGTGCCATTTTGTCCACCCAAACCAGCTGCATAAGGAAAAGCAATTATCATTGATATACACTTCTTCTGTCTTAAAAAAAAAGGAACAGTAGTTTCTAGCCTTTACCAGGTCCACCTGTTCCAATTGTAAAGGAAGATGGACGACCTGATAGAATATTCAGCGGTGATAGGATTAGATAGGCAGATAAAAATCTGCCAGCCGTCCTCAACAGCCCATTACTCCACTAAGAAGAAAAAAGGAAAACGTAAAAATGGAATTGATCATGGTGGTTAGAATACTGCATTTGGAACAGAAACAGAAAAAATCGCAACCCTGCTGAACAGAACATATTAATGATTAGCTGGTAAATTTGAAATTATTCAATTTTTCTTACACTATACTGCTCCTGCAGAAAGCTTTGATTATTGTCTTGTATTTGTCCTGGATAGGTTGAATATCGACCAGATGTCCAATTTGCTGCAATTTAAGTGAACAACAAATCTTATGATCTGCATCAATTCATTTGCTGGGTGTGGTGGAGATTCAGAAACTTTCAGTTTGGTGTCAAAGGTACGATGGCGTCAATAATGCAGCAATGACATATTGCCCACTCAAACCAGCTGATTGTGCGAAAGATGATTTTATCGATATGCACTTCAGGTTTGATAAAAATAATGACGGCCTGCACACCTGATGAATCTGAAAAAAAAATCAATTAGAGGTAATCTTGTGTAAGCATGATAAACAAAGTGACAAGCCTTTGATCATTTCCTAGAACCAGAGCAATGGTCAGCGGCCCAGAGTTTGGCATAGTAACTTCCCCTAACGTGAGGACCAGGAAATATAATTGTTCATTAAATTAACAGAATTTGTATTGAAAAAAAAATAGTATGTAGAAATTTTTTATCTGTGCCAAGATCATGGGCGTGCAGAAATAATAAGCGTATTTTGATAAATTTGGTATGATAGCATGTGGGTAATCTCCTCTACTAACGAACCTTTCATCATACACACCTTTTCATCATACACAATCCCTCTGTTCAGAAATGACAAGCATATTTTGACCAGGCAAAGTAAAAAAAAAAGATTTTGACACTTAATTTCTCTTACAATATGTCATCAATTGCTAAAAGAAAATCAATATCATCCTAACGGCACTATGAACACAAATTTAGTGATGTAAGTGTTAAATTTTAAACTTGCATATAGTTTGAATAATTGAAGGCAAAACTTTGCAAAACATGACTTTTCCCTAATCAAAATATGCTTATAATTTCTGAACCGAGGGAGTAACATATTAGCAGGAATAATAAAGGTAGATTTTCGGAGCACCGAGCATGATAACTGTGACGTGTTGCCGGTTAACAAACACCGATAGTAACCGCTTGAAAATAGGATAGGATGACTCCCGAGACTAGGATTTATGGATGCGAACGTGGAGGACTTGTGGAAAGCTTAGTGGAACATATCAAGGCTAGGATTTATGGATGTCAACTAGTAAGCATTTTTTTCAACCCTCTGAGGTATTTGTTTACATGCTTTCTATTCTTCTCCTAGTTGGAAGACCTTGAGCCTTATGACTTGGTTTGTGGTTGACACTCAGCTGTGTACCATCCCCGAATGGTAAAGGCTAGAACTTTGTTCCATATCTAAAATAAGGTTCACCAGAAAAGCGTAACAACAATTCTTCATTGATCGCTTTGCAAAATCCGCCTACCAACCTTTTAGCGATTTGATTTCCAGCCTCTGGTTGATAAGGTATGATTGCTAGTCATATCTCGAATTGGAAAGGTTGCATGCTTAATACGGGGTAGGCTTATCGTCACACAACATGTATCTTACTATTGCTTCATGACATTTTCTTTGGGTGGTCAACTTCATTAATTGCCTTTACAAGGCATTTCTTGGGACCAGCTCTAATGTTGTTTCTGAGGCAAGTTACTGCCATTGGACAAAGTCTTGTCACCCCAAAGAGCTTGGGGGCCACATATTCTAATCTCAGGGTGCTCATTTGCACCCTAGACATGAACATGCGGCGGTTCTAGTTGGCCTACGTGGATGGGCCACACAGACTTGGTGGGGTTACCTTTCAAGGTAGATGATGGTATAACCTAGGCCATATTCAAGACATTGATCTCTAGGTGTTTCATACATGGAGAGTGTGATGTCTTTTGGTCGAATCGCTGGCTCAATGGAGCACTGTTACTAGAAATAGCCACAGCCATGCGAAGGTATGGGCCACCGATAGGCATTTGATCAAGGGCATCCCTAGTGCTCTCATAACACAAGGCTTGACACAATACCTAAAAGTATAGGAAAGGCTCCAACACGTTCAACAATCACCAAGGGAGGTGGATATTTTCCATTGGAAGTGGTCTTCTAGAGAATTTTCTTCTTCTACGACCTACAAAGCTTTTTTTTCTTTGATGAGATGGAGATTATGGTGGCCTGAATTATTTTGAAGATACGGGCACAAAATATGTTCATTTTTCATTTGCATAGCTTGTATAGGTCACCCTTAAATGTTGAGCAAGTTATTGAGGCATGGTCTACGAAATGATACATAACACATGCACCCTCTACGCCCAGGAAGTAGAGACTATTTTTCCACTTGCTCAAGTGCGCCTATAGCTGGGAGACTAGGCTTCACTCCGTAGGTCACTTTGGGTTGCAAACCATCACACCAATGACCATGGATGGTACCTTGACAGTTTGGCTGGTAGACAATCACAAGCACATGGGAAAATCTCTTAGGAAGGGTTATGACATCCTGGTTGTCTTAGTCACTCAGAGCCTCTAGAAAGAGTGGAACAATCTGGTCCTCCGCCAATTCGCCTTGTAGCCGGTTGCTCTCTCATAAGCCATCATGTAGGAGATGTCGGTGTGTGCTCGAACAGTTTTCAAGAACCTCCACTCCACTCGTCCTTTGACATCGAGGGTGTCATTGACTAATTAGTCCTTTTTTTCCCTGTTTGTTGTGTTCTAGTTTCAGGGTAGATTTTCTAGGGGTTCTTTCCAACTCTTTTTGTAATGTGTTTTTACTCTATTCGTATGATGAAATTTATATTGAATTTCTCCTTTTCACCGAAATGCCTACACCACACGTTCTAACCAGTTTTTTAAAAGGTTTTAACAGATCTATATTGGAACAAATGACATGTATAGCGGAATGACCAGTTTGTGTAATGGAGACACGGTAAATTGAGACTCCGTCAATATTTTCATTTCATGTACTAAATTTTCTTTCCCATGCTTCTGTACCAAATGCTCCTAGCGTTCCTTCCTTTTATGTTGTAACAGAGTTGGATAAAATGAAAAAGAGCATAGAGATGCGCACCAAACTTGTTTGTGATTTGAGAACTAATTTATTCAACATGGCAAACAATGAAAAATGCGTCCCCACAAAATAAATTGAAAATACATCATATAGTGGGTTTACAAAATATTAAAATCAAATGAAAGGGGAAAATAAGAAGATGAGGAACTTGGGCATGACAATTTTTTAATAAAATATTCACCTAATGGGAACAAATATATTGGTATAGATGAGTTGTATTAATTACATTTACTTGAAAGATATTGACAAAATTAAAGAGACACAAAGCACGGATGCATATGCTATCAGAATGATAAAGCATGTCCTTCACAAAAAAAAAAATGATAATGCATGAATTGAAGATAAATGGATTAGCCCTGTGATTTGAACTTACACGTTTGATTTTGTACTGATGGAGGATAAGCTGGTGGAGCATGTAGGTGCTGAACAAAATGAGAAAGAGTTAACATTTTGTTAAAGAATAGACATATATTATAATAGAGTTTGCAATGTATCGTGGAGAAAACATTGTGGGTCTATCTTCTTTTTATTGATCTCAGTAGCGATATATATATTTTATCCACAAAAGTGCTTTCTCTCTAAGTCATTGCATTTGATATAGTCACCATAATATATAGCCATAATTGATGAAATTGATTTAGACAGAGATTATAACATAGACACGGGACGATCTCGTCTCCAAAGAAAAAAGGAACGAAACTTTTCTGTTGTTACAGAGCGGGTTAGGTTCTAATTATACCATGTTAGAGCAAGTACAATGGGGGGTGCTTAGTGAGAAAACCGTTTTTTCTTCATCATACTATTAGCACCTGGTGCTTAGAAGGTGGATAAGGTGCTTAAGTTAGCATCAATACTTAATGTTCCTAGCAAGGTGGTCGAGCCAATCTGAACACCTATTTGCATTGTAGGAGCCAACTCAATATACCAATACTTAGTGATATCATAACATTCTCACATTAAGCTTCTTTAAGCATCTTGGATTGTACATACCCATGTTACCAACACGAAATACCTTTTTTTTTTTTTGGAAAAACACGATAGTACCTAAGTCAGTGCATGAATCACGCATCATCTGTTAAACTAATACTTAGTGATATCATAAAATTTGAGTTTGCAAAAACTTGTGCAAAGAGAGAAAATAAATGAAGAGAGTTATTTTACAGTCATCTATGTGTATATAAATTAATAGTTGAAAAGTTGTGGGCTACGGATCATGAAATGTTATACCATAATGCATCAAGTGATTTATCTCATTCTCTCTGTTTCTCCTTATTACTATAAAAGAGCGAAGGAATTGAGACTAGCTCTCCTCATGTTAGGACCGTTAGATGGTCGATCCAATGGTACAGATTAATCTTACGCCTGTAAGATCTGGTTTTACGAGTTCCTGCCAAAGGCCTCATACATGGGCCTCCACCACATATCTACATACCCTGCATGTCTATACCCACGTCTCCTGAACAGAACGATCTCCAATTTCATGTCTGAACCCCACGTCTGTCTGAACCCACGTGTCCCACATCTCCCATACAGGCTAATCTCCTCCAACACGTACTAATGAAGAACACCATCCTAATCCAAACATGATGATAGCAAACAACACAGGTTTGATTACTGATTTGATTACTACAAGATTAGTATTAAACTCATTGGTCTACTGTTAATAAAGTAATGATATTGTGAAAAACTTCATTATGTGTTGTGCACAAAGATATAGTGCAATCATTAGAAATGAAGAGGCAACATGAATGGGAAAGATATTCATTACTTTCTCTGGTGTTGATAAGGAGCAATATCTATCCAAAAAGCGTGAGTACCAATGCAGCAAGTGGTATGTTACTTTCCATCAAATTAATAAGCTACCTACTGTGCTGATTCACTTAACATTAATGTTTTCTGAAATTTTTACTATTATTAGTGCAAGTTGGCAATTTTGGTGAAGATTTTGATTCTGGTATTTGGGAACTAGGAGATCCAATGCATGGAATAGAAGGTAAAAATTTACTCTTTATAACATTGTTCAACACGAAAACACAAATTGCACTATCAATATATATTGAAAGTAAATGACTTCTTGCAATAGAAAATGATTTGGATCAACAAAAACCTGATGAATATCTACCAAACATTTATGAGGATGATGAAGCAAGAGTATTTAATGATAAAGGTATTCTCCTTCACTTATGCATTGTTGATTTTCCTAAAAGATGAATTTTCATGACAAATGAATAAAGATCCATCATATATGCAGATTTCAATTATGAATATTGTCAAGAACCTATGTCAATACTAAATTGCCCCGATCCTTATGACTTTGTGTACGCCGAATCTTCCTTAGACCCATCACGTATTGAAAAAAGGTGCAAGACTGTTTTTATTGTCGCGCAAAGAGGTTTGAAGGTGAAGGTCCAACATTTTGTTTTTCGAACAGACGGGTTAATATATTTATACCAGAGGTGCCAGATGAGCTTCGTCGATTGTTCACAAGTCAAATTGATTCGGATGCAAAGTATTTCAGAAGAAACATTCGTTACTTCAATTCACACTTTTCTTTCACCAGTATGGGAGTTTCCATTGATCGTAGTTTGGCCACAGCAAAGGGTACTAGTATTTATACATTATAAACACACATCATCCATCCATATTTATGTTGAAAAGAAACTTCCCCAGTGGGAGGGATCATCCCGATGGCATTGTTTGAGGTGGATTTGTTAGCCACACCAAGACAAGAAAAGGTTCAGAAGCCTGCTTACAACGAAGGGCCTTTAATTTTTCATGTGCTGCATCAGGGGAGGATCCAGCGCTGAAGCAAATTATTTGGATAAACAGCTAGCTGGTGTTATCCTAAAATTTGGATAGAGACTATAGAGCATATACTCCATATATGCTACAATCAGTGTTATCCTATGGCTACAATATGAGATATCCAAGCAATCAATATTTGTCCCAAATTATAAGGAATTATAGGTGAACTAATACTCTATCTCAGATTAAAAGACAAATTTCACATGTATAACTATCATTAATGTCCATCTAGACCCTAATATGTAATCAGACAGAGTCACATACAATCATTTGTGTTACCACATAATATAGACTCCCTCCATCCAAAAAAGATGCAATTCTCATCTTTCGAGGAGTCAAATAATTTGAAATTTGATCAAAGTTATACAAAAATACTAATATTTATGTTACAAAATAAGTACCAATAGATTTCGTTATGGAATATATTTTCATAACAAATCTATGCAGAGACAATGATAATATTATTCGATACAAACTTAGGCCCTGTTTAGATCCATGAAAATAATAGTTAGCTACTAATAATTAGTTCCTTGGATCAAAAAAGTTCTAGCTAATAGTTTAGCTAATTGTTAGCTGAATACTAAACTAACAACTATTTCACTAGTTGAACAAAACTAGCTAATAGCAGCTAATAATATTAGTTGTGACCTATTAGCTAGCTAACTACTAGTAGCTAATGGACCAAGCATGGCCTTAGTTAAACATGAGCTAATTTGGCTAACACAAATCTCTTTGTTATATTTTTTTTTTGAACAGAAAGAGTACCTTATATTTCAAGACGGAGGGTTCATATATATAATTTTATAAAATAACAAAGAAAAACTAATTAAGACCGTGCGGAGCACGGGTTGATCTAGTTGTAGCTTAATCACCTGCGTAGCATCAGTCATAATATGCCCGTCTTGATTGGTGTCGAGGTTATTGCTTAAATATTGGTTGACTTGATTTGACTGAGGACCTGGTTGACCTTGACCAGCACCTGTACCATTATTTCCTGCAAGTGAACAGGAAATAGCTTCACTATATATTAATCTGGTGAGAGAGAGCGGAGATCATATCAATCGCTACGTTAATTATAATATCATTATTGGCGCCGGGAGGATCAGGGAGTAGTTATTAAGTAGCCATTACCAGGTTGCGGTGTTTTTAATACGTAGCACAGATACTGTTGTAATGGCGTTAGATCTCTCCAAAGTTGTACACCTAAATGTGAAACAAGATTGTATTAGTAGTAGACAAAATACAACATATATATAAATATACTGTTCTATAGCTGGTCGTAACTTATTCTACGGGCACGATAATTACTATACTAATTTATGAGATTACAGTAACTCCTTGACTAGTGATTTACTATAATATTATGACAAATATTCTCATGAGTTATAGTAATATAGTTATCGTAAATGGAGGTGGCTATAAAAGTTATTCTATGATACTAGCCATATTCTACACTCAGTACTAATATTGAACAAAATTCAGTATTATTTAGTACTCGCGTGTCAGTATTACTCAGTATTCTGTAGTACTGACGCCAACTACTGATTGATACTGAATGTGGTTCAGTATTGTTCAGTATTTCCTGATGAGTATTGGTCAGTATTAGCTACTGGGTGTAGAATAATATCTAAGAGGGAGGGAGAGAGAGAGTAGCTACTTACCTTCACTACATTTAAGTACTGCCATATCACCAGTTACTTGCCCTATGGTTGCAAGGATATCTGGAATGATATCAAGGTATTGCGATGGATGTACTGCAATCAAAATCAATTATTAGATGTGCACGCAGATGAGATGAGGAGATGAGCGACGGTAGCATGTAATTATTTGGAATTTTTGTGTGTATGATCTCTCTCAGTTAGAAATACACAAAATCTTATCAATTCACTCAGCATATCCTAGCCCTAATAGATATAGGATGCAAAACAATCACTTAAAGCTAAGTTGAAGGACGGAATGGCTCTGGAAAAAGTTCAGAGGTACACTTTTTTTCGAGTTCCTTTTGGACCAGACAAAAAAAATTAGTCACATCAGACGGGTAAAATTAGAGGGCTCATTTTTTTTTTTTTCAAGAAAATATATAATTCCAATAAGCATTAGCAAAGGACAACTACTGCAGAAACGGTTTTCACCGACACTACTTTTCTTCACTTAGCGGTTGCGGTATGCAAAAGTAGATACCAGTGCGTAAGGCCAAGAGTCGCCATTACAAAATCATTTCTAGCAGCGTCTCCATAGCATACTCTCCCAGTAGTGCTAGCGGCCGGGAACTACTGCTAGAAAAAATTGATATTTTCACTGGCCATAGCTTATGTCAACTACAAGTATAAATAGTCTATTTCTAGACATTGTCTTAAGATGATTTCTAGAGGCGGTTCTGATTCAAATGACATGTATATAAAATTTTTAATATTTTTCATATTAAGTCAGACGAAGACAAAAGTTATATTAAAATTGTAGAGCTCGACGAGATAACTTTATAGTTGAAAACTTTTTTTTTCCAAATATTCGTTCAAGTTTCCATATCTATTTTAGAAACATAATTTTTCGTGAACGATTTTAAGAAGAGGTTGTTAAGTCAACATCTGTGGAGATGATTTCTACAGGTTTATGCATAAGAAAACAACCACTGAAAATAGCTTGCCTACACGGATGGGTCAAAAGAATGTGTCGTGGATTCATTACCATGACTAGTGATTAGTGTCGATGTGTGAGATTCAGTGGCCTAACACTCGAGACACGAGATTTATCATGGTTCGGGCTCGGTACTCTATGGCCGGCAGAGTGATGTGTTTCATGTACGAGTGCTCAAGAACCAATTACATTTGGAGAGGGGAGAGAGATGAATGTTCTAGCTGTTCTAGGTTCGAAGAGTTTTGGAACGGGTACGTCCCCTTCTAATGGTGCCTTGCCTCCCCTTATGTACTCGAGGGACTGGGATTTCAAGAGTGCCTGTGGTTTTTGCCTATGGGAGCAGCCTGACCGGATCTTTGGGATGCCTCTGGCGTCCCTTGTCCTGCTTCTTTTCTCTAGTCTTTGTTTCTAGCCATTGGGAACATCGTCTTGTGCCCCCGGTGGTCATGGCTGACATCCCTAGACATGGGTCGCCGGCCTTAGCGGTGGCTTATGGCAGAAAGGGCATAAAGCAGCCGGCCTGCTCCTGCTGCTCCCTCTTTTAAATGTCCCTTATTAACTGTTGTTGTTCATGCTGCCTAAAAATATTTTTGACTTTATATAAAAAAGATATTTATGGTATATAATTAATATCATTAGATAAATCATTGAATCTATTTTCATAATAAATTTATTTAGAGATATAAATATTGCTAATATTTTATACAAATCTAGTCAAACTTATTGGCACATAAACCAACAACAACAAATATTTAGATATAGTGGGAGTAAAGTAGAGGACCCTGTGCCCCGCCACAAGTGTAAGGCGTCTGCCCCACGTAGGGCACCAGGGAGAAAGATTCCAGGTGTTCCCACATAAGGCACGGAGCCCCCCAGCGAGGGTGCCCGCCCGATCCCTCTCGTGGAAGGCGTGACTTACCAGGTGTCGAGAAATCCTAGTCGATACTCAGCAGGGGCATGTGAACGCATCCGGCTGCTGCCCCAAGCTCCTGGCTGGTTAGCATAATTAGCCAAGAGGTTAATCCATGGGGGTGGTGATTAGTGCCGGGTTTATTAATCCCAGATTTAGGTGTTCCCCCCAAAAAAAAAAGTAAACCCAGGTTTAGGTATTCATCGGAACGATTCTCAGTGGCGGAGCCGGGGGGGCCCAGAGGTTTAGGTATTCATCGGAACGATTCTCGTGGCGGAGCCGGGGCCAACAGGGGGCCTGGCCCCCCCTAAAAACAATGAATTTTTTTTACTATAGGAAAAAATTCATTTATACATCCTAAAAATCAATTATACACCCTAAAATTTAATTATACATCATAAAAATTTCTCTTTTCACCTAATTTTCATAATAATATTATGATTTTTATTATGAATACTAAATATACATGTAAAATACTATAAAATCATATACTTATTATATATATTTGTCATATTTACGATGTATCGCCTATTACTCGGCCCCCTTATTCAAAAATCCCCGGCTCCACCACTGATGATTCTTGCAATCTGTTATCACTAGTGGTTGTGTAGTGGGATGGTAAGGATGGATCATATGATGGTAGAAGCCTTGATTTTCAAATCCTAAAGCACACAAATTAGGATTTACAAGCAAAAAAAAAAAAAATCATGCGAAAGTGGTATGCGCAAGGCCTAGCCCATGTGTTCTTTGGTAGTCCAGCGTAATGGGGGAAACTAGTTTATTTTCACAATGCTGTTTTAGAATTCATTTGTAATAGCAGGACTGCCATTACAAATCAATTTCACTTGCGTTTAAGACTTAACTGAGTCACCAGTAAAAATGTATTTGCACTGGCAGCAGGAACACTGCCAGTGGAAATAGCCTTTTCAGTAGCCTTAAATTTCACACTGGCAGGCAAAAACTAGCGCCAGCGTTTATACTGGCAGTAAAAATAGTTTTTGTAACAGTATGAGTAAATCCCTTTGCTGCTACTGCAATTTCGTACAATAATCCCGTATTTGCCACTGTCAATGATACAGATGGGTCTAATACGTTATGAATAATATAAGACATCGATGGCAAATAAAGAATCCCTTTTTTTTTTTTTGGCAATGACAGGTACCATGTAATACTGTCTACCTCGTCGCATATGATCAGCTTGTGTGAGCTGCTGTAACCAAGTTTTCAGGAGTTGTAGCTTCTCGCATGTTTGGGGATGTATTCCTGAATGGGAAAGGAAGATCAAATAAATTGCACATAACAAATAGGATAAAAGAAGACAGTAGCATGGCATTTTCTCGGTTTTCCTCCATGCTAATATAATATATAATAAGCTATGATGAGCTCGTCATTTTAGCTGGGGTGAAGACATATATAAGCCGCTTATCACAGCTGAAGCGATCTTCGACAAAACATAGGGTTGAGGGCTTGAGGTCAGGTTCCGTAGGACACCCCCGAACTCCGCACAACATGCAGAGTTTTATTTTGTTTTTTTTATCACATGCCTCCAAAGAGATGCCTTTTGGTTTTTTAGGGGTGTGTATATTATTCTACACTCCGCATAACATGTAGCGGTGTAGAATATTATTTCATACCCAATATCTAATACTGATGCAGAAAATACTGAACCGTAGTATCAGTTAGTAGTATCAGTTAGTAGTTGACGTCAGTATTAGCAATACTGAATAATACTGACACGCAGCTTATGAATTGTACTAAATTTTTTTCAGTATAATAGTTTGGTATAGTATAATTATTCTACATCTAGGGTGTAGAATAACGTGTATGTATATACGATTACCTTTAAAATCTAGGGTGTAGAATAACATATGTGTATATATAATTACCTTCAAATCTCGTCTGAAGAGGCGGCAGGCTCACATGTAAGACTTTTCGTACAAACGCGACGGCATCGTTGTCTTGCCCTGATGGTTCTGAAACGAGAAACGAGAATGAAGTAGCTAGTTATTCGCACGCACATAAACAAGGTTAAGGAAGGCAAAAATATCAGGTACGCTTAATATGCATGAGCAAAATTAACTGTTCGACATTACCAAGGTAGTTACACATAATATGTTAGTGCATGCTAGGATGAATTGTATTGTTTAAATTTTTCTCGACGTGACAGATATTTCCAAAAAAAAAAATTTGAATGTACGTAGCATATCAGAATGTAGCACTATCTTGCACTTAGGACTTACCCATGAGTTGATTTTGTGACGGGTCATCATGACCTACAGCGGTGTCAGACATCAGACACTCGAAATCCTCAATACTCTGATTACTATCCATATCCTGAGTATATAATACAGAGAGAAGATAACATATATAAGAAATCTCAATTAAAGTGCATGGAGTCTCGCTCTTCAGATTGCAAACCGGCTTCTTACTGGGCACAAAAATAAGAAGGCATTGTAATAAAAAGACAAAAATCCTCAAACCGATCCGTTGTGTGTGTACTCTGCTGAAAAGTCCTTATATATTGAGAATTATTAATTACGAAACGTCTACAAACAAGGTCCCCGAAACGCACAACAAACAAAAGAAAACAGGACTACGGCAGGACAACGATCCCTAACAATCTTTAATGCTATACCATACAACTTGAAGGCTTATTTTGTAGCTTCAGAAATAATGCATTCTCCTGCTGCTTGCAGCAAACCATTCCATACGCTCCAGCACCTCCATAGCAGCATTAGGAAGTTTGCCACTATCCCATTAGAGTAGTTATCCATTAGCAGCAGTAACCAATGTGAGTCTAAATTTAATTATGGCCTTTCTTTCAGACAGGACTAGAAAAAGAAGACTACTGGGAACCAACATCTATATAGTTTTATATACTCCCTCCAGTTCATCATAATACTAGTCCATCAGTATTGTGTATTATATATTAGAACTTACAAGGAGGTTGCTCCTGCCTTTCTTTATATAGTCTAAAGGCAGGCACAGTGCATTCTAGTCCTAGTCGGTTACAACAGAAGAGTTCTAATCTAAACACAAAGTTAGATTTTCCTAGAATCCGACTAGGTTGATCCTTGTAGTCTTGGAGAACACGCCATCCTATTACGCACCCGCTACGCAGACCATGGGATGGCCCATCTCCTTGCTGGGTTATCGGCTCTATGGAGAACCCTTAGGATATCGGCTTGTCAATAATCTATCTATATCTCTTATAAAGCTAATCACTACTACAAGTTCTATCTAAACATGCAAGCCATCCATATCATCTCTTACTAACTATTCATAGTCTCCGACATGTTATCCCACTTACTTCCAACATCTTAATGCAAACTATTCACATCATCTTCACTTCATTTCATTTCAAATTCTTCGTAATCCTTGCAGGAATGCATAGGATATCTTCTAGTTATTACCTTTTTGGTAGCATATCTCGTGCAGATCTATGTGGAGGCTCTGTTGTCACTTGAAATTAGTAATAGTAAGATAATACATTTTGTTTTTATTCTGTGTCAATTTTTTTTTGGTTGGAAAAATTTCTATAAGAAAATGTCAACGTCAATACCAAATAAATAAATGCAAATATATAATTTATGCTAGATCCAATGATATCATTTGACTTTATGGGCTTTGATGCTTTATTCATACAATGTATTAGGACACATTAATGAAATTTGAATTAGTACAAAGATCTACAGTGCTCTCTATAGGAATATTATGAAAAAAGAGTACTTACCAGAAGTCCTTCGGGATTTATCCATAGGCATCAGGTGGGACAGTTCCCCCAGTATTTCCTGCATCATCTGAATAGGCAATCTTATCATTTGCGTCTCATTCTACAAATTAATTAAATAAAAAAAGAGTGATAAGATGATGGACTACTTCATTCATCAAACCAAACACCTATTAGTGTTGTCGAGCAATTTTGTGTCGAGTACGCATTTGGTGCATGACTAGGCTGCTCGTCCGTACCATAATATCCTGCTGGTGCTCCAAAAACTAATTCACTTGCTGACATATGATATATTTTAACGAAAAGAAAGAACACAGTAATGTATAGCCCGTACCAAGATGTGCGGCCGCCGGAAAATTTATAGCCATTGCATCATGGCCTGAACATACAAGGAAATTAAAACGTCTGCTCAAAACTAGATAAAAGGAAGCCGAACTCAATACTACTAATTGGAGGGCCCACGTGGAGACTCCACATCAATCCTCATAAGACTTGATAGAGAAAAGACATCAATGCAGTAGACTCTAATCATCGTTGATAATGGTAGATGTTTGTTCTAATATGTTCCCTAAAAACATACCCATCTGTCATTATGAAGAAAAGCAAAACAGAGCCACCTAATACTTCCATCTAAATTATTCACATATGTATATATGTTTCTAAATTATGCACTTTTATTGCAAAGATAAAGTATATATGCATGTATGCATAAGCAATAAAAATATATGTGTATGCCTTTAGCAATCATGAGTAATAATTTTCTCTTTACAACTCATATACCAATAAAACTAACAGACCATTTAAAATTATAATTTAAATTGTTACTTTAGGTAAATTTATATATTATGACATATCTATATTGCTAGTATAATTTTGAGCACTCTAGCTTTTTTAACATATAACCCTTCTACACATAATTATTTGATGGGAACATCTTGAGCAGTTGTGGGAGATTACTGCAGACAAAAGGTGGCTATGGCCTCCCTAGATTTAAAATTACTTTAGAGTAAACATTGATTCATAGGATTAAATAGTAGTATGTTCTTAAGGATAGAATTATTGGTCTCTCCTATATCTCATGTTAAGCTTCACCATAGATTTTGAGCTGTGCTGTGGAGACTTAAATTTTTATTTTTAATAAATAGAAAATGGGGCTATGTTTGAAAGGTGCAATAAGCCCAAGAGCTTATAGCAACCAGTAAGATCAAGCTTTGAAAGTCAAAATCTAGAATCATGACATCACACTATATGAGTTGAAACAAGACTCACCACTAGTACATAAACGATTTCTCTTGACACTAGCGTTTTTTATTTCTACTTGGCGGTTTTCCTTTAAAACAGCCTGTAGAAATCGACCCTATTTTACAAAGCGGTTCTCTTAAGGAACCGCTTTGAAATACGATTTACTACTGGCGGTTTTCTTAAGAAACCGCTAGTAGAAATCGACTATTTACAGGCGGATTTCTTAAGAAACCGCCAGTAGAAATCGATTTCTACTGGCGGTTTCTTAAGAAATCCGCCAGTAGAAATATTTTGAAATTAATTTTTTGAGTTTTTTAAACTTTCTCGGATGGAGAAACTTCCAAAATAAAAGTTGTAGATCTCAAAAAGTTATGAAACTTTATAGTTGACAACTTTTTCATTTGAAGTCATCTTTTTTATAGAAAACTACGATCAAAATTTTGAAATTTGAAATTCAAATTTTGCAAATGACCTCGGATGGAGAAACACTCTTAATGAAAGTTGTAGATCTCGAAAAGTTATGAAATTTTATAGTTCACCACTTTTTCATTTGAAATCGTTTAGACCCTCAAATACTCAATTTACTATCGGGTTTGTATAATATGTGGGGAACATAAAAGAGATATAGTCACAAGTGAGTGTATGGTGTAGTGGTAAGGGAGGGTACAGCGAGAGGGAGGTCGCCGGCCGCGTAGCGCGCGATTTTACGCGAAAAAATGCGCGACTTGCGACTTCGACGAAGACGGGCGGGCGGGTGCCTCCCCCGGTTCGAAAAATATTTTTTTCCTTTTTAAAAATATTTTTTGCAATTTTTTGGGTGTTTTCTGGGCAGCGATTTCTACAGGCGGCGGTTCTCTACCGCCTGTAGAAATCGATTTCCATTGGCGGTTCTCAACCAACCGCCAGTGGAAATCGGCCATTTTCATCGGCCTCCCCCACTGGCGGTTGAGAAAAACGCCAGTGAAAATAGGTTGTCAACCGCCACTAAAAACGTTTTGTGTACTAGTGCACCATAGTTGAACCTAAAATTTTAACTAAATGCATACTGAGGACATATGAAGGTGCCATGCAGAGGGATAAAAAAATATGAGCATGGATGGAAAAACATATAGAGTAATTGATAAGTTCTTCACAACAATATACACATATAATAAATCATCTATATGTGTATATATTACTACATTAGAAAAGGAACAAATAGAGAGAGTCCGCGCAAAATATAACTAGCAATGTTATGTGTAGGTATTAAATAAAAATCATAATACATATATTTCTTAATGTTGTGACTTTTGGAGAAGCATGGATTGATGGAGACGAATGATAATGAAGGAAGACAAGAAGGAAATTCCTACATCGTGAGCGTGAAGTGCTTGGCATCGAAGGAGACAATGTGTTAACTATATCTGTTCGCCCTGAGAGTGAAACGAAACATATTATTTTCATATATTGCTTGAATAGAATAGCTAGTTCAACTGTATTTATTGAAGCGGTTTTAATACATAAGCCATTATTTTCCTTTTTAGTTAAGAAGTCGGTCATATGTTTAGCCGCGATGTGTGGAAGCAGAGAATTTGAAGCTCGCATATATACCGTTTGTACTCAGCTTTGACCTTCGTCCTGTCATTTGTCTGCACGTCAAATAAGCATAGTAAGTATTGTTCAGCAAGTATGTAAGATATATATCAAGTATCTTTTGTAGCACCAACCTTTTGTTGATCTCTTCATTAGCAGTAAGTTCAGTGCTACGCTTCGTCAACTGATCCAAAGGTTTGAAAGTAACAAAAAAAATAAATAAAACTGCTCTAGTATGAAACATATTGCTACTATATAATATGTATGGATTCGTCAAAAAAAAAATATATAATATGTATGTGTAATATATATGTTTAGAAAAAAGTCAATCACGCACCTCTCCAGCGGTCTTATGACATAGAAAGAATTTGACACTCCTTCCAAAACTCTTCCACAATATGCATAATCATGATGGAGCATTACCCCAAGCTCAACCACCTTTTTCTGAGAGCTCTCCCTAATACACGTGCCACTGTGAGGAACCCCAATCCCACTATTCAGTCGAATTTCACCTTTTTCTACTCCCATTATTTTTTTGGTCTTCTGTTTAATATCTGACAGGATCATAAAGTGATCTGTAAAATCTTTTTGGGGCCAACTACTATTGGGCCTTTTATCGATACAGAAGTCATCGTCCAGGACAACTAGCTGAACTTTGGCTGAAGCAAGGTCGTGATTCCATGGAATTTCCTTGTCACCAACCTTCATAATTATCTTTATGTTTAGAGGATTCCCTGTAATGAGCTTCCTTGTCCCATCTGTTTTGTCCTCATCACCCACTGCACCCTCTATCTCCAGTCGATATTGTTGTGAGCTGCAACAGAATAGTATTCGTTAGGGGAGGGAGGGAGGGAGGGGAGGGAGGGAGAGAGAGAGTATATGTACATGTGTGTAGTCCTGTCTTAGCATAAACACATACTTATTGGTTTGTGTATATTATATACCCTCTATCTTTATTTATATTTTTGGAAGATGCTAGAGAATTTTACCGTCGTACAAAGTTTTTGACGTCTAAATGTAAAGGAGGCTTGTTAAGATGTTGCTGTTATTCTCTTAATCCAATTTGGGTCCTTGTATATTATTCCCAAAAATAATCAATTTGGACACCAATATAATCCAACATCGCCTGCTAAAACAAAAAGAGATTTGCTAAAATTCATGTGCATGAAATTTGGTTTCTTTTCATGCAACCGTTATTGCATATATTTCGTACTAAATTGCAATTTTAGTTCGCTATACAATTTTAGTAGGCATAATCTGTAATTGTCGGACTCAAGAATTAAAAAAAACTGTTACCCAAAATCATAAATCCGACAAAATCTGATATTCAGCACAAAGACAATTGACAATTTATATTTATTTTGTACAGTTAATAAGGACAAAAATTTGATATGTTAGGATACAAAGACAAATAACAAAGTTAGAAACAATTAGTCATACTAATTAGTTATACAAAAGTGTTATATGAAATTATCTTAAAATTTAAACACCTAGAATATTAGGAGTGAAAAAAAGTCTCTATGGCTATCTATCTAGAGATCTCATCTATCTACTCTATCTATCTACCGCCTGCAGGTAGGGATGTAAATGGATCAGTACGAACGATTATTACATATATTACATTTATTTTTATATTTCTGTCTGAATTCGGATTCGAATACGGATAGTGCTAGCTATGTCAGATAGAATATGATTGATATTGATATCGTAAATATTCAACTTGGGTATTCGGTTAATATCGGATGTAAGGACTCGATACGGACAGATCTAAATAAATTCAGTCTCGAATACAGGAAATACCTGTACCGTTTTTTTACCCTGCTGCAACTGCAGGCTAGCCCCCCGCTCCGGTTTTCCTGTCTGCGCTAAGCGCTAAGCGCTAAGCGCCACAACTGACCCACTCGACCGCGGCCTAGCCTACGCCACACACACCGTGAGTTTCTCCCCCACGCCTCCACTCCAAAGCCCGCTGCCACCCGTGGGAGGCCGGGACATCATCAATGGCTGCCTACCGCCCCCCATCGCCCGCACGCAGCACCCCGTCCGTTTCGATCATCTCGACAAGCCCGTCACAATGGTGTAGTCCAAATCATCATTTAAGATACTTTTATTTGATGAAAAATTACATATTCCTACAAAACAAGTGAGAATACCAAAACTTCGTAGAACTTGTTAAAATCAAAACCTACAACTATGCTTTGTGATTTATTTTATATCAAATTATGCAATAGTTGACAGTTATTTTTGGTACTTAACGACCGTCAACATATTACATGTGTACGTGTTTACCATTTAAATTCCACTCACATGCTTAATTTTGTTTATAAAAGCAATCAACTAAAATTCATCTTGATGTTTGCAAGTGTTTGACTTACTCTAACTCACACCTTAAAACATGTTTTACAAGTCAATTATGCAAAGCAAGAACAAAAATTGCAATTGGAATTCAAATGCCAACACCTTCCAAAATTGGTTTAAGTGTTGAAGTTTGAATTTAATTTTTAATTTCCGGGAGCTAACCATAATCAATTTTCCAAATAAAAGTTATCAAACTTTGACACCATTTCAAAGTATGAACTTTGCACTTTGAAAGTATGCCATTAGTTAAGTTCAAAAAAGTACCACAATACCATTAATTATTTGCCCAAAAATCCAATTTAAAAATTCTTTTCAAAAGCTTTGGAATTCAAAGTGTTTTTGCCCCCTTCGCAATTTCATCTCAAAATATTCAAAATTTGGGAAAACTTTAAAAATATAGTTTGTGCATCTCTTTGAGCTCTACAAGTTTGGTTAATAAAGTTTTTTAAGTTTTTGAATAAAATTTAAAGTAATTTCAAAAGTTCTTCAAATTGGGAATTGTCCTCTTTTTTGGTTTTTAAACTCAAATTCAAAAACTATTTAGTTTCATGAAAAACTCTCTGAATCAAAGTTGTAGATCTTAAAAAATAGAACAACTTTTATTTTTGGAGATTTTTATCTTTTATTCAAAATTTGAAAGTAATTTTGAAATCCCAAAAATTAGAATTTAAACCCTTTTCAAATTTAAACTCTAGTTGCAAAAAAAATATTTAGATTCTGATAAAACTTCTTTAACAAAAGTTGTAGAGCATAAAAATTTACACAATCTATATTTTGGGAATTTTTCAATTTCTATTCAAAATCTTGGTGTAATTTAAAAAAAAAGAAAGATGAGGTGGCCTGCTACAGTGTTGAACAGGGGGTGCCACCTCGCGTGTCGCCCATGCCGGCCGGTCGCCGCCGCCGTGGCCGTTCGCATGCCTTCCCTGGTTTCCCGTGACACCAACCAGCTAGAACTCGTCACGAAGGCGCTGGCTTGCTCATCGACCTTCCCCCTTGCCCTATAAATACCTCGGCCACCGTAGTCGGTAACCTTTCTTCTTCTTCTTCTTCCTCACCGGCCGCCATCGTTTTCTCGGTCTAATTCACGCGCTGTGATCCATCATCGTCCAAAACAGCTTGCCAGCAGCTCCGCCTTGATCTTGTGCATCCTCTGAGCCGCTCATCGCCGTTCGAAATCATCGGAATAGCCAAAACTCCCGGTCGCCGTCGCTCTCGCCGCTCCATCTTGTCTCCGATCCTCCTGGTTCATGTATCAAGTCGTGGTGAGCTTCTTCTTGTGTCCCATATCCTTGTTTTGATCAATCCGAGCCAGTAGCGGCTCACCGCTGGCATGCCGCCGCCGCGGTGTGCGTGTAAGCCGCCATGGCTGCGGGCAAACCTCCTTTGGGCATGGTTTCATCCAATCAAACCCATGGAGATGTTTGTCGTAGCTTAGGGAAGGCCGCGGAGCCGTTCTCGTCGACATTAAGCTCGTCGTCGATGAGGTAGCCGCCGGCGCCATCGCCGTCCCTCGGTTTAAACGAGAAAGGGAGGGAGATGAAGAAGGAGCTGACAAGCGGGACCCCCTGTCAGCAAAAGAGAGGAAAGGAAGAGGTCTCGCGTCTGAGCAGGCGCGCGCGCGCCCAAGCTGGGCCGAGTTGGGCCGTTTTGGGCCGCACAGTGGCCCGCGGAGGAGAGGGGAATGCTTTTCCTTTTTCTTTTATGGTTTTTAAATGCCGTTTTTCATCTTTTTGTTATAATTTATTTTGCGCAAGTAAAAATATACAAAAATATGTTCTATGATCCTTGAGTGATGCTCTATACATAAAAATACTAACTTTATTTTTTCAATAAATTTTAGTTATGCTATAAATTGCTCTTTTAATTAATAAGTGCAAGTTCCATGATTTTTAGTAATTAAAATATAAGTCCAAAAATTATAAAATTTGTTTTGTGTGCTAATTAGATGATAATGAACTTAATTATGAAGTTTGATCATGTTTTGACTAATTTTGTTTTATGCTTAATTAATGCCTTGTTTTAATTAAGGTTTAATTAACTAATTTCTTGCTTAATTAGGGTTTAATTAATTTCTAGCTAGCAAGTTAATTAGCGGCTTTTAACAATTGTAAAAATGGTTAATAAATTAGTAATTAACCTTAATCACTGTTAGGGTTGCTTGATTTTGGGATTAAGTGATGACCCTAGGTCATTAACCCTAATGACCTTCGGCATTTTATATTGATTGCGTATCGTTAGTCCGTCATTGTCGACGTTAGCCATGCTTTCTTAGTGCAACCTTACCATGAAGGAAAGTTGTACTCAAGATAGACTAGTTATCGTTGCATCATTATCGTATGTCTTTTATTACTGCATTGTGATCATGTATCTCTATCGTGTAGGCTTTCGAATCCGAAGAGAGAGTTGATCCCACTCCTATTTCTGAAGAAGGTGTCCAGCGTGAAGAGGTTGGATCCGATCTCGGTGATTGGGTAACTGAGCCTCACTTCATCGAACCCCAAGGCAAGCCCCGGATGCATTTAAACACTGCCTTGTATTTCAAAAAGCTTTTATATTCTATGTTATGATATGATGCATTAGGTGTTAGGAGTTGTGTGATACTCTACTTGATGCATTTACCGTACCTTGATATATAACCCGGATACTGTTTTGATTTCAAAAATGCTTAGTATATGCTTAGCTCTGCTAATAGTATAGGCTTTATAAAATATTTTTAAAGGTGTGATAACAGTACCATTCTGAGAAAGTGATAAAATTTGATGTTTCTTGTTGGTACCCTTCACTTTGATCGGGTCAAGGGTATGCAACAAGGACATGACGAGTAAATCAAGACGCCGGTGGAGTGGCTTGCATCAAGAAGGCGAGACGAGCGGTCCCGACCGAGCGGCGACATCCGTCGCACATACTCGGCCCCCGAATTCGGTGGGGACCCTTTCCGCCTTCTGGTGTGATGCTTCGCCCTCGCGGTCCCCACCGAATTTGCCTACCGAAAGTCCTGCTGCCTCCGCTCGACGTGGCGTCGTGCTTCGTCCGACTTCGTTCCACGGTCGCGAGGCGAATTCGGGTTCGGATTCGGCCTCTTGCCCTGGTCATTCAGAGCGGTTCGACTGACTTGGCGCCTTGGGTGGAAGGCGGGGTGGCTGACCGCCTGCCTTGCCCCCAACACTACGTACTCGAGTACTCCTATGCCTGGACCATGGACACTACTCCGTACGTAGTAGTAGATTGCAGGACTACTACAGCTGGTCTGCAGCATGCATGTTGATATGTGCAATTGTGGGATGAAATTTGTAGTCCTTTCTTTTATTTTTATAGTCGAACACCTGATCTTCCTTGCTAGTTTATTACTTCCTTCATTCTAAATTATAAATTGTTTTGATTTTTTGGTACATCTATTTTGCTATTTATCTAAATATAATAATGTCTAGATACATAATAAAATAGATAAACAAAAAAAGTCAAAATGACTTTAATTTAAAAAGAGAGAGTATTAGTTTAATATTGACACCGGATTTCAGTTGCTATATACGAGACTAAATTTTATAATGGTTTTGTCACTATAAATAAATTGTAGTACGTACTACAAAGGTATTCGGCTGGTCACATAAGCCGGCTGACAAGACAAGCCAGCTGGTTTGCTGTGAGAGAAAAAATACTGTTTAAACGGCTGATAAGTGTGGGAGAGTTTGTTGGCTGTCCTTAAATCATAAACATAACCGCCAACACTCACATAAAATAAACATATATGATCACCAAACTTAGAGTTAGGGCTTATAACTAATCAGTCCTACAAGTTTTGGTGATTTACCGCTTGCAGGAGGATATATCGGAAACACATGAGGATATACACATAAAAGGCAATAAAATATACATAAAAAGGCTCAAAGAATGAGTGACCCAGTCACCAGAAAACCTGGGTCTCAACCATAGATACAAACACCAAATATAAGCCCAAGAAGTGAAAGCCCGAACAAGTCCCGAATCCAGTCCAGGCTGCAGGAGCAGTCCTCGGTAAATTGGACGCTCAGGATGAATCCAAACTCCGTTTTCAGTGATTCAGGACTTTTTTAGAAAGCTAATGATGAGGCTGATGCGCTCACCAAAGATGGGCCTAATAGGAGCCCACCAGGGTGCGGGCGCACCACCAGTGGCCCAGCTTGGCCCGAGCTTTGGTCGGTTGCTTCCCACCGCCTTCCCAATGTCGGTTTGCAAGGGCGTCCAAGTTCATTGTATCTAGAAGAGTTGAGTAGGCGAGATGTGAGGGGGAGTACGGTGAAGTGCCGGGCTTGTTGGTGTCTCCCGGAGTTCGGGGAAGTGCCGGGCTTGTCGGCGTCTCCCCAAAGCTTGTACTTCAACGAACATGTGCTTGGTACCTTCACGGGATCTTGGCCAAGTAAGTGTTCATGGTTCTTATGGTCTTTTATGTCTTTTGGATAGTTAAGCTTTACCTATACTGGTTTGCAGGTTCGTCGTCCGCTCTGGTAGTGGATGCTCTAGTAAAAGGTACCTGATAAAGACGGATCGCCCTATGTGACGCTAGAGTAGTAGTCGATAGCGTAGACGTGGTGTCTAGGCTAGAGGCTACCTTCATTTGCCTCACACTCCACAGTTGAGGGGTAGGCGGCAGGTGGTGATAGCCCTGTCTGTCCCTTGCACTCCCCCACGTTCGGGTGTGGCGTAGAGCTGTAGGCCGGCAACGCTTGGCAGACCAAATGTTATCCAGTGCCCGAAGTAAGCAAATAGAAGTATTGTTTGTCTACCTTAAGAGCATGATGCCATAGGAATCCTTTTCTACCCTTCCCAACTCTACCCTTTGTGTTGTCCTTGGACGAGCTAGTCAGAAGAAGTACCTCCGTTCCCTGTGAAAATACGATACCCTGAATACTTCCGGGTGAAGTGCTACAACGGTAATTCCGTGTGCTTGCGGATTCTTTCCCATTCTGTTAAGGAATACTAACAAGCATTTCTGGCGCCGGCGCCGGGGAACGGCTGCTGTATTTCCTTCAAACCTAGTTCATCCTCGTATTTGTATCTTTTATCTTTTTCTGTTTATAAAATTAAAAAAACTTTACCTCTCTTATCTTTTACCATGAATTCCACTCCAATTCAAAAACATTCTGCTACAAAGGGGGAGTTTTCTGAGCCACCATTTTGTCCAAAACCAAAACTCTCATCTAGCTGTGAACTCTACCCTCGCTTGATAGCTATGGTTCGGGCGCAACCCTTCTCTGAGCTTAAAAACAAAAACCCATATAATCACCTGTGAGATTTCGAGGAAATGTGTTCATGCCTGAGCATCTCAAGCATGATACAAAAAACTCTAAGGTGGAAATTGCTTACCTTCTCTCTTTTGAGGGAGGCGAAGCAATGGTACACACATGCCGGGTGTACGAATGGGGATTGGGAAGAACTTAGAGACAAATTTTGTCTTGCATTCTTCTCTATGTCTCGTATCGTCACTCTACCAAGGGCAATTCTCGACTTCGAGCAGCATGAGAAGGAATCCATATGTGCAGTCTGGGCTAGGTTTTTAACGTTAATCCATGCTGGCCTAGTCTTGTCTTTACCCGATGTTGTGTTGTTTGTAACTATTCTATTTGGGTCTCGACATAGAAGCTGCCCTATACCTTGACATGACCATCAGAGGGTCATTTACACAGATTTCTATGATGGAACAAAAAAATCTTTGATTAGCACTCTTCTTCCATCATAGAACCTAAATCCCTCTAAAGAAAGGGCATGTCAAGCTTTGAGGAGCCCTCATTAGCCAAACCCTCTACATCCCTAGGGCCCTCATCCGAACCAGGAGCACCGAAGGAAAGAGTTGTTCATCCTTCAGAGTTCCCCATCCAATTCGAGGAATAATGGCAGTACCTCAATGCTTTTTGGGCACAAAAATCTTAGCTATGCCCATCATGATAGACAAAACCGAGGTCCACTTAAATTTCTACATCTATGCCATTCTTGAATTTTGAACTGCTCATAGGCTGCCCTCTGGAAACATTTTTTTTAGGAAAAACTATCCCAAGGGAGCCTTGGTGATAAGTCGGGACAAAATGCTCTCGCTACTCCTATATCCTATTTTAGAAAACCCAACAGGCGAAGCAAGATCCCAACCATGAGCCGTTTGAGGAGGTGAAGTTCATATCTTCGTTCGTTTCACCCGAACTTTTCTTTCATCCTTATGAAATTGAACGTCCATCATCACCCTCACTCAAACCCAAGACATGTCCCTCTGGCCATCCAAACATTGCTCTTGATAGTATTCGAGATTCAACGTTGATTGTTCATGATATATCCTTTGAGAAGGAGAATGTTTGTGCTATGGACATCTCACTTAGTGCCACGTGATTCTATAAGGATCCAAACCACCTCTTCATTCTTGTTTTTAAGCCTTTTAAGAGAATGGTTATGGATGCCTTTGTTTATTATAAGCATTGCAAATCTTGTATATGCATTGTGGCACTAACCTTGTAGCTAGAACAATGATGCTAAACACTCGGTGGCGAAGCTGAGAACTTTACCACTGTTATGAGCTGCAAGATGCTGTTCCCATAGTCAAGCTTATGACCATAAACAAAAGCAATGCTGGGAGATGCCCCGGATTATCCTTTAAAAAATAATAATATAATTTATCACTACCATAAAAAAGAAGAAACTTTAAAAAAAGGAGCAAGAACATGTTGTCAAGATAGCATGCACCTGCAGGTATTCTTGTTTGCTAACTATTTCAGGTTAAGACTGAGAAGAACAAGGGCACATGAGATGTTGGACAACATTGAGCTGCATCGAGTACATACTTTGATGGCCTTGGGTGGAGACACACTTGACTTTTTCATAAAAGTCCAATTGTGGGGGAGGATGGTAAGATTCTCACTACATGGTGAGATTCTCACTACAAGCTCCATACACACCAAAGACCATCTGGATTAAGAAGGTGCTAGCTCACTTTTGCTAAAAAAAAGAAAAAAAAGAAAGCTATAGAGAAAAAATTGAAAAAAATGAGAAGTTTGAAAATTGAAAAAAAAGAGAGAAAAGGGGTATCTGATAGAAAAAAAGAGAGATAAAAAAATGGATGCTCCCCTTTGCTGCTTGTCACCAAGGTCCATGGCCTATACACATAATTTGTGTGTACAGCCTAAGCCTTATTGATCACCTGAATAGGACTGTGCAATCAAGCCACCATGTAGCAGGATCAAAGCTTTATCTACATATACTGCCGATAAGTATACTCAGGTACAAGAATAAGTGTGGGAGAGATCTCTCGAGCTTAACACACACATTCAAGATCCTCCCTCAATATGTTGCACAACATCATACAACAAAACATGAAGGACGACAAGACATATGGCTCAAGAGAAGACTGGTTGAACTTCTGGTTCATGCCAAGCCATCTCTACTTCAGTTCTTTTCTATAAACGATGGTTTGTGCAACACCTCCCTCATCTCTCTACAAACTTGAGTTTAAACAAATTTAAATCCTAATTACTAAAATTGAACTCAATGAACTAAATACCTCCATATGAAATCTTTCTAACCACACTTTGTTAAATTTTCAAAAAAAAGAAAGTGACATGTTCATAATTTTTCTAAGATAGAAAACTTGCATAATGCTTGTTCCATATACATATACTTATGCTTGTGGGAAAATATTTTGATAGGAAAATCATGTTGACTAAGTTGTTGAAGGGTGTGATATGGTTCTGACTTAGAAATCCTACCATTTCTATTCAAAGTACTTAGAGAACTTATTTTGATAAAAATACCATAAAACCATAGTATCACATACTCCTCATTTGGTAAAGAAATTCCTACCAAGGCCAAATATGACATGCATCCTGCAAAGTTTTAAACCTACCACATATGCTGTTTGTTATTGTATTAAGTTCGGTCGAGTCTTGTGACCCGTGTTGAGAGATTTATCATGCTCCCAAGATCAAGATCACGCACATGCCACACATATGTGCTGCTCCTGCACTAGGAGTATGCAAAAACATGCCTTCCAATTAGACCCACTAAAAATATTCTACTCTTACACTGAGAATAGATCCAAAAAATATTTATTAGGTTAATACTCCATGTTATAAGATATGATGACCTTTCTCTCTACATATAAGGTTTAGAAGAAGAGACATGGGCTATGCAAAAGTAAAAAAAATTAGGGACACATGAAGGTCCCAAAATAAAAAAAATATAAAGGTCCAAAGTATAAAAAAAATAATGAGCACATGAAGACTCATGTATTAAAAAAAGAGAAGAAAAGATAGCCATGTCTCAAAAATAATAAATAGTAGAGAGAGATCATATCTACAAAAGGAGTATAGTGTTTAGCATATCATCTTCCACACACATACACATCTTGATCTAAGAGTATGACATTTCTCTCTGGGGATCCTTGTTTTGACCTTACAATATATGCAATGCAAGTATGCCATCTTGTTAATCCCTACCTAAAGCTCCACATAAACCTTTTAGAGGTAGGAGAAAAAAAGAAGGCAAAGGCTTTGCTATGCCTTGATGAGGAATCATACACATTTGAGTGATTTGAGAGTACCTTTTGAGGAGTATAAAGTGATCTATGCTTTATTGTTAAAATTTTCAAAACTCTAAGTTGCTAAGATGTGAAATTGGAAAAATGATTTTGTTTTGAGAACTGTTCCACTTTTTAATAACCCAAGAAAATATGTTAGCTAGTACCATATATCCCACCTGTGTAAGAAATATGATGGAGTAATTTTCATGTAAGTTGTATATCTTAGGATTTTATGCTCATGTTTACTTCTACCTTTAAGCCTTGCTCGAGGACGAGCAAGAGATAAGTGTGGGGGAGTTTGTTGGTGGTCCTTAAATCATAAACATAACCGCCAACACTCACATAAAATAAACATATATGATCATCAAACTTAGAGTTAGGGCTTATAACTAATCAGTTTCACAAGTTTTGGTGATTTACCACTTACAGGAGGATATACTAGAAACACATGAGGATATACACATAAAGGGCTACAAAATATACATAAAAGGCTCAAAGAATAAGTGACCCAGTCACCAGAATACCTGAGTCCCAACCATAGATACAAACACCAAATATGAGCCCAAGAAGTGGAAGCCCAAACTAGTCTCGAATCCAGTCCGAGCTGCAGGTGCAGTCCTCAGTAAATTGGACGCCCAGGATGCCTCCGGACTCCGTTTTCAGTGATCCAAGACTTTTCGGAAAGTTAACGACGAGGCTGATGCGCTCACCAAAGATAGGCCTGATTGGAGCCCACTAGTGGCCCAGCTCGGCCCGAGCTTTGGTCGGTTGCTTCCCACCGCCTTCCCAATGTCGGTTTGCAGGGGTGTCCAAGTTCATTATATCTGGAAAGGTCGGTTTGGTGGAAAAATACAAAGAACCCCCTCCACCTCACTTATAAAGGAGGTATCCCCCTCTCCTCATTTGAACAACCACTCAAGGGCAAGAGCTCCACCACAAGAGCACCACTCCAAGAGGGCCTAGGCCCTAGCTAGCTACTTAGAGTTGAGTAGGCGAGATGTGAGGGAGAGTGCGGGGAAGTGCCAGGCTTGTCGTTGTTTCCCGGAGTTCGGGGAAGTGTCGGGCATGTAGGTGTCTCCCCAAAGCTTGTACCTCAACGAACACGTGCTTGGTACCTTCACAGGATCTTGGCCAAGTAAGTGTTCATGGTTCTTACGGTCTTTTATGTCTTTTGAATAGTTAAGCTTTACCTATACTTGTTTGCGGGTTCGTCGTCCGCTCTGGTAGTGGATGCTCTAGTAGAAGGTCCCTGGTAAAAACGGATCGCCCTACGTGACAATAGAGTAGTAGTCGATAGTGTAGATGTGGTGTCTAGGCTAGAGGCTACCTTCGTTTGCCTCACACTCCACGGTTGAGGGGTAGGCGGCAGGTGGTGACAGCCCTGTCCGTCCCTTGCACTCCCCCACGTTCGGGTGTGGCATAGAGCTGTAGGTCGGCAACGCTTGGCAGACCAAGTGTTATCCGGTGCCCGAAGTAAGCAAGTAGAAGTATAGTTTGTCTACCTTAAGACCGTGAAGCTATAGGAATCCTTCTCTACCCTTCCCAACTCTACCCTTTGTGTTATTCTTGGACGAGCTAGTCAAAAGAAATACCTCTGTTCCCTGTAGAAATACGATACCCAGAATACTTCTGGGAGAAATGCTACGACGGTAATCTATGCGCTTGTGGATTCTTTCGTATTGCGTTAAAAAATACCAACACCCACCTTGATCATTGATCACGCTCCGCCACTGGATACTAACATCGTGACCAGCCGTTGGCGGTCTAAGCCACCACTCCATATATCACACAACCATAAAATGCAGCTTAATCAGAGATTTCTGTAAACTCTCAGATTTGCAATGTAATTAACCTTTTGCAGCCAACACATCTCGGGAATTACATCATTATCTACAAGGCAGACAATCTCCTTAATTAAACTTGGTGCAGAAGACGGAACAAAGGCAAATGTATTTTGTAATTTTGTACTCACAGGATCAATAGAGTATATGGTTCCTCGTCTATACATGCATGTGTCCTCGATGCATCATTGTTTTTATCCATTACTCAAAAGTTTTTGGTCGAACACAATGCAAGTATGTAACAACAAAATCTCTTTTTAAGAATTTTCTGACAACTTGTAGAACTGACAAAAGAAACACCACACCACGTGCCTGGTGTTGTTCAAGGATTAGTGCCCGTGCAATGCCACTACACAGTATTTCTGTTATACTCAATCTATTCCAAATTATAAGTAACGATAATTTTGAACGGGGGAATGTCCTGGACAAAGTTCCGTAAAAATTCCACCAAGATTTTCGTCTCCAGCACGTCCATCATTGCCGCCACCATAAGCATCATTCCTTACACGTCCACCATCACCTTGTTCGTGGCCACCCATTTCAACGTCCATCGTTGAGTGTATATGCATCTTTTTTACACCAAAGAAAAAAGCAATTAATTAATATAAATAATAATACTTAGTATACAATAACAACAATTATAACAATTGTGCAAGGTCATTCTTGTTTCAAGGACAAAAAAACCGATCAATTTTACTTTAATCATATCATTGTGTATAAAGAATAGCAAATCCCTACATAGATACGTTTAGCCCATAATCAAACTATTATTTTTTTCAATTTATAATTATAATTAACAAATTTAAAGAAAATTATTGACAACAATTAGTATTCAATCCAATTCAAACTTAATCCCCTTTTGAAAATAAACTAATGGATATTGACTAACAAAATATTTGTAGACCTAGATCTATATTAGTCATAGATCCAAACTTAATCCCTATTCAAGAACTAACTAATAGACCATAAAAATCAACACATGGTAACTAAATAAGGGTAGAATCTTATTTCTCCACTTAAATTTAACCAAGCTAGAATATTCAGATATTTTATCAAATTACACTTATAATTCCCTAACCATGCAAAGAGAGAGAGAAAACCAATAACCTAATTAACCAAGTAATCTAACACTAAACCTTTAAATTTTTAGAAGTTGTCCATGCTCTCGTTACTTTCTCCCTAGGCTATCCAAGGATACATACTAGGCTACATTAGTTTCTCAAAGACACCTTTGAAAATGTCTCTTATTTGTACAGGCAGCTGAGTCTGAAAATATTTCTTTTTATTTCTTTTGAAACAAAAACAGGAGGGGTGGAAGCCCCTACTGTGGTTTATTGAAGAAAAGAAAAAGATTATACAAAGTCTCAGGATACAAAAAAGGAAAATATTTCTTTTCATATATACCTAGCCGCCTCAAAAATAGTGGCTATTTCCAAATACATAATTACAGACTGACTTTTATATAGTGGAAAGAAAACTAACTCTTTAACATGTAGCATAATCACCTGTGCATTAGTGACATCGTGAGTCGCAGCAGCAGTCGTGGTGTGCCCCTGTGAATTGGTGTGGAGGTTATTTGACTGCAGAGTACCTGGTTGACCTTGACCACCACCTGTGTACCATTATTTCCAGCAAGTGAACAGGAAGTCTTTATTTATAATGTGGTAAGACCGGAGATCAATCACTAGTTTACTACGGATTATTACTTCCTTCATCCCTGAATAAATCCATTTTTAGAGTTGCCGTAAGTCATTTTTTAAAAATTTAACCAATTTTGTACAAAATATTACTAACGTATATGTGGTACAAATGTAGAAGTTAATTTATTCACTATATTATTGGTCTTGTAGTCGAAAAAAAAATATTATTGGTCTTGTCTGCGGATGAAGTATCGGACAATTGCTTCGGTACGGGAGTAGCAGTTTCTAGCCATTACCAGGTTGCCTTGTTAACTGAGTGCTGGTCTGTTGCGTCTGCGTTGCCAATGATAGATGTCCGTCAAATAGATGATTTCCCCTAAAGCCCATATCTGAATGTGAAAGAAGACTATTAAATAATAACAGCACATAGTGGTGTAAAATAAAACGACACGAGCCTTTTTGTCCTGACATATACCAAATCATGAATACGGGATAAATTAAAGAGAGAATAGCTCCTTGCCTTCAGCACTACTAGGTAACCGGGTATCACCAATTGCTCGCCCAAGCACAAGCATATCTGGATGAAGTACTCCCAATGGATGTCCTGAATGAAAATTAATTATTAGATGCACACCGACAAAAACAGTTGAGATTGATATATGTGTGAACAGATATTTTGTTGTCTCGACAGTTAAAAATACATAAAAAACCTTAAATTATGCCATAGTATAGAAATCAACCCAAAACATTCATTTTTTCATAGTGTTTTTGAACTTTAGTTATGAAAACCAAGTTGATTTCTAATGTTGATGTGGAGCGGTTTTGACATAGTTTATTTTTGTCTACTTATAGAGTATGATTTGGCCTATAAATATTTGAAATCTATAAAGGACGGGCCAAATTGTAGATTATTGTATTGCTGAATTAACATCAAATTGATAATGTGAATGATTTAGACAATAGCTATTTTACACCCACAATATGGAAGCTATATACTGATACATCTCTCTTTGCAAAAGTGGTAAAGGCTTTGGTGTTGTGATTATCTCACCCAATGACGTCGTTTTTTGGACCTTTAGTCAGTTAGAGGATTTTTTTTTTTTTTGCTCCAATAGTAATCAAGACAAATATGAAGCCTTGCTATTCAGTATAGAGCTTTTGAAATACATATGGAGACATGTGGCAAATTTTGGCAATTCACTGCTAGTGGTGCAACAAGTTTCGAATGTGTTTAAGTGTTCAGATGGATTGCTAAATGTTCTTCTCGAGGAGTTTTCTTGCGTGTGCCACCTCTGTAGTCAATTCCTAGAGGCGGAACCTTAGAATACTTGCCTCTGTTAATAGACGTTTTTAGAGGCAAATATATTAAGAAGTCTGCCTTTATTAGTCAATTAACAAAGGCGACCGACTCTGTAAATAGTTGATCAATGAAGGCGGTCTTCTTCACAGAGGCAGTTTGCTTAGTATGTTCACCTGTGTAAATAATTAATAGAGACGGGTATTTCCTGAAACCCATCTAACCATTTACAGATGTGACATCTCTATTAATTCGAGTCTATCTCTTAAGATCCTTTTTTAGTAGTATCCCTCTTTTGCTTAGATATGGTAGGAAAATTCAGAAATTAATGTTGTGCCATGTCGCCTAACTGGCTTCTTAATTGCGTTTGCAATACTTGTAGATTTTGGTGTACAGGATTTATTCCTGAACGTGAGACATAGATCAAATAATTGCACGTAATAATAATAAACTAAGGAGGCAGTATCCTACATACTAGACAGAGAAATAGCATTAATTGCCCTCCACATAGGACTCACCTTGATTACCAAAAAATTCTTCCATCACCTTATTATATGCTTCATCGCAATAAGAAGGAAAACCCTGATTATCAACCAATTTCTGAGTAGAATACAGAAAAGATAACATAAGAAATTTCAACTTCCTGTTCATAATATAGTACATTCTGCTTTTTGTGCTATGTCATAATTTTTGAAAATTCACCAAAAATTCTAGATAATGAAAATGTCAACGTCGTCAATTCCAAATAAATACTACACTTCAAAAATATATTTTATGCTAGATCTAATAATTATACTATTTTGATAATGAGGTTTCATGCTTTTTTTGGTATATAACATTATTAGATCACACTAATGAAGTTGTTAAGGACAAAGTTATATGATGCTCTATATATCTCGATGTCTACTACTTAAAAAAATGTAAATTTTCTCCCGCGCCCACATTTTTTCTCTCTTCGGTCCCGTAGTTTCCTTGAGCCTATAGCTGGGTGAGAAAAAGTAAATGACGCCTTCCGTATTTACAGATAGAATTGATTAATGATGTCATCCCTTTTCATACAAATGGAAATAGAGGACGTAAATGATGTCTAGCCTAATTTGCAGATGGGATTGATTAACCTCGTTATCGTTCTGTTGCAAGGCATGTGCACTCATGATTTAGTTAGGCCCATTAACACCAGGTAATAAACTTTTTATAAGCTACCATAGACATAGGGATTAATTGAACCGGCTAACAACTTATTATAAAGTGGGCAGGTGGTTGAATGAATATTTTAAAGTGAGTTATAAGATTGTGAACTATAAACTAAGTTGTTTACATCAGCTAGAGCTGTTTTTGGCCCGTAACAACTTATTTTAGTTCCTCCAAATACCAGGGCCTTACATTATTGAAAAATAAAGAAGCATATACTTACTATCTGGACAGAGGCAGCATTTGTATTTGGTGCAAAGTCTTCAGGTGGAACAGCTCCCCCGATATCTCCTGCATCAGAAAGGAAATCTTATCATGTGGGTCAATATTTGTGAAGAGGCAGCGGATCAATCCAAACACTAACCGATTTGTGTTGTCAGCCAATTCTGTGTCGGACACGCATTCCGTGCATGACTAGGCTGCTCGCCCGTGGCATGTTGACCAAATTTTTGTGGGCTTTGAACATGCCCTGAAACTACAAAGGAAAAAATTAAGTGCTCAAAACTACTACTACCGCTACAAGGAAAATATTAAGTGCTCAAAACTACTACTACCACCATTCCAAATCCAAACTAAAGACATTTTGGCTTTCCTAAATACATGGTTTTACTAAGCATTTAGATAAACACTATATCTAAATGCATAGTAAAAAAAAAATGTTTTAGAAAAAATCTAAAAGGTTTTATAATTTTGAACGATAGGAGTAGATAAAAGGAAGGTGATGGCAATAAAGGAAGTTAAGGTAGAAATAATTCATACGGTGTAAGTATGATGTGCTTGGCTGCAGTGTGGTGTCGGCTATATTTATTACCCTTTTCCCTGAAATTGAACATGAAAAATTACTCCCCTATCATTTATCAAAGAATAGAAACGACAATTATTATACTAAAGTATATTTATTGGTGAAGTGCCATTAATAATACTTAAACCTATATTTTCCTTTAGCTAATCAATAGGGCGTGTTGAAGAGTGTGTATGCTCTGTACGTATGGTTGTGATCTGATCCATGTTTTCTTCTTCGTGTGTGCTCGAGAAAAAAAAAAAACATTCGAACATATATTTAACTGTATGAGAGGGCGCAATGAATTTGATGCTTAGCTCGCATATATACCGTTTGTATTTAGCTCTAAGAGTCCTGTTTTTTGTCTGCAGTCAAACAAGTGTGTGTCAGGGAGATAGATATGAAGATAAATGTATATCTTTTTTTATATATATGAAGTCTACGGAGACGCATAAATGTATGTTTTGTAGTACGAACCTTTTGTTATGTTTAGCAGCAGAGTCGCCTCTCGGCTCGTGTATCACATAGAACTCGTTTGATGACACTCCTTCCAAAACTCTTCCTCCTTGTACACTACCATCACCGACGGCCATGACTCCAAGCCTAACCTTCTGTTTACAAGAGCTTTCGTTAATAGACGCGACAGTATAAACTTTGCGCCCACCAACCAGGTTAAATTCGTCGTTTTTCAAAGACATTCTGGTACGACCACTGTTATTCTTTGATACCGTCATGAAGTTATCCTCAAACTCCTCTGGGGGCCAATCAGTCAACTCTTGGAAACAGGTCTTGACGTCCAGGACGACCAGCTTAACTCTCACTGAAGCAAGGCGGTGATCAGCTGAAATTGGCTCGTCACCATGCTTCAAAAGTACCTCTATATGAGGTATAGGTCTCCCTTTAATAACATGCATTTTATCTTTAGTTGCTCGATGACACACTTCACCCACTATATGTAGTCGATATTTTTTTTCCTCAGTTCGTGAGCTGCAACTAACAGAATATGCATTAGCAGAATTATTAGTGTAGTATATATATCAATCCTGGAAAAAGCCACGCAGAGGTGAAAAAAGTACTTAAAAACTGTAAATTGTAAACTTAGATTCTCATCCTGGGCACCGGGACATATAGGGGGATGGACTGACGCAGTTCACACATACTCCCTCCAAGATCGATCCGTTATCTTAATTGTATCTGTATGTTATTTTGGCTTTTATTCAATCTAGATATAGATACTCCATCTACCATAACTAGATGCAAAGTTACAACTATTATATATGTAAGAAAGTCAAAACGAGTTACAGTTTATAATCGAGGGATTAGCAAATAATAATTGTTAGAGAGAGAGAGAGAGAGAGAGAGAGAGAGAGAGAGAGAGAGAGAGCTCAATTATTCGTACCTCGAAGCAGGCCAGGGTGCAGGAGATTCATGGAGCTGTCTACCACACACGACCCCTTCTTCTTCCTTGTCAATTTTTTGTTCCCCCTTCCCCTTTTCCGTGTGATCTTCATCCTCAACTTTGGTCTTAGAGGTTTTCCCAAGGCAAAAGGAAAACAAATTAAAATTGGTCAAACTTCGTCATAAGAATCTTTTATATTTACACATCTACATAAAATTGGTCATCATAATTAAACATCGCAAGGCTGGAAATAAATCTAGGATCCCGGTGCTTATTCTGAAAGAAAAAGAAGATTCCTCCTACCTGCAAGTTGTTGGAAGCAATTAGTTTTGCTAGGTGCTGATTGATGGATGTAAGGGAGTCCGCTTGACGCTTATCCATGGATGCTTGCTGCTTCTCCATGAATGTAATGAAGGCCTTTTGCTGCATCTCCATGGATGTAATGAAGGCCTTTTGCTGCATCTCCATGGATGTAATGAAGGCCTTTTGCTGCATCTCCATGGATGTAAAGAAGGCCGTTTGCTGTTCATACATGGAGCCCATTCGTTTGCTTCTATATGTATATATCCCACAAAGACAAATAAAGAAACAAGGCAATTAATTAAAGAACCAAATAAACAGAGATTGAAATGAGACCCAAATTAATAAAAGAAAAGCCTGCTCGATCTGCAAAGAACTACTACGTGATGAAACACTAAAGATTCTCGCAAGAATAGAATAGATATATACCTCTTCACCAGCGCATCGTCAGCCATGGTACGGTGATCCACCTCTGCCAAGCTCGCTGTCGTCCACCTCTGCCAGCTCGATTCGACATCCGCCACCGCCGGATCGACCTCCATGGCCGTCGAGAATCGAGCTTCGCGGCCGCCAAATTGACGATTCGACGCTGCCGGAGCGAGCTGCGAGACGAAGCAAGGCAAGCAGCAGCAAAGGGACCCAAGCAGAGCTTGAGCAATCGTGGGCGAGGCGAGGCTAGGCGAGGAGAGGCAAGCGGGTGAGGCGAGGCATGCGGCGGCAAAGGATCGAAGCAGCCTAGTTATAATTGATTCTTGCCTTCGGCTGGGACAGAAGCAGTGGGCAGCGGACTCACTTTCAGCACACATCCTTCGGTGCAGGGTCGAAGTCAACATTGACGGAAAGTACGGACATCCAGACATATACACAGACGTGTCATGGGGAGGCGAATTACGAGAGACCTGGTCGTTTCATAGTCTGAGCGCCCTCGCTCGCTTACTTGACACTTGCCTTCCGCCGTTGGCATGCCAAGTGTCACATAGAGAAGGGAGAGGTCTTTTGGATCAAGAAAGGACCAGGCTCTCGAAATTTGCTTCCGTGTTGTGCTATCCGTTTCCAGATTCCCTGTCTCTTTCCGTACACGTCGTGAAATCGACTGATATAATGATGGTACTAAAATAACTACCGTTTTAGTTTTCGTACTATAAATTTGACTTGATTTATATAAAATATATGTAATATTTATATCTCTAAATAAATTTATTAAAAAATTAGATTTAAATATCTTTTTTCGATGATACTAATTATGTACTATAAATATTAATATTTTTTAAAATATATTTAGCTAAATTTATTTCTCGAGAAGTAAAAACAGTTATTTTTGGAACGGAAGGAGTACGCTACGTGCGCTGTCTACTCTTGAGATCAGTGATTGCTTTCAGCGATGCATGCATGTGCACTTTTCATTCTTTTTCCATTGAAATCGCTCGAGTCGTTGCGTACTTGCGTTGCGGTGACAACACCGTGTTTCAGTGACGTCAAACAGTGTTTTTCGTTGCCATGCCTTGACTTCAATTGACATGACCTTGGATGCATGAATTCTTTGCGGCACCGCATACGGAAGCATCCACTCACATGTGCCTACAATACAGGCTCTTATCCGAACAAACGAGCACCAACAATTATATACTCGTCAAACAGCGGACCCAAAAAAAAACTGAATGACGCCCCTTGTTTTTAACTATCAGGGCCTGTTTGGATCCAATGAACTAATAACTAGTTCAACTAGTTGGGTTTTATGGACTAGTGAACTAGTACTAGTTGAATCTTGGATTACACATTAATTTACCAACTAGTTGACCTACTAGTTCATCTATTTGGATTCTTATAGACTAATTATTAGTCAACAAGTTACTAGTTTATAGGATCCAAATAGGGCCTTGATTTAGAGTTAAAATTCGTCGATGGTCTTTAAAGTTGTCTTAAGGTGTTATCTAGGTTTTTAAAGCCTCAAAATATATGTGTAGATCCCTATAACGGTTCCCATCACTAGTACCAATCCGTTGTCCTATGTGGCATGCTGATTCAGTGTTTACATGGAACTGACAGGATGGACGCACATGTCAGACCTTCCTCCCCTTTCCTTTTGTCTTCCTCTCCTGCCCCCTCTCTCGGCATGAAAACCCTGCACGCGGCTTGCTGCTGATGTCCCCGCCAGCTATCCACCTCCGACATGCCCGCCTCCCAGACGTGTGTCGTCAACCCATGCGCTCCCAAGCCTTGTGCCAGCCCCCGCTGCCTCCTCCTCCTTGAACTAAACAATGTTTGGAGGTTATCTTGTCAAAAAAAAAAATGTTTGAAGGTTATACAGAATAAAACCCATGTCGGTCGAGTGATATTCTGAGGGATTTAGGATAATTTGGAGGTTATCATAACAAAATGTCATAAAAATGTTTTTATTAATGCGGTGTTGTTTTAAAAATCTTGATAAGGGAAACGCAACAGAGTGCAATTGGAACGTCTGTAATTGGATTGAGAAATATGGTTTTGTTTATTTAAACTAGAAGTATACCCTGTATGTTGCTGTAGGAACTGCGGATTAGTCGATTCTGTGGCATGTTGGGATATAGACAATAAAAATGCTTATGTATCTTCTTGACATCGACATTATGAATGTACTCCCTCCGTATGTGATTTATAAGTCGTTTAAGACAATAATACGGTCTCTAAAATGTAAATTTGATTTCATATTTTTTGTAAAAATACTCATCACAAAGTGATATATTTATACTTTTATGAAAGTATTTTTTAAGACAAATCTATTTATATGGTTTTCATATTTCTAAACTCAATAACTTAAAAATTATTCATATTTTTGTTCGCAATGTTTGACCCAAATATTGTCCAAAACGATTTTCTTTTCCTATGCAGAGGAAGTATGTGTGGGTTCGTTGAGTTGGACAGTTTATGTTGAGATGAATATCTAGTGGAGTTTAGGATTATAAGAGTTATAGATAAGTTACAAAACACTTGTTTGCAAGTAAGCTTCATAAGCATATTTATTTGTCATCTTGTGTCATAATTCTGGGCTGACTAGAGAACACGGCAAAACTGGGCTGGATGAGGTCGGCGGCCGGGCGAGCTAGTTGCCTTTTGTGTGTTAATTATTGTGTTTATGGGAAGTCCTGTGAGATCGTGTGAGATGCCATGCCTTCATTTGAGATAGGCCGGCGTGTTGCTACTTCATTTGGGATCCCTGTGTCTGGCTACGTAGGCAAATTAGCGGCGAATTCCTCTAAGCGAGCGAGGATTCCCGAGCGGCTGCAGCTTGTGTGTCCCTGCGCATATCCCCATCCGTGTCTTCACACGCAAGGACAGCATCCCGCGTCGGTCGCACCAGGTGTCCATGTCCCGTGCGGCGGTGCGCGTGTCCCCATGGCCTTTTACAAATAGCCGGATCAAATCAAATAAAATATATTGAAAACAATCTAAAGTATTATGAGAGGATATCGGGAAAGGCAGGAAGAGCAGTGACAAACAAGTATTGGAAGACTGCGAGCTAACCGCCTCAGAACTCGCTAGCGCTTTGCTTTTTTGACACACTCTTTTTTCAACAATGAATAAAATACGTTTCTAGCTAGCGACTTGTAGTCCTGTTGGACACGTCCTAAAAGCGACGAGCATGGCCGCGAGCAGCATAGTGATGTGGACTAGATAGACCTGATGAAAGAGAAAATAAGTCCGCTGCCACCGACCGCCTGTGGCTAGACGGGCGTCGCTCCGTCCTCGTGCATGCCAACCGCGTGCTGGGCAAGAAACATCCGTGGTGAGCTTTGCTATTTTGGTGAAAACTTGCTTTTTCTATCAGCCACAGGCATGGGGTAAGTTACCGGTAACTTGCCTTAAGAAAGTTAGAGAATCTGAACCCGATTCCTTATCGCCCCCATCAAATGAACGCGGTCTGTGTTTATTCGCCCCACTCCGGCAACCAAGAGGGCCTCACAGTCGTCGATCGTCGCAGCCAAGAACTTGGCAGCGTTCTTTGGGAGGTGCCGAGGTGGATCACCGTGGATCCGATGCTCAGAAGGTCTCCATTCTTACGAGAACCGTTAGTGTTTCATCGTAATTCTTTTTGCAAAGCAGGCTTCTTTTTGTTGGATTTAATTGGAATTCCTAATTACATTTAGCAATTAAATCAAATAAAATTTCAATGCTAGGATTAATGTTAGATGAAACTCATGATGCATTAATAGCCAGTAGTGGGATGCTTTAAGGTGGGTTAATGGTTGATTAATGAGTTACAAGTAACAGACAATTTATTTGTCAGTTACTAGTAACATTGGTTAATGGTCGATTAATGAGTTACAAGTAACAATTTGTTTGTCAGTTACTAGTAACATTCATGATATTCATGACCACCAATTCACAACCGTTACGCTTATCTCTTGGTGTCCTAGAAGGCTATATAAGGAGATGCTCTCCTCATGCTCGAGAACAAGACAAACCACGACCATCACTTCGCTGTTGAGTTGCTTTCTGTCATTCCCGTCCCAACCATCTGCGCGCATAGAGAATTGGGAGAGCAGATGTCTCCGGAACTATTGTCCGCCTCTGAGACACTTCCTCGGGTGTGTGGCGATTAGGTTTTTGGAGAGCGACATCATGACTGCTCGCATCGTCTTCCTTTCATTCATCGACGTCGTCTTCTTGTCGGTGATCGTTCAAGGGACTGCACTGCGTACAACTACCTTCATCGAATAAGGTTCGCGACTTCGAGCAACTCACGATGGCTCGTGGGAATGGAGCCACTGATGCCTTGGCCATGGGTCCCTCCGCTGGGTACAAACTCCTCTTTGAGTTTGCTATATTTAGCATAATATCTACTATGATCAGTATGTTAATCATGCATGTTTTTGCTATAGTTGATATTGGTAATATCTCACACATGCACATATATGTCATCACAAATTTGCTATTATTTTTCTAGATTAAATTAAACATGAAAATGTCTAAATTTCTAACAATCCAAAAACCTAATATTAGACAATTTTCTGTTAGAGGTTTTGCTGCTGCTAATAGTTTACTCCTGATGAGGAGAAAGCATTTGAGGCAGCCAATAACCTGTTTCGAGGCGCTGTGAATAGTGCTCTTCATAACAAATACGTGGACTCTTACATTACATGCACAACTAGTAAACAGTTATGGGATGCACTTGATGCGAAATTCGGCGTTTCTAATGATGGTAGTGAGTTATATCTCATAGAGCAGAACCATTCTATAGTCGAACAAGCTCATGAGATACAGGCACTGACTAAGGAACTTGAGCAATTTTCATGTGTGTTGCCTGACAAGTTTGTGGCCGGCGGCATTATCGCTAAGCTGCCACCTTCTTGGATAGATTTTGCTACATCTCTAAACACAAGAGACAAGAGTTTAGCGTGGCTGAGCTTATTGGATGTCTTGATGTTGAAGAAAGGGCAAGAGCAAAAGACACACGTGGAAAAGGAGTTGAGTCTTCTAGTGCCAACATGGTGCAGAAGAAAAACTCTATTGCATTTCATAACAAGAAGAAGAAGAACAAGCAATTAAGAGAACAACTCGAAGCCTAAGAAAACTACCACTTTTAAGAAGAAAAAGAACAAAGTTGCTTTGTTTGCGGAAGCAATGAACATTAGGCAGGTGCATGCCCGGACCGTAAATTCAAGCAGCCTGAGAAGAAATTTGCAAACATGGTGGTTAGCGAGGCTGAAGGAGGATGTTGGCGTTTCTTAGCACATCACCAAGTTTGGATCCCTAGTGACAATGCCAGAAATGCAATTGACATTCCTTAACATTATTACTGGGAATAGAGTAAGTCTATCCCCGGTAATAAGTAAGAAATGCTTGGGGTGATGTACCTCAATTACCATATCACTACATCAGCCATGGTACTGAGGTACACCTCACCAGTCATTCTCTCTATTTCTACTAGTGATATATACCTCGGATGATAGTTTCAGAATAGCATGGCACGGGCACCGTGGCATACCAAACTATTTTTACCTCTATCAAGAGAGTTATATCCCCAATAACGCTAGGACTATAGCCTTAGCTGCTAGTACCTCGGAGATGCTATACGGCGCACTTTCAGCATTCTTTGACACTAGGGCTAAAACTATATTCCCAACTACAGTAAAGAGGTAACGATGACCCGGTAAACCTTTGCGGTTTTGGATGTTACTCTGCAAGCGCACAGAATTACCGTTGTAGCATTTTAACCCGGAGAATTTCTAGGTGTCGTATTTATATTTTCTCAAAGGAAGGCTAGTTAGATTTTAGTATGAAACCATAATCAAAAATATTATACGTCGTACAAAAGGTACACTAATGTTCATAACAGGGGTAAACAATACGGTTTTCATGATAGTGTACACACACGTATGAATAGATGTCTCTCAAGTGGGGAAAGATGAATGAAGCACAAAGAATAAAAGAATAAAGAATAACCTACAGGAGCAATGGTCCTAATACGGCTAATGTCTAGATAGTGGATAGTCATACAAATAAATGAATCAGAGCTAGAGTTGTGTTTGCGATGGATCGAAAGACCACCTGCCGTTGGTCTGCCAGCGAGATGGGTGGTAATTTAGACTCCTACACCACAGCCGAACATGGGGGATTACGAAGGGACGGACAGGGCTATCACCACCTGCCGCCTACCCCCTCATCCGTGGACTATGAAGTGCAATCACCGGCTACCCTATACCCGAGTACCACGCTCGCATATAAAATAGCTACCCAAGCCCCCCGGGTCTCTCACCCTACGGGTGAACAAGTAAAGAACTTGGATGTTGTGCGATGAACCACCAACCCACACCTAAATCCATTCTTCATCATCTAAATGTATGAACGACTAAGAACGGAGTTCTATATGCTACGACATGATATGAACACTATAAACTAGCAAGCATATCATGAACAAGGCATATGAACTAGAAGTCCTATGTTCTATGATCTAACTACACAAACTAGTACCTAGTTTATCTGCATAAACTAGTGTCTAGTTCATCTAACAAGATCATAGCGTTAGAACTATACTCTAATTCTAGAATATTGCTATATTGATAAAAAGAGAGGAAGAATATAATGAAAAGAATAGTATTCATACCAAAAGTAGCTAAGATGTCTTCTCCTCTTATAAGTTGAGCTTTGCTCCTCTACTACTACTAAGGGTAAAGAGAAAAGTGGAGAGGTACACTTGAGAGTACAAGTGAGAGGTGTAGTGTGTTGTGTCCAATGGAGGGAGTGCCCCCTCTCTTATATACTAGTCTAATGGGGAAGTAAATGCCGGGCCAAACCGTCCTCAGCACCGCCTCCATGAACTGCCTGCAGAAGATGGGCTGGGCTGGCCTCTCTGGGGGTGCGCCCGCACCCTGGTGCGGCCGCACCAGGGGTGGGCCCCTCGGCCCTAGCTTCGGCCTACGGCCCTCTTGATGCTCCTGGATCTCTCTCCCGTGGGTTGTTGGCCCAGTTGACATCTTGGACTTTTGGACTTTGCTTATTTTGGTTGAAATGCGCCTTGCCAGAAGGCGCATTCTTGTGACCTTTTCCTCTATTTCTTGTATGTTTCCTGTAAATCAATAATTCTCCAATACAAGTGGAAATAGATCAATAGTAAAGGTATATGTGAATATATCTATGATAATTCTATGTTAATTTTTTTAGCCAACGTTCTTTTCATCGTCATTCTTTGAATGGTGGATGGACACTGGGGATAACATTCATGTATGTGCTGATGTTCTTTGTTTTGTTCTTATCAGACCGGCGAGACTGGAGCCTTGCTAAAGGGGAATGGGTCCCATGCGCGTGTTCTTGGAGTTGGTACGGTCATTCTGAAGTTCACTTCGGGAAAGACGGTGCTATTGAAGAATATGCAACATTTTCCCTCTATCAAAAAGAATCTAGTTAGTGGCTCTCAATTGTGTCAAGATGGTTATAAAATTGTCTTTGACTCAAATAAATGTGTACTTTCAAAGTATGGGACATTTATCAGTAAAGGTTATGATTGTGGAAGCTTGTTCCGCTTATCTTCGCATGATGATAAGGTTGTAAACCATGTTACTATTTTAGATGAATCAAATATTTGGCATTCACGACTTTGTCATGTTAATTTTGGTTGTTTATCACGTCCAGCAAATATGAATTTAATCCTGAAATTTAATTTAGTCAAAGGTTCTAAGTGCCATGTGTGTGTGCAATCTAAGCAATCTCACAAGCCTCACAAGGCTGCTGAGGTGAGGAGTTTGGCACCATTAGAACTTGTTCACTCTGATTTATACGAGATGAATGGAGAATTGACTAAATGCGATAAAAAAATATTTCATAACTTTTATAGATGATTGTACTAGATACTGCTACATGTACTTGTTAAAATCAAAAGATGAAGCATTGCATTATTATAAAGCCTATAAATCTGAAGCAGAAAATCAACTGAGAGAAAAATTAAATGGTTAAGGTCTAATCGCAGAGGAGAATATTTTTCAAATGAATTTTCTGGAATCTACATAGAACATGGGATTGTTCATGAAAGGACACACCATACTCTCCACAATCCAATGGGATTGCCGAAAGAAAGAATCATACTCTAACTGAGTTGGTTAATGCCATGTTAGAGACATCGAGACTATCTAAGGTATGGAGGGGTGAGGCGATCTTGACTGCATGTCATATTCTGAATAGAGTTCCTACAAAGAATAAAGAAATTACACATTTGAGGAATGAAAGAAGAAAAGATTAAATCTCTCTTATTTGCGCACTTGGGGTTGTTTGGCCAAAGTAAACGTGCCAATTAACAAGAAGCACAAACCAGACTTAAAACTGTTGATTGTATTTTCCTTGGTTATTCTTTTTACAGCATTAGATATATAAAATCTGGAGTACCCGATCTAAATGTTGGTACAATAATTGAGTCCAGAGATGTTACATTTTTTGAAAGTGAATTTCCAACGAAAAATGCGCCTAGCACGTCTAATCATGATTCTATAATTCCTCATGAGATTTTTACTCTGATGGAACATTTTGAGGAACCCCACATGCATGATCCCGAGGAGGATGATAATGTAATTACTCAAAAGAGCAAGAGATGAAGGATTGCAAAATCTTTTGGAGATGATTACATTGTGTACCTTGTGGATGATACACCAAGAACCATAGAAGAGGCATATTTCTTTCCTGATGCTGACTTATGGAAGGAAGCAGTAAGGAGTGAGATAGATTCAATTATTCTAATGGAACTTAGGAAATTGTTGAATGTCTTTATGGGTGTAAACCTAAAGGATGCAAATGGGTGTTTAAGAAAAAGCTTAGGCCTGATGGTACAATTGAGAGGTACAAGGCAAGGCTTATGGCCAAGGTTATACCCAAGGAGAAGGAGAAGATTTTTTTGATACATATTCACCTGTTGCTCAATTGACCACAATTCGACTGCTACTTTCTTTGGTAATCTCTAATGGTCTTCTCGTTCATCAGATGAATGTTAAGACAGCTTTCCTTAATGGAGAGTTAGAAAGAGATCTATATGGATCAACCAGAGGGCTTTGTAGCAACTGGTCAGGAGGGTATGGTGTGTAAGCTATTGAAGTCCTTATATAGCCTCAAAGAAGCCCCTAAGCAATGGCATGAGAAGTTTGACAGAACTCTAAGATCTGTTGGCTTTGTTGTAATGAAGCTGAAAAATATGTGTACTATCGGTATTGGGGGCTAAGGGGTAATCTTGTGCTTATATGTGGATGACATATTGATATTTGGGACCAGACTTAATGTAATTAAGAAGTCAAGAGCTTTCTATCAAATAATTTTGAGATGAAAGATTTAGGAGAGGCTGATGTTATTCTTAATATCAAGCTCCTGAAGGATAAAAATGGTGGGGTGACATTGTCACAGACCCACTATGTGGAAAAGGTGTTGAGTCGGTTTGGCTATAGCGACTGTCAATTTGCACCTACACCATATGACGCTAGTGTGCTATTAAGGAAAAATTGAAGGATAGCAAGGGATCAACTGAGATACTCTCAGATAATTGGCTCTTTGATGTATCTTGCTAGTGCAATAAGGCCTGATATCTCGTTTACTGTGAGCAAACTAAGCCGATTTGTTAAAAATCTAGGAGATGTTCATTGGCATACTCTTGAAAGAGTAATGCGCTATTTGAAAGGTACTATGAGCTATAACATTCACTATACCGGGTACCCAAAAGTACTAGAGGGTCACTGTGATACAAACTGGATCTCTGATGCTGATGAGATGTACGCCACAGGTGGATATGTGTTTCTACTTGGAGACGGCGCTGTTTCTTGGAAGTCTTGCAAGCAGACCATCTTAACAAGGTCAACCATGGAAGCAGAACTAACAGCATTAGACACCGCTGGCATTGGGCCGAGTGGCTTCGTGAACTCCTTATGGATTTAGCGGTAATTGAGAAACCTATACTGGCTATTTCTATAAATTAAGACAACCAGACTGTGATAATCAAAGTCAACAGTTCTAAGGACAACATGAAGTCCACAAGGCATGTTAAACACCACTTGAAATCTGTCAGAAAATTGAGAAGCTCCAGAGTGATAGCGTTGGACTATGTTCATACGTCTAAAAATCTAGCAGATCAGTTCACTAAGGGACTATCACATAATGTGATAGATAGTGCATCGATTGACATGGACTTAAGACCCAACTAAAAATCTATCTTGGTGGTAACCTGTTCTATGTGATCGGAGATCCCGTGAAGTAGAATAGTGAAACAAGCTAGTGGTAGATTGTGAGGAAAGACCCCTTAAAAGGTCCATTTCAGATGCACGTCTTTTCTACTCTGTAAAGTAGGTTGGTTTATACCTTAATGTATTCCAAATGTCTAATAAAGCGAAGATGTTGTCCTACAGAACATCTTTTAAGGAATACACCTATATGAGTTTGACTGCTGGTCATTGTCTATGAGATTTGGTTTGTCTCTAGATACTCATGAAAGGCACAAGAGTTTGACTTATATGCTCCAACCAGAGGGGATGCTTTAGGCAACCTTGTATAAAGGACTTAGGTGAAACTTATTTCGCACAAAACTATCAATTCAAGGCGTAGTCTATTGTTCAGTTATGAAGAAGTGTAACCTTTATTCTAAGTGGATGTTCAACTTAAAAGTCTCCACTTGAAAACACTTTGGAATATTAAACAACAGCAAACCGAGAGCATTTCTCCTATGCTTTGAAATTTGGTGAGGATTGTTGGATTTAATTGGAATTCCTGATTACATTTAGCAATTAAATCAAATGAAATTTCAATGCTAGGATTAATGTTAGATGAAACTCATGATGCATTAGTAGCCATTAGTTGGATGCTTTAAGGTGGATTAATGGTTGATTAATGAGTTACAAGTAACAAATAATTTATTTGTCGGGTTACTAGTAACATTCATGATATTCATGACCATCAATTCACAACTGTTATGCTTACCTCTTGGTGTCCCTAGAAGGCTATATAAGCAGATGCTCTCCTCATGCTTGAGAACACAAGACAAACCACGACCATCACTTCACTGTTGAGTTGCTTTCTGTCATTCCCGTCCCAACCATCTGCGTGCACAGAGAATTGGGAGAACAGATGCCTCCAGAACCATTGTCGGCCTCTGAGACTCTTGCACGGGTGTGCGGCGATTAGGTTTTTTGGAGAGACATCATGACTGCTCGCATCTTCTTTCTTTGGTTCATCGACATTGTCTTCTTGTCGGTGATCGTTCAAGGGACTGCACTGCATACAACTACCTGCATCGACTAAGGTCCACGACTTCGAGCAACTCATGATGACTCATGGGAATGGAGCCACTGATGCCTTGGGCTTGGGTGCCTCCGCTAGGTACAAACTCCTCTTTGAGTTTGCTATATTTAGCATAATATCTACTATGATCAGTATGTTAATCATGCATGTTTTTGCTATAGTTGATATTGGTAATATCTCACACATGCACATATATATCATCACAAATTTGCTATTATTTTTCTAGATTAAATTAAGCATGAAAATGCCTAAATTTCTAACACTTTTGTGTCTCATTTCAATCTCCTATTTGGTTCTTTAATTTCCTTCTGTCTTTTTGGGATACAAGTCAAGATGCAAGTGGGGCGGCAGTGGTCAACTCACAACATATCCGCTACAATGCCTTAAATAAGCACACAAATCACAAAGCACACTACATAAAATTTCATAAGCTCAGCATGAGTGAAAATGGAAAAGAATTAACATGAACTTTCATCATATGAGATTATCTGGTCCAAGATAGTTATGTGAAAATTGAAGAAAACATAGTTAAAACTTAAAAGATTAGCCAAGTGCAAGCCATTCACATTTAGATATGCTTTGCTGCACATTAAATTCAGGATGCCATTTGAGTAGACAACAAACCATACTTGCTATTTGTAATAGACAAAAATATTTCTCAGACCAAGTAATGATGATAACAAAGTGGAAACAGATAATAGGCTTACCCCAAAGTGCTGCACTTTTAACAATCGGTGGAACGGGAATATCTTCATCTGACTTTTGGTATTCCCAAACAAGGGACAAACATCAGCACATGAGGCAAGACAGCAGGGAAAAATAGATAAAGATATTAATCAACATTACTGAGCATGAATGAAACACTTAGGCATGATCAAATAGGCAAGGTAAAGATGGTTTCTTTCAAAAAGAAATAGGTTGACTTGCATTTGCACAGTCCCAGGCCTACTAGTATCACTTGCAGCTGGTTGACATGCCATCATGTGCATACTAACTAAAACATGCAAACTTAACAGGTTCATGTTTAAAGGGAATTACCTTGTGAAAGTTTCTTCAAACTAAATGCAGTATCGATCATCCACAGCTATATTTTTAGCTATATTATCATGCATGCTGCCTGAAATTTAGAAAAAGAAAAAATAGTCCAGTTTAGGTCATTATTTAGCATACAAACATATTATGAACAAATAAAGGTACATGGATTTACCCTGTGATCTTAATCAATCCTGAAGACAAATGAGAGCTTCAATTGTTTCACTCTTGAGCCTACTTCTGTAATCATTCACAATTCTCTCTTCGGTAGAAAATACAGATTCTGAGGCCACAGTGGATGCGGGTAAATATTATGTGCCATGCATGCAAGTACCAGATATCTCGTTGAGTACATCTTTCAATACTGCAAGATATCAAGATCAGCTGCCACGCATTAATCACTGTTTCTCTTCTGAGTATCGATCCAACTCATTATTTTCTTCTTTCTCTAGGCATTTTGATGTCGGCCCCAATCTGCCCATGGGTCTAAGTCATTAAACTCAAAATTACTCAGATTTTGTTCCTCCTCAACAATTGAGTCACTAACTTCTAAGGAGTATTCAGTAAACAATTCTCTAAATGTACTCTCTACTTTAGACAGATATGTGAATGCTTCAATGCCAAACCCTTCATTTAAGCGAAAAATCAAGAAATTTGAACTTAAACAAGGATTCAGAATAACAAGAATGCAGATATTTAGATACGAAAGATCCTAATACTTCTTCAATTTTTCCTTCATCTCATGAATAATTGTTCTTATAACCAAATCAGAATTTGAAGCTAGTTTCTCTAACTCTTTCTTTACCTCCCAAATTTGATGAAACTAGCAAACTGAAGTTGGATAATTTGATTCAGATACTACCATAGTTGCTTCATAAAATGGTTCTAATAAGATACAAAGTTTCTTTGCCATCTTCCAATCCTCTGGGGAAGGCTCATATATGTATTATGGGTTATTTTGCCTCAATGCTTCATATGCTCTGCTATACTTCAATTATGTACAAGCATATGATAGGTTGAGTTCCACCAAGTCACAACATCGAGTGGAGGGCGCTTCTCAATAGGAACAGAACATTTCTCAACCATGAGTTCAAACCTCTCTTTGTGAGCTTGTGAGCTTTTTACATATCTCACACTCTCTCTAATGTTCTTGGCAGCACTGCTTATGGCTTGAAAACCCTCTTGAACTATGAGATTAAACATATGGGCTGCACAATGACAATGAAACAATTTTCCTATGCAAAGTAGTTGACCCTTGGATACAAAATTTTCTTTCAAAGTTGTCATGAAATTATTGTTTACTGATGCGTTGTCCAATGTAAGGTCGATGCATGCAAGAAAGAGGAACCTTAAGGCATCACATATCTTAGCGCTAGCTCTGAACAAAAATGAATGCACAGAGAACAAACTATGGAGCTGTTGTCGGCTGTTATGATTACTACACACAATGTTCGATGATCGAGTTCGTGTTTCCGGTTGTCTAGTACACCGTGCATATTTATAGGGCCATGCATGCATCGGCAATCAGCGGCAGCAGCTAGCCGGTGGTCGCACCACTGACCGAGATCTCACGGAAACTCAGTGCATCTCAATAGAACTCAAGCGAAAACACTGGTCCTCCGCGGCCATGTCACTGAAACACGGTGCATGTCACCGCAACTCAAGCGGTCTCAATGGAAAACAGAGCACACCGTCCAGCGAGAGCTGAGAGCATGCATGTGTGTCTTGTGAGAATGAAAAGTGCATGCATGGCTAAACCACTGATCTCAAGCGAACACAGTGTATTATGTCACTCGATTTCCATGTACCTGATATCACACGATCGAATTTGCCACTGATTTGCCAGATGTCGTCAGGCTAGTTCAGGCGAAGCATCCATCTCATGAGCTCCGATCTATCAAGTGGCAGCAGCTTGCCAGCAAGCAGCTGAAAAGGACTGGACTTGATGCCTAGAGGAAGAGGGAGGTGTTGAGTACCTACACAGTGAGGTTACCTAAACCCTAGGATTAGCGTTATGACAGTGTGATTAACCCCTTAACAGATTCTTTTATCGTTAAGGGGCTCAGGGGCTACACCTAGAGGGTGCGCTTGCGCAGCTCCTGATGATCAGCGTATCATGCACAGAGAATAAGAAGGGTAACACATGAGACACGGGTTTATAATGGTTTAGGTACATGGTACTCTATGTCTAATTGAGAACAATCTCTTATCTCGTATGCTCGGTGTTTAGAGGCGCTTATATCTAGTTGCCAACAGTTACTATGCAATGTAATGAGATTGGAGCAAATTATGTGGATATAGATCCATGTTGGAGCTCCCTGTTTTGCCTATGTGTGCTTATCATCCATCTTCACAATGGTTGGTCCTACTGTATCGTCATTTGCTTCATCCTAACAAATACTTTGTTGCCAGTCAGTCCAACAAGACATAAAACTTGGAATCTTGGATTTGGAGATAGATGGGTTTTAGGGCCTTTAATACACCTTATGGAGAGTTTTAGAAACCATTTGAGATTCGAGGATCACTTCTCTAGTAGTAACCATGAGAAATTTGCTAGGTCAACCATCAACTTGACCAAAGTTGACTGGGTTTGACTAGAAAAGGTCAGGGTTTTAAGAGTTGAATTTGGAGTCCTTGTCCTTTGAGGTCTGGTTCCAAGGTTCCTATTGAGTCGATAATGTTTTCCATTGCCATAGAAGATATAAAAGGAACTTGGGCCTCGTGCCATGGTTGATGAAGACTCGTGATTCACACATGTTGCGGTAGGTTGCAAGGGTTCGGGTCAGGGTCTAAGGAGAAGTTAGATAGGTTCTTGAGCCTAGGGTGTAACACCCCGGTCCAGGGCTTAATAGGATAATATGATACTCATACCAATAAGTTGTAACTTTTTCCGGAAGCTTATCTCTAAAGAACTCCAGGGTTAAGCGTGCTTGGTCTGGAGCAATTTTAGGATGGATGACCGACCGGAAATTCGTTCCCGGGTGCGCATGAGTGAGGACAAAGTACGCAGAAAAGACTGGTGTTGGTCTGTGAGAGTAGTATTGGTCTTATTAAAACTGTCAAATATAAGCAGGCCTGGCCTCGAGGAGGCAGGATGTTACATAGGGTGGTTTTAGAAGTTTAAGTTGGAACGCCCTTTGGGTTGTGACAACTTGGTCCTTGGATGGATCAAAGGGGACTTATACCCTTCGGTGGGTGCGAAAGCATCTAGGCCCCTAGTGGGTTTCGTGATTAATGACAACATAAGATTATTGTGACCAATGTGTGTTTTGTAGAAACCATTTGAGTTAGGTCACGATAATGGTGATTGATTGGGTGATCAATGGTATTCATGTCCCGACGATCGAGATTTTTTTTGGTTTTCAAAAAATGGACAACAAAGTTAAGGACGGCTAGTTCTAAGTGTCGATTAGCGTTGGAGAGACACTTAGAGTAGCTAGGACTTTGTTTTTACCTTTGGCCGTACTATTAAGATGGGTTTGAATGGGTAACTTGACCTAGTGAACCTAGTGAGTTAGGTGTGGTGCACATTTGTTCATTCTAGTCCTAGGCAGCCCTAGAATTGGCCCAAAGATCAGTAGAATCGAAGCCATGCGAGAGGTCGCGAAATCGGAAGTGTTTCGAGCTATTTTGGCTCGACCGGATGCTGGCATGTACTTGACCGGACGCGTCCGGTCAGTGTATGTGGGGTGCCGTAGCGACGCACTCTGCCCCTGGCAGGTGACCAGACGCTTTGGTGCCATCAGACTCTAGTCCAATTTGGACCGGACGCTGGGGCCAGGGATTCCGGTCACTACTCAGAGAGGTCCAGAGAGTGAAAAATCTGATCGGACGCGTCCAGTCATGGTGGACCGGACTCTGGCACGCGTCCGGTCAAGCTGACGTTCATCTGGTACAGTTAGCCGTTAACTGACGACCGGACGCGTCCGGTCACCCCGACGGACGCGTCCGGTCGACCTTAAAACAGCCAGGAATACCTCTTCGTGTGGAGGTTTGTGTGGGGATATTTATACTCTCTCACCTCATTCATTTAAGGTCTCTTGCTCATTCTTACTGCTGAAGAACACCTTATGAGTGTTTGAGAGTGCAAGGGCCCTAGTGAGGTTGAGAGATTTACTAATCCATTGCTTAGGACCTCATTAGTGGAAAAAGAGTAGCAAGTGTGCATCCATTCATCTCATTGGGCTAGTCTTGGTCAAGTGAGAGTTCTTGCTCATTACTCTTGGTGATCGGTATCACCTAGATGGCTTGGTGAAGATTGGGAGTATGGTGATCATCCGGTAGTGATTGTGGATGACCCATCTCATCTTATGAGCGGTTTTGGGGGGATTCACTGCGTCGAAGTGACGAAGAATCATCCCTAGAGAGCACTTGATCCTTGCACGGTTCAAGAGGAGCTACACCCTTGCGTGGGTGCTCCAATGAGGACTAGTGGAGAGTGTCGACTCTCCGATACCTCGGAAAAACATCACCGCGTTCCTCTCCCTCTCTTTACTTTGAGTATTTACTTTTTCACAATTACTTTATGTCTTTACATTGATAGAATTGCTATGCTAGAGTAGGGTTTGGAACATAGAGAGCACAACTTTTGTGTCCTAGAGTTATAGGAGACACACTTAGGCACTAGGGGTGAAATAGGCTAGTAATAGGTTATTACCGCAGCGATTAAATTTTAGAAAAGCCTAATTCACCCTCCTCTTGGGCATCTTGATCCTTTTAGGGTGCTCCAACGAGGACTAGTAGGGACTAGCGAGTGCCGACTCTTCAATACATTGGGAAACATCGGTGTGTTCCTAACCCTTTTTTAGTTTGAGCGCTTACATTTCTGCAATTACTCTCATGTTTTTATATACCTAGAACTAACATTTAGCGTAGGATTGGAACTAGGTCACTGAACTCTTGTGCATAAGCTAGCTAGAAACACATTTAGGCATAAGGGGTGAAATAGGCTAAGTTATAGATTTTAATTTTGTGAGAATTTTAGATTAGCCCAAATAGGCATCTTGATCTTTTCACTAGCAAAGGAACTGTCGAAACTCTCGCCCAAGAGAGACCTTGCTGGGGCGAGGATGTCGACGGGCTATCCTAGGTCAGCCAACCAGCCTAGGCCATCTCCCTTGATCGTCGGATCAAGATAGGGACATCATGTTGGTGTTGGAAGAGCTCGAGGTAGGAGAACAGGATAGTAGATTGATTTTTGTTCCATTGTATTTGTTTGGAATCAATCGCTCGTGATCCTCTTATATAAATGGAGGTGGTGCTGGTTGGTCTTATCCTAGAAGAAACCTCTCCAAGGTGCGTCCTCCAAGTTTTCTATAAGGCTAGAGGAGATTGCGATCGAAACAAGAAAGTTTGGACAAACAGCGGGTAGGGTTTGACCAAAGTATCTCAAATTCATATTTTCTTTATCCAGACTCCAAATTGGGCTCAGCCCTCCATATATGTTTTTTATCATCTTGATAAGATGAACGCGTGGGTGGGGTTTATCGTGCCTTTTGACAATGTCCCAGAACTGGCCTAGGCAGCTAGGGCCGTTTCGTGCTTCCAACTTGACTCCATGGTGTATTGCTGACCTCTTTGATCATATTTTGACGTCAACAGGAGGCTAGTGGTTACAGGAGCTCAGTAGCACTTTAGTGCTAGGTTGGACTCCTCGTGGGAGTGAATTTTCCAGAATTTAATGGTGTTGTTGCTTTCAGCGGTAGACGACGTTCCCGTTGACAACGAGACGTCTGTGGTGACTTCATGAACCTTGAAGATCTACTGACCTAGTCCTCAAAGATACTCATAGGAGTAAGGTATGTGTGCGTACGTTCATAGGTGAGTGTGTGCGTGTTGTAAGTGTCTGTGTTGTATTATGTTATTTACAAAAAGGAAACAGATGACCGAGGTTATATGAAATAAAATCGGGTTGGCCGATTGGTCGAGTAATTTATGATAATTAGGAGTTTATCTTAGCAAAATGTCATAAAAATGTTTCTATTAAATGCGGTTGTTGTTTTCAAAATCTTAACAAGGGAAACACAACAGTGCAACTGGAACTTAATTGGATTGAGAAATAAGGTTTGTTTAAATTCCAAAATACTTGTTCGCAATTAAGCTTCATATAAGCAAATTTATTTGTCATCTTGTGTCATAATTCTCGGGCTCACGGCTGACTGAAGCACACGGCAAAAGTCGGCTGGACGGTGGACGGCCGGGCGAGTTCTGTTCATGGGAGTCTCGTCAAGTGAGCTAGTTGCCGGCGGTCGCACTACTTTGTTTATGGGAAGTCCTGTGAGATGGTGTGAGATGCCTTGTCTTCATTTGAGATAGGGCGGCGTGTTGCTACTTCATTTGGGATCCCTGTGTCTTTCCGTGTGATAGACATCAGGTTACGTAAGCAAATCAGTGGCGAATTCCTCTAAGCGAGCGAGGTTTGTCGAGCGCCTCCAAAACTGTACTACACGGAAGCAGTTGCCTTTTTAAAAACAGTTTCAGGTTACACTGATTTGGTTGACTTTCTATTTTTCTTTGGCAGAAGAAACTTTTCAAATGCTCAACCAAACCCTGGCTTAGCCATGTGTGCATTTTTCATTCTCCAGACACATGTATGCTCTCGATCATTGGCCGGTGTGTTGTGTTTTCCCCTGAGATCGCTTGAGTTACGATGACATGCCCCGTGTTTCAGTGACATCCCTTGAGTTGTACTGATATGCCCTGTGTTTCCGTGAGATCATCAGTGGTGCGGCCGCCTGCTGGCTAGCTGCTGCCATATGATGGATCGGAGCTCACGAGGTGGATGCACCGCCTGAACTAGCCTAATGACGTCTGGCAAATCAGTGGCGAATTCGATCGTGTGAAATCAGGCTACTCGTACATGGAAATCGAGTGACATACTGTGTTCGCTTGAGATCAGTGGTTTAGCCATGCATGCACTTTTCGTTCTCACAAGACACACATGCATGCTCTCTCTCGCTGGACCGGTGTGCTCTGTTTTCCATCTAGATCGCTTGGGTTGGGGTGACATGCACCGTGTTTCAGTGACATGGCCGCGGAGGACCAGTGTTTTCGCTTGAGTTCTATTGAGATGCACTGCGTTTCCGTGAGATCTCGATCAGTGGTGCGACCGCCGGCTAGCTGCTGCCGCCGATTGCCGATGCATGCATGGCCCTATAAATATGCACGGTGTACTAGACAACCGGAAACACGAACTCGACAATCGAACCAATTGTGTGTAGTAACCATAACAGCCAACAACAGCTCCGATCCATAGTTTGTTCTCTGTGCGTTCATTTTTTTTTTTTTAATTTTTGAGCTAGCGCGCTAAGATATGTGATGCCTTAAGGTTCTTCTTTCTTGCATGCATCGACCTTACCCTAGCTTCTCTCTCTGTTTCAATTCAGGACCCGTGACGACGACAGGTCACCGGATCGAGGTATAGCAGCCTGCTGCTGCCTACGACAAGCCGATCGAAGGAGTGATCATGGCAGGTTGGGAGAACCTGTTGGGTGTCGTTGCATCCATTCTGCAGATCATGGGCGTCGACGTCACGTCTCTTCTCATCCTCACCGCCGGTGTGCTCCGTGTGGCTTCCTGCAAGCTCGAGCGTACCAAGCTGATGCAACGTGTGTCGGAGCTCGAGGCACTCGCAAGCTTGACTACTGGGTATCTTGCTGAGAAGGCGATGACGGCGATGGGCCTGTGGGATGAAGCTGACCGGGCAATCGAAGAAGCGCACAAGCTCGTGGCAGACTACGACAGAAGCACCGTCTTCCACCTCCTCTGCAACAGCAGGCGCATGCAGAGGGACATGGTCGCCGCGCGCCGCCGCGTCAGCAAATGCTACGACCTCGCCGTCGGCATACACGCCGGCATCGCCGCCGCCAGCTGCTTCCTCCACTATGCAGGCAGAACAGGGTAGACGACACGGGAAATCATCATGTGTGTAAACAACTAGGACGATACGTGCGCTCCGCTGCACGCGCGGTATATTTGTGCGCCTGTGTTTGTTGCGGGCTGCCATGTATGCGGTGGATCTTTTTTTTCATTATTTCTAGATGAAATCATGGTATGTTGATGGGGCTAAATAAAGGCTGTGATATATATATTTGGGTCGTATGGCATTGGTTTGCGTAAGGGTCGAATATGTATTATATGCATTGCGGCTGGTATAGGGCCTGCTGTACGTGTACGGTGGTATAAAAGGTGAACATGTGGCTTTCCTTTTTTTGGCCAGGGAGGACTTTTCTTTTTGGCTAATTTCGCGTCTTGGTGTAACTTCATGTGGTCGTGATGGCCTGAAACCTGTATTTCAGTTTTGTTTTCCTTTCCTTTCTTTTTAAGCCGGTCTGTGTTTGGAGACGTCAGTGAATGCCTGTACATGGTATTTTATTACGGCTGCCCCTTTTTATTCATACATAGGCCACCGTCGGCTATGTCAATGTGCATTGGGGGCTATTCTTGTTGATCCGTCATTTAGATCTGCGTTGGTCTGCAGCTGTGGTGATGAAGAGCACCGAGGGTCCTGGTAGGTGGTGGGCTTCCTCTTCAACCGAGGAGGAACACCACAACTTATTTGGCATGTTGATACCAGGAGGCCACAGTTTGAACTTGCACATAGAAAAACATTTGGAAATAGAGGAATGAAGAAAGTTTAAAATTTGGGAGCACAGATATTAGCTCTAAAAAGAGATTATGTTAACACTGAACTAAATCCCAGAAGGTATGGCAGTAAGATTAAAGAAGCTACCAAGGCAAATCAAAAGAACAATATAATATAACTAAAAGGAAAACGTCTACGAAGCTGATGGCCGCCAATTTTGAGCATATATGTATGAAACAAAAATTGTGAGACTATTTCAAGTATTGGTCCTAACTTGGTACAAAACATATAGAATCAATCATGTATTAATCTCAAGAAGCATTAAGCATGCACAAAAAATAAGTATTTCTTTTCATGAGAGGCAGACGATATAATCCTTAGTAAAAAGAACAGTGTCTTTTTGAGGCATAAAAAATGCTTAAAGCAACTAAATGTAGATGGTTGGGAAGGAAGGCCCGAAAAAGGGCTGTTGGAACTAAGTACCAGTGTGAAATTACAGTTATTTATTCTACAAATAAGAGAATCTATAGCCGATGGAGAAATTATGTATTGACATTCCTTGACAAATCTGTCTAGCCACCGAACCGAGCAATTTGTCTGTACCAACATGAACCAAACACTTCAGCTGAAATCGACAACCTGCACATGTGGGGTGTCATCCAATTATTGGAGCATAACGTTGTGGCTAGCATCAGAGCATTATGCATAATATAATATTATGTTATAAGAGTACTTATCTGATTAACTGTCAGGACAGATGAGACAACCAGGGGAAGCCTCTCTGGTTCGTATGAACTGAGATTCCAACAAAACATAATTTCATTTATTATGGGTACAAAGGGTTTTCAAAATGTAAATTGTTGAATGAATGAAAAGGATAAATAAAAAAAAAGAACTGGTAGAACTATGATAGGAAATTAAAACATTATATGCTTGATTAAGTTTGATTTTTCCAAAGTAACTATTTTAGGCTAAATCTGTTTGTTCAGGAACAAAAAAAATGCAGGGAATGATAAAAATTTCCAAGGCAACTATTTTAGGCCATCTAGGAACCACATTACAAAAATCGAGTGGAAACATGATCACAGCTAGTAACTTACCATGCAAAATAATTGATCATGCGCCTCTTAAATTGGCAAACTAAGGTCCTCTAGCTCACATGCTTTTGTATAAAAGAGAAGCAAGGAGAAAGACATTGAGAGGAATAGATGCATCAGCAAAGAGATTTATGATCAACACCTGAACAAAAAAATAGTTAAGCATAATGAATCTATTTAGTAGTTCTTGCAAAGATTGGAAGGCCAAGCAAGGAACAACATCTACCATTTCAAATATAGCAGTCAGAACTGAATTCATAGTAAAATTTGACCGGTGGCATCATGACCAAAACTATCAAGCCTGTATAAGATCATGGTGTAATGGCAAAAATAAAATACAGAACAGGCAACGGTAGGACATCAACAATTTGTAAAAATGTGGTACATGTTATCTTCTGACAAATCATCAGAAATAAGCCATGTATTGTTTCAACAGCACCTAAAAATATGCGTTAATTGGAGCTAAAGATTATTATTGTGTCCTCTTTATTCTGGTCATTTCAATTCCCATAGGCAAAAGGTTGTGTGCTTCCCTAGCTGAATATGTCAATATGAATGAATGATATTAGCATGCAAAGTCTGAAAATTTGTAGTTGGCCATGTACACTGAAATAGCGTAACTGTAGGTAAGCAGGAAGGAGTGGCTATTTTGAGTAGTATCTCATCAGTAATAAAACATACACAACATTGATTGGCACATGATGGAAATATGTAGTCTGTTATGTATTCTGATGCTTTCCTAAATATATGATGTGATTAGGTGGTATTTTCTTCTATTTGCTTTCTACACTGATTTTGCCCATACAGGTAGAATGTGTGGTGCATTCCGAACACTGGTCCTAGAGCCCACAGCCTGGATGGAAATGAACCTCATATTTCCCATTAGCAAACATATATCTAAAAATGAAATCAAACAAAAAGTGAAATTACCAAGGAGGAAAAGCATAAATTAACCACACCTGCAACTTGTAGTCAATAAGAACCCATTGTATTTTCTTCGTTAGGTTTATTGATGTGGGGATTAGTCATTGGGATAAAAGAGAAGGGAGCATTGGCTAGGACCTGATGAGCACCAGGTGTTGTAGAGAACAACAATCCTCGTGCCTGACGACATCGAGTTCTGCATTGCGCCATTTGCCAGAAATGTAAAGAAATAGGAGCTGAGAAAGTGAGATTCTAATGAATAAATAAATAAATAAAAGGAGGTAAAGAGGAAGAATCGGAAATTGTTGTCCCGCCTGCTACTGCACACCTGCTTGATGAATCTGCAAATCATGAGTAGGGTAGGGCCAAGAATCATGAACCATCAGCAAAAAAAAGTAAATCGTTGAGTCACCTCAGTAAATCCGAGGGTGGGGGACAGGGGCCGGAGGGAAGGTAGGGTGGGTCGATCCGCCTCCCTCTCCTTCTTCAGCAGCAGAGAACAATAGAAGGGGGAAGGAAATTAAGGTAGCAAGCTCACCTCCATGAGCCAATTAGCTTGACTTCGTGGAATTCCTGAGGCACGCTGTCTTGCGTGGTGACCAGAATCACCTCGTCCCCCATCTCCCGGAGGTACTTGATGAAGTTCTGGAAGCGGTACTTGTAGCCGGAGACGTAGGCGAAGGGCGAGGGCTCGACGAAGAGGGCGACGCAGCGGGCCTGGACTCCGGCGCCTCGACATGGGCTCCGTCTCCATCTCCATGGTGGGCAGGCTCGAGGTCCGGGTCCGCATCACGACGGAGGACCCTTGTGGCTCCAGCGTCCCTCTGACCGACGCCGCGACGTGCTTTCGCGCTGACGCTGGGCGCGCATGGGGGCGCTGCCTTCCGCCAGCGCTTCGTAGCCGGTCGATGCGCGCGGCAAGCCGGAAGTGAGGTAGACGAAAGAGAGATGCACATGAGGTGGCTGAGGGGTGAGGGGGATAGCAGCCGCCAGCCCACGCTGTCGCGGCAACCACCAAGGCCCGGCACGCCGGAGCTCGGCCAGCCGGGGACCGGCGGTGCACCGCCAGATCTGGCGGAAGAAGGGGACGCCGCGCCACCGCATGGGGACCACCCGCGCTGGGGGGAGCAGGCCGCCGAGACCTTGCTGGCGCCGCCAAGCACCGGCCGCGCGGCGGCGGAGGGAGCCACCGCCGCCCTGCCCGGCCTCAGTGGCGGCTAGGGTTTCATTGACCACACGCTGACCGCCGGAAGGGGTCAACACCAGCGAAAGCCGCAGCGGTGGCTATCGGCGGGCCTAGCTGCGCCGCTCCGTGGCCGTGGATGGCCACCGGTGGGACGCAGGCACGGCACAGCGCCGCAGCGTGCCAAGGGCGCCGCCGGTACCGGCCGTGTCGGGAGAGAGAAGAGAGAGAAGAGGAGAGAGGAGGGTACAGGACAACATAGCAGGAGCACAGTATAGGGGTGGGCCCAGAGGCGCTAGGAAGAGCGGAATCCTTTCCGCGATAAAGATGTACACTAGTAATAAAAGCGCTCCCTGCGCTGCACGCCGGTGGGTTACTGCAATGTGTTTAACTTGTATACAGAGATATATGTATATATATATGGTTTGACATCAGAAAAGGTAAAAAGTGTACGCAAGTATATATTACAGATGGTAAGGGTTATACATGCATATTTCATTTATACAATTGTATTTGAACGCCTGGATGCTAAGTTGTTTGAGTTGCACGTTGATTTTTCTTGATTTGAAGAAGTCATTTTCCGATCCTGATCAAATAAGTCACTGTCGATGGATACTATATTTTGCCAGATAGATGATCCTGATCATATATTGTATCACATTATGTTGTAGGCATAGTAACAATAAGAATAGTGAGTTTGCAGAGGCAATAGTGATTTACCAGAATTCTTGTAGAAGCATTCTATATGGTGGCTGCAATCTGATAAGTTCCCTGCTAAACAGAAGTCGATTTGTGGTGTTAGCTGATATGCAAAAGCGCTAGCTTTAGTGGATCTAAAAAAACGTTGTGAACTGTCTAGACAGTATACCTGAGGAACACAATGTGGAAGATGTCATTTTCGTGTGATTGGAAAATGTAGCTTGTTGTTGTAGTAGGATTGGTATTTCATAACTACGCATTAAGTCTGTGTGATTCTATTTAATAACTGTCTCATAATACTACAACAATTGATGACATATTCTGTAGCTAAAAAAAATTGGTATCATTATCATCACAAAAGCTATGAAAGTTGTCCAAATAGCAAGGTAGCATTAATGAATGAATGAAAATAATCACCACTGCGAAACTGTGGTGATGCCAATCAGATGAGAGTTTGAAGAGCTTATCATATATAGGATGGTATTCAGTGACATTTTTATGATATACAATTCTTATGATGGAAGAACTACATATTCTTTTTTTCCAAAGCGTGATAGTAATACTCATTTATAGTACTAATCACGTTTCTCAGAAATATGCAAAGGAGAACCGGCGTTAGGACTGATTAGTTTTTCCTTTTGGAGGCACTATACATAATTGTACGGCAACAAATAGCATTAAGTGAATCAAAGAGAATGGTAAAAATCTGAGGCACTAAATAAACAACATTAATGAAAATAATATCAGCATGAAACAACCTGGATGTGAATACCTCAGAGATCGACGGAAACCGTATTGGTGCTATTGAAGTGGACTTGAAATGGGAGAATGTTGCTGCATGGGGAGGCTGTAGAGAAGTGTGGTGAGCAAGTTAAGAAGTGGAGGTGTTTTTAGGGCCATAAGTTAAGAAGTGGAGGTGTTTTTAGGTCATAATGGCCAACTTCTATAAAATCAGAAACTGTGAATGCATACAGGTGCTAGCCTCACCATGGAAAACACTGTGTGTCGCTGTAAAATAGTAAGAATTTAAAATAAAGCTTTGGTTCTAATAAATTTGATCGTTGACACCAGGATATGAGCTCAATATAAAGTGTGATGATTATAAACCAAGCAAAGAAAGAATTATGGAGTGAAAAACTCACCATTGAAGTGGGCTGTTATCTATAACTGTCTTGGAGTAGCAGCAAAAGAAGATGTGGTCAAAAAAATCTTTTTATGTTTGTACAGATCATGGAAGGAGCAAGTGAAAAGCATGATACATTTACCAAGTGAAAGGTAAGAAAATGTCACTAAAAAGATCTTTTTATGTTCCTACAGATGCAGCTGTATTGATCTCCCAAATAAATGTAGTGAATTTAAACCGCAACAAAGGATAAGAATATTAATATATACATTTATTAATCAAAATAAACCATAGATGATTTATGTCCATGTTATTAACCACAATAAAAGTTGAATCTGTTACCCCCTTGTAAGGTTATTACTAATCAATGTTTGTTATGCATGCATAAAAGGTGAAGCCAAGAGGTAGGTGATTAGGCCCATTAGAATTTGGTTGTTACCTTAAAGTGCAGTGGATCAGTTGGTATTGACAGCCAACATTGTGGAATAGGCTAGCAAGACAGGTTAGCAGTGTCTATTGTTTGCATAGTGCTCACCGATCATGAAAAGGAACACAAGGCTGAAACAGGACATAGTTATATCCCACGTTATGAGGAGAACTGCTTCTCATATTTCTCTGAATGTTACTGACTAAAATCTTCTCGAGGATGAAGTAACTTATTTTTCTCTGAATGTTGCTGACTAAAATCTTCTCAAGGATGAAGTAGAACTCACCCTCAGGTGTAACTGCTTGTGCAACGCCTTCTCTAGCCTGGAGCCTATTACAACCATTGTCATCCCCACCCATCATTGTCATTACAGGTCAAACGCCAATAGTATGGGCACAGTATTTGCAGAAGATTTTTTTTTTTCAAAGGAAAAGAAAGCCTTAGAAGAACAGAGGGGGGAAAACCTACTCAGCACAAAATATATCATTGTCCATGGAGATCTATTTGCTTGATGAATCTGGATGTACAATTTAGAAACACAAGCACACAGTAATCCCTTACATTCCCCTTGCGTGGAAGAAAATGTATAAGTCCAGAAAACCTGAACTTTGAGTATGTGTTATGTGGCCTAGATGTTTCCAATTTCTATTCTTATTTGAGGTTATGGGCAAAGTACTTTAGTATGAAGGAATCATTATGTCACTAAAGGAAACAAATTGCAATTCCATGATTATGGGTTGATGGCCTAGAAATTAAACATACTTTTTTTTTTTTTCCCCCTAAGCTAGCAACCATCTACATACATCAGGGAAAAATGCAAGAATGGCCATTACACCAACAGTTTATTTTGACCTAGGCAATAGTTAACTAAGGCATATTCATTTATGATCTGAGGCAACCCTGCCTCTAACTTTTAACTATATTATTTTTGTTCAGAAGTGGAAAGGAAAAAGATACCTTTGGGTTGCATACTTGCATCCATGGCTAAGAACTGGAGCCTCAAATAGGTCCAATGGAGCATTTCTTTCCCAGTTCTGATATGTTGGGGAAATGCACTGAAAAATAAATTTGATTTAGTATTGTAGGACCAAATAAATTAATCTACTCTCACAGCAATCTAAATATTGTTTCGGCGGCAAGAAATTTTTGGTTTAGAATGTGATGCATATCCATAGTGTGCTTAAATTAGATATGCTATACCAAGATAAGTAAATGGTCACACAAGCACTTAATCAGTAAAGCTTAGGGTCAGTGAACCATTGGGCGAGAGGTAGCAAAAAAAGCTGTTGCTTCATACAACCAGCAGCGAAGACAAACAAAGATCGCGCAGCAACACAATACAAAAGGATCCACTAACTTAGTATATAGCTAAAACAAGGTAATTCTAAGAACTGCTTTAAACAAATTATGTGTCTTTCTTCAATGTGCGGCGTACCTATATCCCAAGATGCAGATTGGAGTACATACACGAAGAAAAAACTGTGTAGGATCCTCACCTGTGATTTTGTTGTGAATTAGGAAAATCGAAAGAAGGAAAGACAGCGCAAAAATTCGTAGCATTATCTATCTTTGGCAAGTAAATTGATGGTTTGTAATTTTTTTTATGACTCAAGATTTCTTGTTGAAAACAAAAGCAGAGCAGTACGAATCATTATATTGGAAGCAAAATTACCTATCAAATATCAATCTGCACACTTTAGTCAGCAAGCTCAGATTTCCAATTGGAAGCCGCAATAACGCCTATTCACTGCACCACAAGGAGTAAATAAATTAGTGGCAAAACTGGTAGGCAGGAACACTACAAATAAAATTGGGCTTTTATTGTATGAGGACCTGTAATTTCGATCGCCACGAACAGGACAAGCTCATAAGCAGTCACTGCAACGCATAGGAAACATTAGTAATATAGGCAACATAATTATTGGCAGGTTTATGAACTAATACATGAATTTCTAGCATCTAGACAGAGAAAAAGGCAATGGGTTCTCATGTATGTTTCTGGTAAAAAAATTTTATAAATGATGGACACTTGCTTTCAGTTAATCTCATACAGAAGAGCAGCTACTTCGACCAATGCAGTCTCAGCTACCCATGTGCCATGTGAAAGATCATCCAATGCCAAAATCCTAAAAGAAAGGCAACGAAACAGAGTAGCAGAGCAGTGCAGACCTTCGATGGGAAGAGTGATGCCTCCTGCTGCAAGATCTAGGCGACGTAGAAACTAAAATTCATTAGTTGGTATAGAAAACAAGGCCTTTAGTTGCTGCCCCTGAACTTGAAATCATGCCATCCCCTTAGTGTCGCCTCTTGCTTGTACACGTTGGTGCTTCACGGCAACAATCCAGTGCAGGTAGCATAGCCTGCCGCAGTCCCAATCAGCTGTGCGGACTGGAGAGGGAGGATTTGGGGAGGAGGCACGTGACTGACGAGGAGGAGAAGAAGAGTTAGGGTTTCGTGGAGCACCGGAGTAGAGGCGGACCGGTGGGAAGCTGCAGCGCCGGGGGCAAGCAACACGCCGGCTACCGGCGAGGCCCGCTCTCAGTGCGCCATGGCCGGCGACGAGCGCCGCTGGGTCCGACGGCGCCGTCGCGCATAGCCAGCGCCCGGCGCGGTGAGCCGGCGGCCGCAGGCCCCATCGGGATGCCGCGAGGCGAGGGAGGAGGAGGAGGAGGAGGAGGAGGGAGGGAGGCCCATGGGAGCAGGGGCAAGGGCGAGGGCGAGAGCGGCGACGGCGGCGGCGGCGTGCCGCGGGAGGCCGCGCCGTCGCTTGTCGGGCTTGCGAGCCGGGAGAGGACGGGAGAAGCAGAAGCGTTTTTTTTTTTTTTTTTTTTTTTTTGCTAGAGGAGAAGCAGAGGCCGGATATGGTTATATATATGCTTCTCTGGATTTCGACGAGAAGCGGTAGAAACCAATCAAAAGCGAGAGAAGCTGCTTCCAATAGAATCCGCTTCGAGCGATCTTAGCCGTCGAACTGGAGATCAGACGGTCGAGAGAATTTGGAGCGACGTGGATGGATCAATGTTCTTTTGAGGAGCTTCTTCCACTTTAAACTCTTAAATATGTGCTGTACTCTTTTTTTTCCCTCGCACGGGGAGGGAGGGTTTTTTTAATGAGGTAAGCACATTGTTGTTGTGATAATAAACAAAAGCACATGATTGAATAATAAAGTTTCTCTTTTTTCTCTCCCCCTAAAAAACTAGACTATTATTTCCTCGCAAATATAATGGTTCGTGAAAAGAACAAAGAAAAACGTTTCATGTTTGATTGAAGAAATGTTTTATTTAAAAAAAAAACGGTGTGACGGTGAGTCCAATCTTGGGCTGTAAACTGTAAAGCCCACGGCGTATGCTCTCCGAGACTCCGGCCCACAAAACCACGACCCACCGGGTCCGGGGGCACTTTCCTCTCTTTCCCTCGCCGCCGCCTCTGGTCTCTCCGTCCGCAGACGGTCAACGGTGTTCCCGTATAGCAACTAGCAAGGTTCTCCTCCTCCGTAGTTTCCTCTCACGCGGTGAGCTTCTCAGATCTTGACAACAGAAGAAGTGAGGAGATCGATGATGCCATCTCAGCGAAGGGAGGATTCCTCATGTCTGCACCAAGGTGACTTGACGAAGGGAAGGAAGATCAATTGTGCGCGACGGCCAAGGGGCAGGCGTCCCTTACTCTGTGACGGAAGGTATGCAACCAAAATCCTCTTCTGTAGCTGAAATAATCTCGTGATGGAGGTGGGTTGGTTTTTGCTCGTCGCTGACCCTGCTGTCAGGCGTGGGTTTTGTGCAAATTTCGTGGATCCGGTTACCAGTCCTTTTAACATAACCGATTATTCGGCCGTGATATGATGGGTTCATGTGCGCACATGTTTGTCATCTAGCTAGCCTTTGTCTAGGAGTATTACGGTTCTGTTGACTTCCAAATGCAGCTTCGCTTTGGGCTAACACTGTCTCCATGGAATGCAGTTTCGCTTTGGGCTAACACTGTCTCCATGGAATTTTAGGATTTCGGCGTTTGTTGATGTGAATCTGAAAACTCCCAAATTTATGATAGATGCTTCTATTGATTTTAATGAACTGATAATGGAAATTAATTGTTAGTCATTTTCACACATGATAGATGCTAACACTGTCTTCGTCTCTAGGAAATTACTTGTCAGTCAGGTACTCAGGTGTAGGTGCTAATGCTTGTTTCAATGACCCGGGAATGGAAAGCATGTTACAGTCTACATGATCTCTAATGATGAGGTTACATCGATAAAACAAATCCTTCCTATGCATTTATTTTTTATATCAGGTGAAGGGTTTGAACATAGGACTATAGAAACAGCTTTGTCCCTGACATCCAAATATCTTTCGAGGTATTTTTTGGACTATTCAGCAAGCATAGCTGATTAACTGGCTAACTGCATAAAGCAGCCGGTTATACACAGAGGAAAACTCTAGTTGCAATGAGTTCCAGTACATCTAGTTTGTATCAACATACAATATAGTTATTAAAACTGACTTTTTTTTTAAGTTCCATGGTGCTACATTGTAAATTCATGTTTGTTAATATGAACTTTGGTAATGTTGGTGCATCTGCTAGTCAACATGTTGTGACTGAACTGACCTATCAGTTACTAACTATGGTAATGTTGGTGAGATTGCAGCAGACCCCAAAAGAAGCAATCTGAACCCTGTGCACAAGGTCCACTAATCCAATGTCTACAATGGCAAGATTTCGAGACTGATGTCTTCTGACATCAGTGGTGTCAGGAACCAGTGTCCAGCAGTCCAGGGTATGAAGATGATAGTGAAGTGAGCGAAGAAGATGGGGACAACAACGACATTGAAGATGGCTGGAGATGGCTACAATGATGATGAGGAGGAGGAAACACCAGATGAAGATTGAGCTTTCTTTAGGTCTGGACATGTAGATAGATGAGTTGGTCTGTTACACTTTAGTTTCTGCAATCAGGGGGAATTTCAACCTTAGGTAGTAGTTCGTTCAGATGGTGCATCAATATATTGTAATCAGTTATCTGCTCCTAAAATGTTCACTCCCTATGTTCCAGAGTGACTAATTGCCACATCTTTGTGAGATAGTTTGGATATGTTTTCCTTGGAATAAATTTTCATTTGAAATGTTACTCACTTCAGTTATTTGTTGAATGAACTAGGTAGTTGAAAGCCTCATCCATGCAGACATGCAGTTTAGCCATGAACATGTTTTATTTCCTACTACAATCTACTTATTTTGCTGGCAAATCAGTGTCAAACAGTTTAGACTTAAACATGCATCGATATATTGTACTCTGTTTTGTGCTCCTGAACTTTCGGTTCCCCATGTGACAGTGACTAATTGCCACATCTATGTGACATAAGTTGGAATCTATTTGCTTGACACAAGTTCTCATTTGAAACGTTACTCCAGTTCAGTTGTTTTATTTGAATTTGGCGAGTTATATATGTAGTTGACACTTGAAAGACTCATCCATGCAGCAGACACAGACAGCCTCCCAGACAGGCAGTTTAACCATGAGCAAGCTTTGTTTATTACAGTCTAATACAAGTACTTATTTAGGCAGATCACACTCAGGTGTCTGCCTGCCTACTCTTGGGCGCTGCCAACATGACCTTGATAATAGCTGCCACTAGGACTAGGAGTAAACACAGCGAGCTCATGCTTTCTACTGTTCTTGAGCTCTGCAGCTTCCTCCATGGAGATGCCATAGGAGCTAGCGATGACGCCGACCGGCAAATGGCTCAAGGCGGAGTTCTTCCCGGCAACGTGGCTGACCATGGAGTTAGGGTTCGTCTCGAAGGAGATGTACTGGAACCCTTCTCCTTTCGCCTTGGTGGCGACAAGGTAGCCCTGGGGTATGATGAGCAGCTGCCCCGGACGAAGCTCGCCGTCGAACACCGTCGTCCCGTTGTCGCTGGCGACCTGAACCTTGGCACTGCCTCTGATGGTGTACATGGCGCTGTGGGCGTTGAAGTTCTGGAACGGCGACAAAATGGCATCCTGCATAAGTATGTGCAAATACAAACAATTTCAGTTAGAAACGAAAGAACATCTATCTATCTGCAGATTATTATATATTGCAATGCACATTGTACATCATCGATTGGATGGATGTACCTGATATAGGTCTACTCGCACCGCGCTCATCTGAATCACGTTGAGAATTGGGAACTTGTGGCTGGTCAGGCGTGTGATCCTTCCAGCACCAGGGCTGTAGACATCTGCCTGATCCAAGCGTTCGACGCTGTGCCTCACCGCCATGGCGCAGATGTCATGGCTGTCGTCGCGTCGTTGACATGTTTGGTGATGCTGATGCTGGTACTGGTCTAGTGATGGAAACAACCACGACGACGACGACGGCGGCGGTGGATTCAGCAGGTGAAGGCCATGCTCCTGCTCCACACGGACTATTTCGCCTCGCTGGTCACGCCGACTCTGAAGCTTCTCGGTGATATTCATGCTCACACCCAGGGTTTCGCTCAGGAACCGGGCATCGATTCCTCTCAAGATGTTCTTGCTGAAACCCCCAGCCAGCAAGAACTTCTGCAAATTATTATTGTACAAATATGAAAGTTGCAACAACAAATTGATTGAACTTCTATTGAATTGAAGGATGTAGCTAGCAGTAGCGTACCCTCATGGAAGAATCAAGCCGGTTGATGTTGTTGTTTGTGTCAAAGACGTAGATCACAACAAGCGGCGCATCGCCGTCGTTGTACATCCAGTGCTGGGCACCAGCCGGCATGGCGACCACGTCTCCCTGTTCGAATCGGTGGATCTTTTGATGTTCGTGTTCATATCCAAATCCAAATCCATATCCGTATCCATATTGCTGCTGCTGTTCTTGGCACCCCGGAAACGAGAGCCCAATAATCCCTCTCCCTACATATATATAGTGAAATTAGTGACTGATACCAGGAACTAATGGTTCTTGTTCTTGTTCATGACAGCACTAGATCTCCAGAATCTAGATGAGAGCTACAACAGTACAACACTACACGTAGAGATCGATCATGGATGTATTACCTTGGACGATGTAGAGAAGAGAATGGAGGTTGGAGTAGCGAGGAAGCAGGAGGCCCAAGGCGTCGACGACGACGCGGATGGCGAAGACGCCGGCGGCGCAGGTGAGCTGCCGGCCATCAGCTTCGTTGAACCGGCTGAAGTACTCGACGGAGCCGGCCTCGGACTGCGCCTTGTGGCGCGGCTCCAGGGCCTCCAGCTTGCCGTCCAAGCCGCACTCCCTGGCGGCGGCTCCTCCCCGGTATGCGCCACATGAACTGCTGGCTGCGCCGGCGCCGGAGCCGGAGCAGCAAAGGAGGAGAAGCAGGCACAGGGACAGGGAGGAGGGAAGCAGCCGGTGTTGGCCGGAGAGTGCCGCCGCCATTGCTGCTTGATCTGCTCACTCACTCTCTTCAGTTTCAGTGACGACAGTGAGTGCTGTTGCCAGCCAGGGTCTTTATTTGTACCAAGAAAGAATGTGCTGCTGGTGAGCCACAAAAGATTAAAAAAAAATGAAATGAAATGAACTAAAATGAAATGAAAAGATGCAAGGAAAAACAGTGTTGCACCTCTGAACAAATTCAGGCCTTGTCTTTGCGTGCTAGTGCTTGCTTTGGTTGGGAATATGACAAGGTAGAGCATGTAATTACCTTGCTTTTTAACATGTATGCCAAATAATATTTTTGTATCTATATCTAACAAACTCGTCGATCTACCAGCAGTAGAATCGACGTGGATGATCATCGTTCTTTCGACTTGTTGCTTGTGCTGACGACGACAGTCACAAAAGCTAACGAAGGACGATTCAGTTTTGTACTGACTCCAACAGTTTGTTGAACCTTTAATATTAGTTTTACACACGACACACGTGCAATTATTCCATTACGACTGTCCATGTGCATTTCCGATTTGCCTATTCCTCTTCTCTAACAGGAGATGGTTCAATTTCATTTATTTGATTTGTTGCTAGATTAATTACTTTTGATTGTTGCTAGCTAGTAGTTGTTACATACATATATAAAAGAGCGATTTACATGTATGCCATTAAAAAAAGATGGCAATCTCACTCAAGGGACTCAAAAGTTCAATCTACCACCGGTGTCCAAGTTCGGAGAATTTTTTTCTCTTACACCATTCCGTCCATTTATCTACTTAACGGTGTCAAACAGATAGGTGAAATGACTATTTTGCCCCACAGTGGGGTCCATCTGTCAGCCACCCAAATTTATTTTTTCTCTGGCTTGCTCTCTCGAGCGGGTCCGTTTGTCCGGTACAGAGAAAAGGAAAGGGAAGAAGAGTGAGGGAGGCTTGCTGCGTGGGGTCCACGGGCGAGGTGGCGTGGCGCCATTGGCTGACATTAGCATTGGATGCTGTTCCTGTCCAGAGAAAATGAAAGGAAGAAGAGCAAGAAAGAGAACGGAGGGAGGAAGGGAGCAGAGGAGAGAGCCAGAGCACAAAGCGGTCGTCGCCCGCTGCCGGCGAACTCAGCCAGCGAGCCAGCGCCGGTCGCGCACCCTGCTGCGAGGAGGCCCGCCTGCTGCTCCGCCCAGATGAAGGCCGCGGGGTGGCGCCGCCAGCGGTGTGGCCGCGCCAGCGCGCCCGGCCGCCGGGGCGCGGCCGCCCGCCTGGCGCCGCCCGGGACGCTTCACGCCAGCGGCGCGGCCGGTCGGGCCGCGCCTCCCGCGCCGCCCAGCGGCCCCGGGGCAGCGCCCGCCCGCGCACCGCCAGGTCAGGGCGCGCCCTCCAGCGCGCGCCGCCGGGGCGGCAGGCCCAGCGCGCCCCGCCCGCGCCGGGGGCGCTCCAGCCGCGCACGCCCTTGGCGGGGGCGCGCCGGGGCGCACTCCAGCCTTGCCGCCCCGCGCCGGGGCCGCCCGCCCAGCGCGCCGTCGGGTCGAGGCTGCGCCCCCAGCGCGCCATGGCTGTGGCGCCCGCCCACGAGCCGCGGGGCGGGGCCGCTCCCCTCCGCGCCGCCCCGCAAGCGGTGGGCCACGCCCGCCCGCCCGCCCGCGGCCGGCCAGGGCCTTCGCCGCCCGCCCCCCCCCCCCTTGCCGCGTTCGTGCGCTGCGCCTGCTTCGCCCGCCAGCGGCACCCGTCTTGCAGCGCCGCCGTGTGCCTGTCCGCCCGTCTTTGTCGACCAAGAAGGCGGGAAAGGGAGAGAGGATAAGGATAAAGAGAAGGGGGAGGGTATTTTGGACATTTTGACTGTCCGGCCCCACTTGTCGGGACTCCTAAACGGCGAGAAACGAACGGAAGGTGGACGGAATGGCGTGAGAGAAAAAAATTCTCCGAACTTGGACACCGGTGGTAGATTGAACTTTTGAGTCCCTTGAGTGAGATTGCCATCTTTTTCAATGGCATACATGTAAATCGCTCATATATAAACGTACGTTTCAAGCCTACAAATTTGTGGCCGTGCCACGCCCAACGCTTGGGGATAGGTACCGTACTCCAGTGTCATGTTCTCCTATTGAAACCACATCCACCATTTGGTAGAGGGGGTTATGTTGAAAGATTTCCGGTCTTTACCAATATAATGATCCATACTAATTATATTTGATATGGTGTCACATACTCCCTCCATTTAAATTATAAGACATTTGACATTTTTATCCCAAATTTAACCACATATCTTGAAAGATGTTTGCATAATTTTTTTTAATAATATAAGTGGTCAAACTTAGGATTAAATAAATCAAACATTTTGTAATTTAGAACTCCTCTTGTAATTAGAACGGAGGAAGTATATAGGATCTACTGATAATTACTACTTTGACAAAGATATGCCATTATTTTTATTTGGGATGAATTGAGGTGTGGACTTCCACAAAAATGATCCCCTGTACCTCCAAGTGCCAAAAGGTTATAGGCAACGCAAGGGTGAAGCTATGTGCACTACCTATATAATATGGATATTTCTAAGGTAACGGTTTTTTCTAGTTATTCACCATATTTTCTTTTTTCGAAATACATTGGTAGTCAAATATTTTTGTCTTAACTTCCATCGACAATCCACTTACTGATAATGTGGCTAATATTCACGGTTTTTTGAGTGATAAAGTAGATGCGGTCAAATATTACTCTTTGGTTAGTCGCAAAAAAAAAAAAAAAACAACCTCTTGTAGTGCTGATTAATTGAAGTCGTTTGTTTGAACTACTACCAACTCACCACAAAATGATAAGCAGGCTTCTAACACCAAAACATTGGACCGTACTATAGTCGTCTGTATTGGTTTATTGATCAATGAGCGTCAAACAAACGCACTAAATGATATAAGAGCATCTCCAAAAGACTAGTCAAAGAAAATAGTCAAATTTATAGATTTAGCTATTCTATAAAATAGCTTTGACAAAAAAATAATGGAACACTCCAATTTGTAAAATGATGACTAGTGAGGTAGACTATCCAAAAATACTAAACGAAATAAGTAGGATGAAAATTACTAAATTTTGAGAGAAGTATGCTGCCGACGTTTAAGAAATGTCTAAAATTTATCTTTAAAAAATGATTTAGCTGACCCCGCATATAATATTTTCTAATTAATTTTCACTGAAGTAGCTATAGCATCAAACTTTGGGCGCGGATCCACCGAGGCACAAGGGGCTCCACGTACACTCCTCCCTCTACAGCAATGTGACTTAGTTAAGCTACAAGTGAGTGGATGATTGATAGTTAAGCTACAAGTGAGTGGATGATTGATTGTCTTGTAAGAGTTGGGAACTAACCCAAAACGGATGAATATAATCTAAATTCAATCAAAGAAGAAGAAAAAAACAGGTGAATGATGCGAGGTGGACAGTAGGTAATCTGGCCGGATGGTTAATTAATTAATTTAAATATAAACTAAAAAAATTCAAGTGGAGAACTGGAGATGCGGGGGATCGAACCCCGTGCCTCTCGCATGCAAAGCGAGCGCTCTACCATTTGAGCTACATCCCCTCATCTAATAGAACAAGGATACAAACTAGTTCAGATGGGCATTTGCAGACAGACAGACACGCACGTGAGGGGATGGAATAATGTTTCATTCATTTCTTATGCAATGAGGTGTACGTCGGCCGCGCGGCGGCCGAAGGAGAACGAGCAGCAGCAACTAAATTGTAGTTTGGGTGGATCCAAAAACAGGATCCTAATCTAGATACCGTTTAACTTGCAAAATTGATCTCTCCATATATATGAATAACTTTCAGCACTTGTTTGAGTTTTGATATGCATGCAAGAAGATCAAACCTTTACCCATCTCCTGCAACAACATGTACAAGCTTAACGTGGGGAGGTGATTACGGTGGCGAGTTAGTAGTAGTGTAGGTGGCAAAATATTCTATTAGGAGCCGTAGATTTTAAAGTTCCTCACATTCACGTATTTACCATCAACTGTATCAACTTGCATTGTAAATGGTGTTTTTATTTGCTCGATCTCATTCCCGGTCTGATACCTACCTGGCTTTTGCTTCTCTTCTGATTAAACGGTAGCATTTAGGTATGTACGTATAGTATTATATTATTATTATTATTATTATTATTATTATTATTATTATTCCATGCACCCAGAAATAATAATAACTCTTGGCCGATTGATCGTGGAGCGAGGTAGTACGTGTCCGTCCCGTCCGTCAACACAATCCACGTATATTCTCTTTAATTTCACCGGGCAAAAATAAGAAAATAAAAGAAAAAAAGGGCAGAGTGGTAATTTTTTTTTTCTCTCGATTACTACGGTCCAAAGATGAAATTTTGTCTCTCGTCAACTTTTAAAATGACAAGTTCAGTTCTCTAATTGGTCTTTGGATTTCAACACCTGCATGCATGCATTGCGTTGCATGGTCTTTCTTTATTGTGATGATCGCGTCTCCGGCCGGCCGGTCGCCTTCAGAGCCCAAGCCCAACGCGGCCCGCAATGCGCCATGCAAACAAGGGGGCAAAAGGAAAAAAGAAAAGAAAGGAAGAGAGTTTGGACGCGGGTGCGGGTCCCGCTTTGCAGCAGTGCGTCGTCTCCCTTCCAGTGAAGAAGGGAGAGAGAGTGCCTGCCTGCTTTCTTTCTCCCCCTCCAAACCCCTCGGCCCTCGCTCCTTGGACGCACGGCGACGGCCGGCGTCGATCGGGATCGGCAACAGAAGAGATGGCTCCTCCGGCTCAGCCCCATGCCAATCCCTTGTTCAAAGATGTAAGTGCTCTGGTTCTCCCTCCCTCTCTCTCTCTCGCGCGTCCGCCCCCGCGCCGTCTGCTAGCTTCTGCTCCATGGAGCCGCACCCAGGTACCCACACTCGCCGCCGGTGATGTCTCCGCACCGGAAGTTCCCGCATCCGCCCTCGTCAAGTGCCTTTAGGCGTTGTGTCCACCATCCCGACCCGCCGCCTGCTCCCCACCGCTAAGCATCGCGACAGCCCAACCAGCAAAGGTGTCATCTTGAAGGCTAGAAAACCCCCGGCGGCCGGCGGCTCCGGCCGCCTCTGTGCGCGCGGCCACCCACCCTCGCCGCCGGTGATCTCTCGGCGCCGTCAGCTCCGGCGCGCGTTCACCCTCGTGAAGCAAAGGGAGCACCTTTGAGCTCTGCGGATGCTCCCCGTGCATCACCAGTCCCCCTCGCCGCCGCGCCCTACGCCGGTGTCCGCTCCGGCGCCGGCGTCCATGCACCATCATATCCCCACCCTCGCGTGCTTCCCACTCACAAAGGTGCCTTCTTTGAAGGTTAGAAAACCCCCCGGCGGCCCCCTCCTGTGCGTGCGTCACCCCACCCCTTACCGTCGTCGATCGAGGCTCCGGCGAACCTGCTGTACCACAAGCGTTGTGCGTCCGGCCGGCCGGCGAGGTCCGTCGCTGCACTTCGCACGCAAATGCATATTGATTCTGTTTTATGAATTGTTGCAGGCGGCCACGGTTGATTGGCGCATGTCTTCCAAGCCGAGGGACATGCTGAGAGGCCATACTCATGTTTTTTCATGGCTCAAGAAGAAGCTTGAAGACGATAGGGCAGCTGGAATTTTTGATGTCAAGAACACCAATGATGACGGCCAAGAGGAGACTTTCAAGTTCCACAAGTTGCCTCAGAAGCCTGGATCTTTCTTCAAGGTTAACCTATCCGTGTCCCGGCCCGGCCGTCGCCGGCCACCTCCCGTCCCTCTGTTATTCAGTTTGCATAATCTATACCTGCTCGGATTCGAACATGCCAATCTTTGGTACGTCTTTGATGACGCTGACTTAACTGGGAGTGGACACGACCTGGAGGTCAATAAGAAGTACTGGAAGAAGCTGGGAATCAAGGGACGATATCGCAGCAGTATGTTCAAGAATATCACATTTGGCGTCCCACAAATCCACATGATCTATGATGTGTTGAGTCACTATCCTCAGTATGTTGCTAGCGGTAAGCAAGGGGAGGTAAATGCCGCGCTCTTTAGAGCCATCGTGGTTATGCCAGAGACATGGCGTTTTAGGAGATGGAGGGCTTGCCTTTATCGGATCTTTATCCAGTTACCTCGTGTTGTCGATAGAGTGACTGCGGAAGGAGATGATGGGTATGAACTAATGTTCAAAGTATGGAAAAAGATCAGCAGCCGCGTGCTTTCGGGGCCCGGTGAGTTCCACAACTTCCCTGCACTCGTGGGCTACGGCACATATGCCCAACTGCTACCTATCGTTTCTGTTCTTCTACAGCCTCAGATTGAGCTCAACCTGCTCGAGATGTAAAGTCTGAATCTTGAGTCTCTACGTCCCAAATGAAGCTGTTGTGAATCTTCGGTCTCTTCTTCCCAAAACAAGCTGAGTTCAGTCTCTACGTTCCTAGATCATGCTTCTTGAGATGCAAGTACTTCAGTTATGAGTTCAGTGTCTACTTCCCCAGATCAAGCTACTCAGTCTTTGAGACTTAATAATTTTTGTTGCCAGATTTAGTTCGAGCTGTGTACTCAGATTTAATTCCATGAGAATATAATCTCTAGAGATCTCTATGGTTGGACGTGTGTAAATATTTTTGCGTGGCAAGTTCGAATTTTATTCCTTGATATGACCGTTGCTTGTCACATATATACAAACACGCTGCTTTAACATTTTTGCAATCGGAATTTTTCTTCATGTATGTGCATGGTCTTCATGGTAAAAATGTGTTACCTTTTTTGAAGAAATAAAAAAACAGCTGAACTAACAATACTTTGTGTTAAACGGAAATTGACACGCTGGTCCCACGAACCTGGGATACAAAAACTACTACATGCCTTTGAAGTAGGAGCACGCAGCAAGAAATTTCACAAAGTGAAAACAGTAGAGTAATAATTTCACAAAGTGAAAACAATGAAGTCAACAGTAGAGCAATAATTTCTCACACACAAGTGATTAACAGTAGAGTAATATATTATTGGCGAAGACCATGCTTGCAAAGGTTGGAATAAAAAATACATGATGTACAGCCAGTTCTACTGGCTAAGAATCAAAATACATTTGACGTAATGTGTACTCTGTTTCCTCTGTATCTGGCTTCACATCATGTACGGATGATTGATCTTCAGAGCGTAGGTCCGGTTGTTATGGGTTGCCTCATTGGGCTCATGAGTCAGGACCAAGTGCATATAACCTTAAGGAATTCAGAACATATATGTCACCATTGAATAATAATCAAATCAGAATTTATTGCATGAAACCTTAAAACAAACAGATAAAATCAGAGTTTATCTGCCACTAATACTACTGGTAGACACATTCCACGCTTGTTAAATAACTTGGCTATTGCACCAGACCACCAGTTGCTTTATATTCACTGCAAAGTTCTCTCGGCTGTTTGCATCACTACCATTGATCTGCATTTGTTCGGTATCAATAAATCATTCTCCCAACACCAGTAAGCCTTAGTGCATCAGCAGCAGTGCAGTTTCTTCCGAGTTAACACCAAGCAACTGGCTATCTCCAATATAGAGGATTGTACTGGATCCCAAACTGCCATAGCATTGCTAGAACAAAGAGCACGTAATTTGCCTCCATCATAATCTGTTGGAAAGATCCAAATATGCCACTAGCTGTAAATATCTTAAATAATCAGTTTCCTTCAATATCCAAGGTAGTTTGACCGATGAACAAAAATAATCAACAAAAATCTGAACATGCTATAAATTTCTTTTTCTTACCTAATAAACTCTAGCCTTGAACGTGTTGGTTTTGAAGGACCTGGTGTGCGTGGTGTGTGTGTTTTTTTTTCTTCTTCTTAATATTAATAATATAATGATACGCAGCTCTCCTCCGTGTTCTAGAAAAAAAAAACTCTGGCCTTGAACTGAGCAGCATTGTGATATGGCCACAAATATGAATTTATCTGCCAGGCAAGACAAAGAAATGTCATCTACAGAATACATGGAAAATAAATCTTGCTTTAGTTATGTTAACAACCACAGCATCGTGCTAAAATATAATCTAAACACAGATGAGGAGCACAGGAAAAATATAAATTAAATATATAATGCTCAGTGTCAACTGGCGTGTATGAAAGGATAGGTACTGAAGTCTGATCCTCTGGATAGCTATAATATTGCTGAGGAACATGATGCACCAAGCTGAGGACAACACAGATATGTAGAGGGAGGTATCAGATTACATGCCAATAATCCACTGAATCTCTGTGTCATTGTACCTTGCTGAGGCACCTTGCTATGGACCCAAAATGCCATCATTGGGCTATATTATAGTGCTACCATTTGTTTGGAAATTAGTTTACAGATCTTCTTTAGCATTCCTAGATTTTGGTAAATCTAGAAGACACAATATAGTCGACAAATATAGACATTTATATACTATATCTAAAGGAAGTATTAGATCAATAGAAATTTTTTTAAGACAAACAAATGGGTATTTGAGATATTCTCATTAAAATAAACAGAATAGTGGCAGTAAAACTGTATGGCATTTGGTTTAATAACCAAAACACTGCAGTACATAGAAAAATATAATAGTTGCATGAGCATGAACTAGTACTGAAAAACAAATGTAAAATATTGTAGCAGAATATGGTAAAAGTGCCTGCAAAGCATACACATGTAACTACATAGGTGCGCAAAAGATTAATGTAACTAGTACATTATACTTGCAGGAAGTTTTCAATGTGTAGATGTGGCAACAATTAATCAAATGAAAGTAGGTTGAAAGTATTGCACTGCTTGTGATAATCAATGTGAAACAGTAGGGAACAAGCTGTGACAAGTATTTGAAACACAGTCCAAAGTGTCAAATAAATAGTCAATTATATATACTCTTGATTACTTCAGTAGAAAAAAAACAAGTTATATATCATAGCAAGATTTTAAGTATCAGAAACACAATGAAAAAAATAATTTACCTATGAATATGATCAGTGATGTGAAGGGAAAAGTAAATTTACAGAATGGAAGAGGAAGACGATGGAAGTGGAATGGGTGGAGAGACAGAAACAAGGCTCAGGGATGGGAGTATTGAATATTGACTGCAGGTTGTGCCTGGCACCCTGGCTCTGCTCAGACCTTGCCCAAAAATTCTGCCACACACGTGAAGCCTCGCTACGCCTATGTTGATTTATGCGAATCTTAAAGGCACAACCGCAAGATAATGTGTGTGAGGCCACATAGTTGCAGAAAACCTAAGTTTGTGGTTCTGGCACACCTAGGTAAAATCCCACCCTGGTGTTGTTGTTCCTTAAATCCACGGTGTTCATCAGGAGCTTGGAGATTCCGGGTCACCCAGGTAGAATCACTCCCACTCTTCTAGCCCTTCCCCTTTTTCCTTCTTCTTTCTGTTCTATCCTATAAATGACGGCTCAATCAGCATGGCCGTGGCTAGGGTTGCACAGCATCTGTTCATGCCTAATATTCCCTGTGTCGATCCAATTGAGTTCGTGGTGGCGAAGGTGGGGAATCGCACCTGATTTTGGGTTGCACAGCATTTGTCTGTGTGTAAAATTTCTCAGAGCAGTCCTAATTCCTTGCGGCTGTATACTTTTCTGAAAGGCAAATTGGGGCAGATTTGTCTAAGCCAATCTGACAGACATGTGATGGCTCCAAGCACATGGGCACACGGGCAAAGCAACTCACACCCGAAGAAGAGACAGCCGAGTTGAAGGCTCATATGGATCGGTTTCAAGCAGATTTGAGTGAGGTTAAGAAGAAGCTGAATAAGATGGACCAGATCAAAGGGATACTGAAGAACTTTTCCTCGTCTTTCTAAGATCTGAAGCCTCATCGTGGTCCACACTGATGAGGTCAATGGCCATCCACCAAGCTACCCCAAGGATGCTCCAGTTGCTCAGCCTTCCTTTCCTCCCATCTGAACTGTATTTGAAATTACAAATTGAAATGAGGGCAGATGATGATCTTCTGGGCTCCATAAGATTATATAATAATATAACAGATTCAATAAAACTAGATTGAAAAAAGGAATGCATTGCTACATCTCCTACAAAACTAAAGCCAGGTTGATGAAAGGCTTTTCTTCTTTTCAGTTGTAGAGAAGAATGACTATACAAAATATGACAGTATAAGTTGCAAAATATCTACATCAGGAGCTCACAGTAGAACATAGGGCAACATCTAATATAAACATTAGGAACTCAACTATTCCTTATGGGTTACGCAATATCCCATTTATGACACTACAGACATATATGTTAACTATATAAGCTTTCTGAGCCAAACTAGAATTATCAAAATATTAATAATCCTCTGAGTACATAATAGGGAGACAGATAATATTTCATGTTTATCCTGTGCTATCGAGGGGGAAAATATCCTCATAGGATGGAGTAGTGAATATGACAGGTACAGAGCAGTTAGTATGGTACATTTGTATTAAGAAACTGGAGAGAAATTGCATACCTTGAGTTTCTGCTTACAAGCTTCTTTGGACCTCAAAAATTAAAGCAGCAACAGTCACCTATGATTATAACAAAAGAAAACTGCGTACCATTAACCGAGTTGAATATAGACTATCCCTGTGGGGAACTGCATATCTGCATATGTAATAGCACATTCAACTCATGAATGGTTTAGAGAAGTACCGAAAAGATAAAGGCTTCTCCAATGAGATATGTCATATGTAGCAACTTGAATGCTTTCTGCTCATCTAAATGCTTCTTCGATGAGACCGTTGTATATTTGTGGTGATGATTCAATGGTTTATCTGTAACAGTGCTTTGAGTGATTACCATCAATTATGTATGAACCTATACAAGAGAAGCAACGATCAACTGGCAAAGCATGTTTGACCATGCTAGTACCTGTACTACACAGTGGCTCTAAATTCATCTGGAGTTTCATCTACTTGCCAAACACACATCAATTAAGATTGATAAACCTATCAGCTTTATACTACATAGCACAGCTTCTTCATATTTTGACTTGATCTGTTGACCACGACATTGGCAAGAATTGGATCGATTAGCAGTCCCCCAAAACCAAGGCAAGATTTGTTAACATTTTCCCTAACCTAACTAAATTTCTCTATCACTGGCTTTTCAATCTCAATTTCTTTTGGTTACGGCATCTGGCCTTTCACACAGGCACGGATCGCACTCGCACCCTGCACTAGCTCAAAATCACAAGACGGACCATTGGATCAATAAACCACGGATCATCGGAGACAAGGGATGGAATCAAGAAACAATGATTCTGACTAACCTGGCTGTTGGGCCTGCTTAGGATTTGGTGGCGGACTATATATAATATAATAATAGAAGAGACAGCAAGAAGGTGCCTTCTTGCCATGTAGCAAATCGGTGGCGACGGGGGAGCGCGTCGCCCGGACGGCTAACGGCAGCGACGGCGGCGCATCGCTTCCGTAGGAGATGGGACGGCAGAAGGAGAAAAAGGAGGAACGGCAGAGGAGGCCGATACGGCGTGAGAGAGCGAGGTGGCGCGCGAATGGAGGCGGCCGGCGGCTGGACGGATCGAGCGAGGCAGCGCAATGCGTACAAACCACTGAATTTCACTGAAATTTTGCGCGCCATATAAAAATGGTGTACAATAATGGTAGATCTGAGGTAGAGGAAGCCAACAAATATACTTCCAACTTTTTTACTCTTCCGGCAATTAATGCGGAGGCCTCTTCGCCTAATTTTATTTTAGAGACTCTTTAACAAACGAATGTATGAATGAAAAAAGCTTGTCGAATTGTTAAAAAAAGAAGAACGCCTCAATTTTTTAGGATGGCGATGGACTGCAGAAAGAATGCAACCGAGGGCCTATGGGCATGCCAGTGACCAGCATCCGTGAAGTTCAAAAGACACATACAACTTCAAATGCCCGTTGCATAATCAAGCATTAAAATTGCTCTAGAGTGAGAGCTGCTCCATGATGAAGTTGATGGGACATACCTGGAAAAAAAAACAGAGCCCCTTACAACACCCGTCGCATAAGGAGGGTAACATGCTGCATAAAAAGTTCCATCTATTTTATTTTATTTGTATATATAAGAATGAGACCTTTGGTTGCTCCTGGACTTCAGCCTTTAAAAGATCTTCCAATAACATAACTGGCACGACAAGACAATGCTTAGTTCACCCAAATAGCCATAGGATACTCCATCAGCAAACAAATCCCACATATATTACATAGTGGTTCAGCATATCAAGCCCCACATATATTAGATAGTGGTTCAGCATAAAACCCAACACGGTTAGAAGTTTTTTTTTTTTTTTTTTTGACAATGCAACACGGTTAGAAGTTGGTTCAAATATAACAAGCCAAGCACAATAGAGTAGTTACACACTATTACTCATAAGATCCCACTAAGTTTGCATAACCTAAGATGACGGCAGCATCACTGAACCAGATGTGGCTACAATAGTTTCCTACTGATTGAAGCTTAACAGCACAGTCAGGCGTCCACTACCGACCAAGAAAGCTTCACACGCATCTTGGTAGCACCAACAGTAAGTACGCCTTCATCTCTGCCCTTGTTCATTGGAGCGAACTGTATGCTCTCCGACTTACCATCACTGGTCTTGGAAACAATTATCAAGAAATCCTTGATATGGACACATACGACAGGTCGCATAAGCTGGAGATCTCTGCAACCTTCAACAGTCATCGCATCAGCCTCTTTGTTATCATAAAGCACAAGCATGTCCTGGACGCTGGTGGTGTAGGCAGTGATTTCTCCATGAAAACCTCCCTGCAGAACTTCAACTGCAATAAATCCCTCAATTGCACGATTCACAACTGCATAAGTCACATTCATGGTACTGAGCCTGGTAGCAAGGGGTTCGGTTTTGACCATGGATGCCATCGATGCACAATTTGTTGGGTCATCGATGCTTATGATTCCTTTACTAAATTCTCTGGGCTGTCCTAGATGACCCTTGATCTTCAGATCGATCTCCACATGCATATAATCGCACAATGAGAGCCCACGTTTTGGCCCAGTCAAGATCAATGATTCAGCCTAGGGTAAGGTTTACAGATACATTAGTGGCACATTAAATTAATTATTTCTAAAAATACATACATTAATTATTTCTACAAATACATAATGCAGCAAAAGCATTTGTGATGGAAGTGTTAATGGTTGGTCTCAATAGGAAGCAACAAGTAGTACTACCATGTAAATACAGATTCATGATTTGTGAATTTCTTCTACAATAAGCACTAGTATGTGTGACAGGTTGTCATCCTGAAAATCTGGATTTCAGAAATAATCTGGATTTTAGTGGCACAAAAACTATTTCTACAAATACACAAAGCTGCAAAGACACTTTTCAGCGACTCTATAGCTAGCTGATGAAACTGTTAATGGCCGGTCACGATAGGAAGCAACAAGTAATAGAATGTAAATACAGATCCACCATCTCATGATTTCTACAAAAAGCTCTACCTCCATTCCAAATTATAAGTCGCTTTGACTTTTTTTAGTACATCCATTTTGCTATGCATCTACACATATATTATCTCTAGATGCATAGCAAAATGGATGTGCCAGAAAAGTCAAAGTGACTTATAATTTGGAACGGAGGGAGTAAATGCGTGATATAGGAAATATGTGTCACCCTGAAAATGTGGATTTTAGAAAGAATTAAGTATACACAGTCATGGTTACAGTGTCCAGCACACAAAATACAAACCAGTTATAAGTTATAGGTCAGATCAGCATAAAACTTTTGCCTTTTCTCTATTATTGTAATATAAAAATGTGAAATGAAGAAAGGGGGTCAATATGAGGCTACTAACACATGCATAATAATTAATGTAAACTAGAAAGGATCAGAGATGAAAGTCATTGTAGGCACCTCAGAATTGATGAGTTGGCAATGGTCAGCATCGCGTCGGAAGTGATAAACACACCTCTCATCGATGCTGTCCCTGACAATGACAGTGCCATACACTTGGATAGGGAAGCCAATGTCCGAAGAGGCTACCTTGACAGACAAGAAGTTTACAGCCGCACTGGTCTCGATTATTTTGTGGGGGAAATCAGTAAATCTCATCGGGCCAATGGGTGCTGTACGTGGTGCATGCATGTTGGAAAACAAAGGAAATGAATCAGGTATTAATTAGATCATCATTCGCATCTATCAATCATGCTTACAACCGAACAAGTCAAATACTGGTGTCGAATACAAAACTAAAAATAATGTGGAGGGAGGCAGGGAGCTTAATCCCCACAGGCAAAACCAGCAGCCATATGCAGGTGTAAAAATTAAAAATTTACCTCCAAATAATCCAATCCTCAAACACAAAAGAGGGGAAGGGAACAAGAGAGAGTAACAATTTTTTTAGCCTCAATGTTGTATACAGTAGTTTTAGCAATTCATTAATTTGTTAAGGATGGACTGGAGGATTGAGATTGGACCGGACTACTAGAGCTAGAGGTACCAAGCAAGCAAAGCAATAGTATGTATCGATCCAATATTAATAACTGAGAGAAAGCGTCAGGCGGGCAGCAGGCGACTTACACTCTTCATCGAGGTCGAATTTAGTGGGATCGGTGACGGCGGTGTAGCGGTTGTAGTAGCGGCCCCCCTGCTTGGGATCGAAGTCGAGGATGCGAGCCAAGGCTTCCATGCTCCGCCACCTGGGGTCGCCGTTGGCCTGACAGCGGCGCGCGTGCTGCAGCTCGTCGTTCCTCAGCCTCTCCGCCGTCTCCGCTCGCTCGGCCTCCGTCATGCCCGAGAAATCCGGCTTGGGGCCCGTCTCAAAGACGACCTGCCAGTGCCTCTCGGACAAGGCGTCGCGCTCTTTCTCGATCTCGGCCCGCTTCTTCCGGAGCTCCGCCTTGCTCAATCCTTTCGGCAGTTCCGCTTTCCTCATACTCAAGCCGAGGCGTGCGATCTCTCTACTGATATTGTACTGCTTCTCGTCCTGCAATCGCAACTCTTGGTACCAGGCCAACGCCGCCTCCACCGCCATAGCCGCCGCCCAACAACGGATCAAGGACAAGACGATCTAGGGTTTGTTCTTTTGAATGCGCCCCCTGCCACCTCTCACCTCTGTCTGTATCTATTCTCTCCTCCCTCCTCCTCTTTTTTTTTTTTTTTTGAGAGGACTGTGTGTATCTATTCTCTCCTACTAGGTAAATACCCGTGCGTTGCAACGAGAAAAAAAAATTAATACCATAATAATATTTGTATGAACATGTATTGTACTGTTACTCCAAAAAGATGTGAGCGTGATGTTCAAAATATCAATATGGCACGAGCTCGACCATGTACATCGGCTATCGGGTGAAATAGATGTGTTGTACACATAGGGGACGCTATTGGGTGAAACTAAGATATTAATTATGTACAATCTCATTATTAGACATTAAGTGATTTTTATAAACTTATTATCATAGTCATTTTTGTTTGTAAAAAAAGCATATTGCGAGAATCAACGATAGTGTGAGTTGCCTAACCTAAACAACAAAGGCATTGAAGGTTTCAAGTAGAAGTTCGTATATACTCAGATTTACTCCCTCCGTTCCGGAATATCATGCCGCCGCTTCCCGAGAAGCAAATACCGGCAATTTTTATAAATATTAAATATCATCGATTAGTATCATAATTAGTATCATCGGAAAGATCTTTGGGCCTAGTTTTTTAAAAAATTATTTAAAGATATAAATATTACACGTATTTTCTATAAATCAAGTCAAACTTGTGGCACGCATCCCACGGCGACACTTATTTTGAAACGGAGGGAGTACATGCTGTCCAAAATTACACACGTGAAAATTTCAAAATAGAAGTCCACACAATATGAAGAAGTTTATATATATGATGAAAAGAAAGAATATTATATATGAAGAAGTTGCCTAACCTAACTGGATCAGATATTGTTACATGATATTACTATTAGTTTTCTAACAGATGGCAACTGAAGAAAAACCAAAGTATTGTTAAAGTTATACAATTGGCGGGAAAAAAACTTACAGAACGTTGTCAGAAACAAAACACACTCTGGTTTTAGGCCTGTCCTGTTACTCGGAGGAAGTTATTACATACTGCCCAAAATTATACACTACCAAGAAGTACACACTGCCCAAAATTATACACTACCAAGAAGCATTCAGATGGTATTGTTTTGTACCCCTTTTCCGACTTCTCGGAATCCAACGCCAACAGTCAGTTAGCTACTGATCCTGTGATTGGCATTGAAGGTCCTGCAGTATAATAGATCAAATAAGAAGCTGGTGGAGATCTTGTGTTGCTTGAACCTCAAGAGTCAAACAATGGAATTGTTTGAACCTCAAAAACACACTGAATAGGAACCATTTGGCTGCATGTATGATCAACACTCAATTTTAAAGCATTTAGGACTATAAAGATGGTTGGACTGAACCACGCACATGTCTTGCAAGATCTCCACAAACTTCAGTAAGCCTCAATATTGGACTGATGCAGATTATAAATTTAGTTCATAAACTTGTTTTATAGGTCTAAGGCTATGGTAATTGCCATTCAAAAAGATCCAGCTTTCTAGATTCTACCAAATATGCATCCTAATTATATATGCGTTTGCAGGACACAAAGGAGCAGGAAGTAAGAAAGGGAAAGACAGCTCTTGTATCTACAAATGTTGTCTTCTTCCTCAGTAAAAAACAGTTGTAGAGATATGCTTCAAATCTGACAGGAACAAAGCCTTAGGGATAAGATTCAGGGAGGCAAAAGGGCTAAAAAGCAAAACAAGCAGCATACTTTTGGGTTGACAAAAAAACAATTTCCCACCTCCCAACTTTGTCTGAACCTTGCTGGGATGCAGTCCTAGCTGGTGAATAAATTAGAAACTGACAATTCACAAGGATAAGCTGAGTTGTGAAGAAAAAACTAAAACATTCCTGTATGTCTTGAAAAATAAAAAGTACCAACACATCACTAAGAACACAGAAGATAAGATTTACTTTACTGGGCCACTCCACCACAACATCCATACCCTATAAGATGAGATTGATGGGAAACAAATCTGCTGGGAGAGGGAAGGAGATAATACCTCATCATGACACCGTAAACTGGAAGGGACTGCGTTGATCGGAGGGAGACAACAGATTCGGGTGTCACCTTCCCCTATCTCAGGGGTTCCTTGCATATATCAGAGATACTGCATGGTGGAGATCGCTGCAGCAAGGGCAGCATCAATGCAAGTCTGGAAGACCGGAGAAGTTTTGATGGCAATGGATACAAGCGCCTTCAGATCTGACTGCCAGATTACCATATGGACTGCTTATTGAGGAAGATAACTGCGTGCAAGCTAGGGAGAGATCGAGCGCACGGAGGGATAGCTATCATCATTGTAAACTTAACTGAATTGCTTATTAGAGAACGATTAGATACCAAATATTTAGGCCAATGAAGACAAATCTTTAATAAAGCTTGCTTATCTATTCCTCTCCTATCTATTCAATTCCCAAGCAGCAGAAGCAACCAAATCACTACAATCTTTTTCACCAGCAACATATGCGCTGTTCTGCATCTAGAAAATAGTAGATAAGTCACAGCAAAACTACACAGTTTTGGGTGGAGAAGCAATCAAATTCTGCATTTTACTTTCGTATGGTCACCAACCAACAAATATCGTTTTGGCTTTCTATAAATTGCTAAAGCAAAACAATATTGACAATCTGTAAAGTTAGAATTGTTTGGTTTCAACCACTCACCTCAACACACACTGGCTAACTCCTAGCTCTGATCTGCTAAGCCTTTCTACCCTGTAGAAATGCCATGAACATACCTGCAAAACCCAAAAGGCACAGGAGAATTGAATCATGGATAATTACCAAACTCCGATAAGTTTTGGCATCCAAAGAAATAAATTATTCTTCAGAAAATGTAGACACTTGCAGTGGCAAATGTATATTAGCATAAATACATAATATTCCTTGTCTAGCTTGACCTTCGGTGCATTTTCAGCAGCATGGCCCTTGTCTAGCTTGACCTCGAAACCAATTACAGTCTCAGTCTGTACTCTTACAGCTGATCTTTTCCAACCACTAATATCGTCATTTGTGAGGTCCATATCTTCCACTTACCTCTCTTCAAGATCATGTCCCTAGCGGATGGATTCTGATCCAATTACTACCCAAAACAACAGATTCCCCTTCAGAAGCCAGAGGCTCCGCCACATTCAAATCAGCCTCAAGGTGCCTCAAGATTGATGAGTTTGTCTAGTGATATTTTTTCATGAGGCAATTAGCATTCACATTCCCGAATAATATATACTTGTAATGAGAAACTAATTGCGTGAATCCAAATCAAAATAGTTTACGTTATGGTCTAGATCTGGTGGTTTGGGTCTAAAACCATAGATAGCTTATTGGGTGCACAAATTCGTACAACAGTATCAAGAGAAGAGACTCAATTTCGTACAGCAGGAAAGGAAGAGAAGAGATGGCATACCTTGTGGGTGCTCACTGCTAGGGAAGGGGCGGATGAGGACCTGGCATAGGGCAGTGGCGGCGTTCACCCAGTCATCACAACAGGGACCGATGAAGACTTGGCCATGGCACAAATGGTGGTGGGCTGAGCATTGATGTGGGGGTTGGTGCTGCGCGGTGGCTAGTGAGCAGGGGCTTCCGTTGAGGACATGAGGGTGATGGACAGGGCTGCGGCGGCACGGCGTTGGGGTGGTCTGCCGAAAGGCCATGGCCTCGCTGGCCCTTGATGCCGTGGACAGCTCGCGCGTGGAGCGAGGGAGCGACGGAAGACGAGGAGGGCGCCCGTGCGACGGCGACGGGGGGCGATGATAGCGGACAAGGGCGAGGGAGAGCGCGATGACGGCGGCCGAGAGCCGCGCGGCGGTCACGACCGCCAGCGGGCGGCGGATGGCGATTCCTTTCTCGGTCGCTGAAGGCGGCGAGGTGACCTAGTGCCTCTGGCCAGGGAAGGGGAACGAGCACCGCCATTAGTAGAGCCGCGCCCGTGCCGCCTCGCCGTATGCGCCACGCCGCTCGCGCCGCCTTCACCATTGCTGGCCACGCCGGCGCCCGCACCCTTCGGTCAGAGAGCCGATACGCCTTGCCCTTGCTGCCTCCGCCGCCGGGATGCCGCGCAGCCTCCGCTGTGGTGACACCGGATGTCGCGGTGCCTCCGCCGCCGGTCACGGACGCTCGGAGTCGTGGGGAATCCCCGAGGTTTTTCTCGCGTGGCAGGTTTCTCGAGGTGGAGGAGCGTGCGCGTGGGGAAGCATGCTGCGCGTGCGCGCGGGCAAACGAGTGGAGGTGAATGATTGAACCGGACCTGCGCGGTGCGGTGAAACGATAAAAAAGAGATACGGGACCTGCTGAGGCAATCGTCTTATTTGGAGATGATGATGGGCCGTGAGCCTTCCCTTTCAGCCTTTTACCCACCGCCATCAGCCCGGCCCACTAATTCATGCCTATATTTTTGTTTTCATGTAATTTGAATTTGAAGAGGCATTTTAGTTCGTTTCTACGACGGCATAGGTGAATAATTTAAATATAAAAATTTGAAGTGTCACCTTAGACGGAAGGAAAGTCTACCAAGCTCGGCGCAGAGCCACGGTCTTCTTTTTTTTTTTTTTCAAATTTTACTCTATGACTTTGGAGCCCGTTTGGTTGCCTTCCAAATCTTGCCAAACCAAAAATCATGGATTACCAAATTTGTGGTTCTTAATTGGTTCATTACCAAAGAATTGGCAACACCAATTTTTTTTATCCAAAATTTTGGCAAATTTCTAGAAAATTCTTAAACTACATAAAAGAGAAAATTGGCAAGTCTTAATTTTGGCAAGCAACCAAATGCACACCTATACTTTTTGCCCTAACTTTGACAAGTTTTGATTTGGCAAGCCTAAATTTTGGCTTGCCATGATTTTGGTTGGGCAAAAATTGGCAACCAACCAATCGAGGCCCTTAGAGCAAATTTTATTTGACTATGTAGCCTCCTATCTATTTTGAATAGCTAACAGTTGTTAAGTCGGAGGTAAAAAACATTTTTACTCCCGATAAAAAAAAAAAAATGTAAAACTTTAATGTTTTTTGTATCAAATAAATTGACACAGAACCACATAATCAATTAGACATATATGGCAATAAAATGAACAAATAGCTAACTGGATGAGCTCATTTTATTGCAATATATTTCTAATTGATTATATGTGGTGTTGTGTCAATTTATTTAATACAATATAAATAAATAAAAATTTCACTTTTATTTTTTTCACTAGGGGTAAAATGATTTTTTATCCCTAACTTAACACCATTAGCTATCCAAAATGGACCAAAAACCATAGAGCCAAATAAAATTTGTTCCAGGGTCATAAAGCAAATAAAGGTAAAAAAAAACTAATACCATACACGTAAGAGGCATTTTTTTTCAAGGCCATAGAGCTAATTCTCCTTTTAAAATAGGATAACTTTCTTACCAAATATTCATTTTTAATTTTGTTTGCACGTTGTGTTCATTACGATGAGATCTACAAAAGTAGGCCCATGATGCATCTATTTTATAACATTTTTTACATACTAGCAACTTATATTATATAACAATGATTTATGTACTGTGTGTAACTATTTACATTGATAGTTCAGCTACTCATGGTCATTCACCCATGTATTTGATGAGCTTGAAAAGTTGTTGTGATGGTCATGCAACTTCTAGTGTTTGTAAGTCGAATTCACATAATTTGTCATCTTTAAGACATCTTGCCACTTGTTTAGAATATATATCTTTCCTACAATATTTCATTTTTTATAAAATTTTTCTCTTACTTTTTGTTCTTGAGCTAATTTTTCACTCAGTTTTTTGGTTTTGGTTTTTGGTTTTCATCGTGTCTACTTTAGTTTTCGCTTTTCTATTTGCCAATTTTAGTTTAATTTTCTAGTTGTCAATTTTAGTTTCAATTTCTGGTAGCTATTTTAGTGGTTCAGTTTCTCTTTTAGGTTGAAAAACCTTCCTAAATCATGAATTAATTGTTCTTCATTATTTCCTACTTTTTAAATATTTCATTTTCTTGTTTTTATTGTTTTTTTATTTTCATAGTATTTTGCCCTTGTTCGAGCTAGTCATATTTTTGTCTTTCAATAGATTGTATAATAACTTGCTCACATAGTTGGTAGCTTATGTTTTTTTTTGGTTTTTTATTGTTTCAACTTTAATTTTTGGTTTCTGTGGAGAAGTAACAAAGATGTGTGTGAAGCTTGCTTGGTCGGTAATGAACCCCTGACCGATATGGATCAGGCTGTTGTCAACCTTCATTGGTAGTAGGAAATAGGATCTTTTATTATTAACACTTCATTTTTTTTTTTGTGAAACTGATCAAATTTACGAAAGCTGTTATATAGGTTTTTATTCTGAAGACACATATATGGTAAAAATTTGATCATATCACTTTCTTTGAATTCTACCGTGCGCATGACTATTCACGTAGTTCCACCTCTTTGTCAGGGGCAGAACGCCTTGTTAAAAAGGTCGATGCCTTGTAAGATCAAGCACGCACTGGATGGATGAGATCCGAGCTTAATACATGCAGTGTTAGGCTCATGCCGGTCTCTTAAGAATTTGGTGACATGTAGGCTAAAAAAAGACCCCTTTAATATAAAGATGAGAATAAAATACATTTTATTCATGTAACTTTATATATCGGTTGTAACAATTTCTAATAATAATATGTGTAATAAGTCTTTGATTCTATCTACTTGTTTTCTCTTCTTACTTTTCTCATGGATGGATGCATAGCTTTCTGGAGTAGTAGTACTAGCACAGATGACATGACAGTGTTAATTTTTTAAAAACAACAGCTGGAAACAGAAAACTAGCGCGAAGAACATAAGTTAGCTATATGTCATATATTACGGACTTAATTTATAGACATATGCTCATCTTATTAATTAATTAGTTTGCCCAATATATGATAATTCAATGTCAACATGACAGACCAGGCCGCTAGATTCACAAATTCACCTTCCGGCTCTTGATCTGGTCAATTAAAGCCAAGGTGCCGCATGAAAATTAACTCTATTCCGTCCAATGTCCAAATTAAAGCACAAATATCGTAGAAAGAACAGGACTGATTTGCCGTCGCTAGCTTTTAGAACAGGACTAAGGGCATGTACAGCGCGTCTTTTTGAGCCGTCTGTATGATGCTGGTTTTGCAAAAAGGTCCTTGTAAACGCGTAGAGACGGCACCATCGTCGTCTCACGAGACGACGAGCTGGGCTCGTGCTCCAAGGTCTAATCGCCGACCCGAGCTTGCGCTGTACCTGTCGTCGTCGTCTCCAGGCGAGGCAGCGGGATCTGGCTGTGGCACACGTGAGAAAGAAGAAGCGCGCTCTCCAACCACCACCGCGAGCGTTTCATGCCGCCACGCTGTGCATCTGAGCTCAGCACTGCCGCACTGGCGGTGGCCGGCGATGGATGGAAAGGGGACGGCCTTGGTACGCAGTTGCCGTTGGTTGGAAGCCCTCCGCCCGAGCGCATCGCCGATGGGTGCCCGGTTTCAAGGAGTAGGTTTGCTAGAGGCCGGAGGAGAGGGATGAGCTCCGCCTCTGCCTGGCTTGGCCTCGGCTAGAAGCACAGGCGAGCTTCTCCCCACCGCCATGAGTTGCGTGGGCGAGCTCCCCCGCCGCCGCGAGCTGCACACCGGCGGCCTCCGCCCTGGCCACTGCGTGTGGTGCTTGGGCGAGCAAGCATCCACTACTCGTCGATATGCAGCATTGACGAGAACGACGATGCCAGGGAGAGAAAGAAGACGATAACCACGTGAGAAAGGATTAAAAAAATGAGTGGATGAGGATGATAGACGTTTCAGCCTTTGTTTATTGGTACTGTGATTTGCGGCACTGTTCATATTAGAAAAAAAAAATGTCGCAATATATATGATATATGATTTAGTATGTTGTTGGTTCTATTTTTTTAATTATGTTCCTCCTATTTATATTTGATCTGGTTTCTATCAAATAGCAATACAGTAGCATACGCAGTGGTGTTCACAGCTAATCTTAGTTACATGTAAAGTATTAAATAACTTAAAGACTACAAACAGACTATGGGTTGTATGATCTGTCTTTTTTAACCGTCTCTATATTAGATTTGAGACTTTAATAGACCCCAGACCCTGTCTGTAGGTTGTACATGCCCGGATAGGCGGATTTGCATCAATCATCAATACTAATATAACTAGTAAATATGCCCGTGCGTTGCAACGGAAGATAAAAATATTAAATTTTAATAAAAATTTAGTATAAAAATAGTACATATCTTTTCTACTCTTTTTTTTATAAAAGTTATAATTTATTTTAAGATCACCATGCATTCCATAATATAGACATACAGTTGGTATATATCCATGTCAAGTGCTCACTGCCAAAGCTAAAAGCCTACAAACAACATTTTTTAGCGTTCTGGCACTGAAACGGCTTTAGCTCTGAAGAAGGCAGAAACACTCCACCGTATGACCTTATTTGATGCGGCTTCACTCGCTCTAGTGCCGAAGCCATACACGAAGCAATACAGAAGCCGCACCAAACCTGCCCTAAGTTAGTATTAGCAATAATGTAATAATATCCTTTTAGGACTGCATTGAATTAAAATACAATCATGGTAGATTTTCCCCTCCCCTCCATTTAAGACAGAGAAATATTTATATATTACCTATAAATATAGAATAACTTTATTTTCCATACTATATATGTGTCGGTAGAGTAAAATATCAAATTCCATAATTTATTTATTTTTTGAAGACTAATCACCATGCACTCCACAGTATAGACATGCGGTTGGTGTAGATCCATGTCAAGTGCTCACTACCAAACCTGAAAGCCTACAAACAACATTTTTTGGCGCTCTAGCACAGGGTGCCAAAACGGCTTTAGCTCTGAGGAGGGCAAAAGCACTCCACCGTATAACCTCATTTGATGCGGCTTCACTCACTCAGGTGCCGAAACCATACACGAAGCCAATGCAGAAGCCACACCAAACTGTAAAAATTCAGAAGAGTCAGTTTGGAAAAAACGCTGATTAAAAGACATTGATCATACAGACTTAGAGAGGCATTGGTTTAGAAAAAATGGAGTTGATCGGTTGCTCCTATCATTTATGATTTTACGTAATCAATTTTCTGTACAATTGATTTTTGGCCATGGTCAAAGCCGTATCTTGATTTAATTTTGTTTTTCTCTTCTTTTTTTTGCCATGTGTAGACAATGAAGATCTAGTGACTGGTTTCTACTTACTTATACTTGTATCGCTGGTGGCTTCCATGATTCCATCACATGATTGAGGAGGAATTTTGGACGTCAAGGATGGCAGGCCGCACCACATTCAGCATCATGTAAAAACGTCAATTAATCTGTATAAAAAATTAGCCTAATCTTGATCTTTTTGTGAGCTCCAGTAGTCCAGTATAAACGTCTTGTAATAAAACGTCAATTAATATGCATAAAAATGATGGCCAACGCTTCACGTTGCCTGCTTCCTTGATGGCCGCCACGATCCTGAGTTGGCCGTCTTCTAGGTCGTGCGGCCCGTGGTGGCCGACGGCGGAGATGAGGGGTCTCGTGGTCGTGGTCATCCCCTGCGCGTGCCCATGCATGGATCTACGTCCGAGTCTATTAATTACCATTTGTTGGCAGTGATGTTCATCATATATGTATGTAGCATATACTGGGATTAACATAAATAGCGACATTTTTACCCAAAAAGCTATATATAGCGCGGAAGATTTAAAACAATGTACCGTGGTGGGCCATAATACGTGGGCATATCTAAATTTTAATTAAATACTAAGGCCCATAAAAATACTGTTTAAAACATATATTGTTGTGGGCTATAATATCTGGGCTTATCTATATTTCAATTAAATACTAAGGCCCATAAAAAAAATACTATATGCAGTATAGGATTTGTACCATATGGAAAATTAAGGAGAGATGGACTCGGTTTATTAGGTGGCTATTGTCTATGTATTATGTAAGAAAGCTTAGAAAAGATAGAACGCTAGTTACCAATAAAGTTTTGTAATTTCAAACTAAGTAAAAGATAAGTGGTGGTTTTCTTTCATTCTTCTCGAAAGAAAGAGTTAGTTAGAGAGGGCCGGACCAAAAAAAATAGGAAGAAATTTTACTTCTTTATTAATAGGTATAGACTAGCAAATATGCCCGTGCGTTGCAACGGAGAAAAAAAATTTCAATTATATTTATAGAAAATGAGCATAGGGAATGCCTTATGTTTATTTATGTTTTACCTCCACAATTTTGAGTTAATATACTGGTAATAATATGATGTCTGAACCTATATCGAATTTAAATACCTTGGTAGATTTTTTTTTCTTGCGATACATAAACATTTATAAATATCATTACTTTAGTTTTATAAATATTCATGTGTTGCTACAGTTAAATATCAATTTTCATGAAGGATCATGAAAATCCATAGTTCTAATAACTGATTAAATTAAACAAGAGTTAGTCAAGGATTAGTTTGCCTGCTGATTATTATGACAAAAAAAAACTGTCTCAATTTTTCCATGTGATAGTCCTCGTCGGTGATTATAGAGATACATTTGTCTAGACTGGAGTAAACAAGAAATTTATATACATTTCAGTTTAGAATTGGATTAGTTGGACCATCGACTGCTCCAAGGTTTAATAAGTATATGTTTTGTTTCTAATTGAAACTACATCAACAATTGAGGAGTGAATATCTTTATTTCTTCTAAAGGAGTTAATGGTTGGAATGTCCATGATATTATATTTATTATTTATTTTTGACATTTATATAAGGAAAAACCAAAAAAATCACCAGAGCTGATATCAAGTACCTTCTCCACCAGGCACCTTCTCCACCAGGCACCAGCCCTGCAACACGCTTGATATTCTGCTATATGCTCCCACCATCGATGGCCATGCCTGACTGATGAGGGTTAACATATTCTTTTTGTCATGGTGCTGCACCAGTAGAGATTAGATCACCCAACATTAGTATGCACTTATTTAAGCAAATGAAAGATTAGTTTTGTCTGTTGGAGTTGAGAAGTGAAACACAGCTAACTACAGAAGCAATCATGTAGCAGCATATTGCCATCTTTGTTTTGACATGGCACATTCATTTTCAAATCCATGGTACTTTTTTTGGCTGAAAAACAGAGATAGAGGCAGCGGCCGATAATGAGATTCGAACAAAGATACAAATGCCATTTATCATATTTTATTTAAAAGTAAAATTGACATATAAATCTTAATCTACATTGACACATAAATCTTAGGCCAGAATCATGAAAAGCTAAGCAAGATGTGATATAATGGCCACCAAAGAGAAAACACTAAGCCGACTGATCCTATTGGAAGTCAAGCTCACGCTGATCCAAAGTCAAGGAAGACACAAAGTCCATCATCATGCTTCATAATATAGTTATGGTATATTATACAGTATAAGAACTGTATAATGTTCATATAAAGTACCTATATATCATTTTGAATTGGCAGGTGTGCATCTAACAGTATGTGGTTCTCTCTCTGAATGCATCCCTGTCAGAGGCAGCATCAGAAAGCATAAACCCAATTTAGTTAGAAGGTCACATTCAGTTAGAAGGAAGTTCCTCCTAGTTTGGTCCTTTATTAGAAAAACTATAGACCACAATGATTACATATAGAATTCATGTATGAGAATTCATGTATGATTCATCAAAAGAGATGTTCAGGAAATAGTGTCATTATATCAGTAGTTCAGTACCAAAAGCACAATGATATTGAGCTATAAGAGAATCCACAAATATAGCAATGCTCGGTGCTTTTAACATTGATACCGAATTGTATGAACTATCAGTTACAAATTCCAAACAGAGTTTGCCAAAAACAAATACAAATTCGAGCTTCCCTGTCTGTTTGGAGAAACATGCACTGCAGCTACGTCTAGGTATGTGCTCAATGAATTCCAGTCACTGACATGTCTTGTATTTTCAGCAAACATAAGCATACGTAAACCTAGTACAAGTAACGCAATAATGCAACTGTACCCATATTTAAATTTTAAGATGAATAAAAGCATACAACAAGGATTATAAGACTTAAGCAAATATTCAACAGAGTTCAAACCTATTAGGGCTTTGTTCTGTGAGTATCAATTTCTATTTCAGACACATATCACTTCCGATCAAGGGAAGGCGACACTTGATTTGATGTAAATGGGCAACTGAAAGACAGAGAAAAAAAATATGATAGTATTTAGTGTCCGCAGGAGGTAAGGGGCGCCCCTGGCTCGCCATGTCGGCGACATGCCCGCGGGGCGACGCCGCCGACGCCGGCCGCGCCCCGAAGCTCCATGACGGCGCGGAGCGCGCGTCCACGGGGGGACGCCGGCGCCAAGGCTGCCGCTGGCGGCGTTTTCAACGCCAGCGCCGCGGGGGAGCGCTGCCGCCCGCGAGCAGCGCCCGTGGGCTCGCCGAACGCGACGTGGTTGAGGCGCGCCAGCGGGCGGAGCGCGCTCGCCGCCCATGCACGGCAGGTCGCCGTGGATGAGCGACGCCGTGGGATAATCTCGACGGCGCAGGCCACCGGGGCGGCCGCGGCGGGCGGTCCGCCCACGAAGCTCGCCGCAGCGATGGCGCTGCCGGGCGGAGGCGCTTTTGCCGCCCGCGAGGACGGAGTAGCGCATGGACTCGCCCAGGCCTCCGGCACCGCAGCCCCGCAAGGCGAGGTCCAGCGCGTCGCTGCACGGCCCGGGCGCCGATGTAGCGCCGGGTCGGCGATGGCGGCGACGCCAGCGAAGGCGGCGCCTTTGCGTGGCGCGGGCATTGGAGCCGCGCGGGGAAGTGCCTAGATGTGGTGTGGGCACATGGAAGCGGGCGGCAGCGGCGCCCTCCCTCGACGGGGCGGCGGCGGCGGCGGCGGGCGGCGCCTCCTCGACGGGCGGCGGCGGGCGGCGGCGCTGTCGGCGCCTGAGGGGAGGCTTTTTTTCTTTTTCCGATGCAGAAAACAGGAGCGCTGGTGGAGATAAACGGGAGGGAGGGGCCTTTTGGGCTGCGGGTGAGTGTTTGGGCTGTTGAATGGTGCGCGATGTAGGACTGATGAATGAGGTTAGGTTGTTGGGTCAATAGAATGGG